>JAAGOF010000185.1:1194903-1266388 GCA_010645155.1 Tigriopus japonicus | reverse complement strand
CCAATTGTCCCCCACTCTGAGCAATTAGCCGTCTGGCCAATTCCTAAAACAAATAAGAAGACAAGCCTTATATTATGCCTTCTCAAGATTCAAATTCACTTTTAACTATCCAACCTCCGTGGAAATGAAATTGGAATTGAAGTAGGGGTGCACTTCCACCTCTTGATTCCGCCTTCTCACCACATCGTCTCCTTGGACCACATACAATGCTTTACGTCTGCGAAAACTTTTTCGCAATCTTTCTAACATTTTTCACTAGGTTGTTTCACATGCCATGAGGCCCTCATGTAATAGTACATAACACCATTGGCATGCGTTACTTTTTTTGAATGTATTTGATCAAGGCGACGCTTTAACGGTTGGGCGAGGGTAGAAACGAATGCCGACTGCTTTCCTCTCCATTTGTTTGCACTCACTCAAGGGAGAAGGGGACAAGCACTCTTCGGATTAAGTCCTTGGGTGCTTGAAACCAGGGTCTTTGGATGGATGAATCGAGGGAGTACCACCACTAGTACCAACTAAGCAGTGCTAGGACAACCTAGCCAAAGAGAGAAGAGCTCGGATGGGGTGAGCTCTTGGGAAACCAGCATTGGGAAGAGGCAAAGCAAGAGGAGAAGCCCCAAATGAGAGCCAAGCCCGGCGAGGGGGAGAGATTGTTCGGCTCACGACAAACGAGCAGCTGCACCATTGACTCTATTCTTAGTTGAAATGAAACATCTGTTGTTAATGAGCCTAGGTAGTTCCAATGGACATTTAAAGGTAAATGGTTACAATGGCTTGTCCAAAATGAAAAACAACAACTAGCTTTTGTTTTTTGTTTGAACGTTTATGAGTGCGAGAAATATTTTTTTTAAATTGCTTCGCACGTCATAATATCAGAAAATGGTCGTTTAGGGATGACATTGCCCAAAATATAAACCGAGGTAAGCACAATTCTTGGTAAACCTTCCAAACATGAGCTAGAACATTCCAAAGCAAGCATTTAGGCCACTATTGAAGGAAGTTGATTTCTTTGAACAAAGCAATAGACATACTTGACATTCTTGTATGACGATTCCAATCATATTTTTTACAGGAGGGCTTAATATTCACAAATAAATTACGAATGTCATAGCTGATAACAATTTTTTTCGCCAAGCCTGAGTCTGTATCAAGAGGATTGCAGTCGTCGAAAATGGTCCAAATTATCAATCATCTTATCAAGCGATTTCCTAACAAATTCCTCATGTCTCTTGCCATTCAAGCCGAACGGCCACTAAAAAAATTCAAAATCTAGGATGCATTCCTGAGTTCCCTCAACGGCCACACATCACACTAGAGAGCCAAGAAGGAAGCAAATCCAGAGAACAAGCGAGCATTCAAGCACCCAATCAACAAGCACTAGGCATGCATGATGGACCTTATTCCGACGTTTA
This sequence comes from Tigriopus japonicus, assembly GCA_010645155.1. NCBI lineage: Eukaryota > Metazoa > Arthropoda > Copepoda > Harpacticoida > Harpacticidae > Tigriopus > Tigriopus japonicus. Next base: position 1,264,973 of record JAAGOF010000185.1, on the reverse strand, counting down.
CTGTAGTATGGAGGTACTGCTACACATTCATCCCTGCCTCGCTCATAGTAGTTGTAGCACTGTCCATCCATCAAAGTAAGGCGAGTCTCCGGTGTGCATTTGCGTGTGGAGGAAGGCCTACACAGAAGCAAAACAACTTACTCCGATCTATCTAAAGCGGGTGGATGTGTGCAGTGCAAAATGAACACACCCACACACATGTGCTCTTGTAGTCGTTAATGCCTAACCAACAGTTTCAGTCTTCTTCGGCATCACTCGTTACCTTCGAGTCGCTGAGCCTGAGGTGGTGTGTTCTCCTGTCCTCATCTTTTCCGTGCCTTACGCTTGCTACCCTTCTTTGCTCGTGGACGAGTTTCCCACATTTCATTTCTCACAAAACGAACCTTAGGGGGGGAGGAGGAGGAGGAGGAGGACATGAGTGAGGGAGGGAGGGAGAGAGAGAGAGGGAGGCTGTACTTCGTGGACGGACGGAAAAGAAGGAGAAGTACAAGACGAGATTGCAGGCTGCATTCCTAACATTCCAATCGATACTTGAAGGTCTGACTCCACTTTTGGCGCGCCAGGAAGTACGTATGCTTACTAGTTCGCAAGCATCAGGTCTTGTCGAGTGACGGGCACACAGGTTGCTATCATCTCGGCGAGATGTTGCCCTCAATGATCTAATGATATGGCACCACTATCTAACGATTATTCTTACCTCATCGAGACCCGAGGACAACAGATATTGGAGATTCAAGTTGAGCGCTTGCTCGTCTTGGAGGAGTTGATGCTGTTGTTGGAAAGGTCGGAGAGAATTCCGGATCTGAGCCATGGCCTTTTCATTGTAACCAGAGCGGGCTTTCTTGGGGGCACTGCTACTGCTATTATTGCTACTGGTGCTGGCATTGGAGGCACTATTACCGCTGGCACTGGTTCCGTTGTTGCCACTGGCACTGATAACACTCCCATTATGGCCCACGGGATTGGCACTATTGACACTATGGGGCTGGGTATGGTTCGCATTGGAAGCACTAGATGAGGGGACAAACTGATTGTTGTTACTCAGCAGGCCTTGAGGTAATCCATTGGAGGCCATGGCGGTGGGTTGACCCATGGCTTAACCATGGAAAGTCTTCATTGCGATGGTGTTCCCGCTCCATCACCACAAACACGATGATGATGTTCTGAAGGACACGAGCACTGAGAACACTTCATGGCGCCGAGAAAGATGATGGAATAGGGTCGCATACCTGAAAGAAACGTCACGGAATTATATTTGAATTGAATCTGCTGCCCTCTTGTCAGACTCGCCGCCGTCGTCGGTCGACTCGAAGCATGGGGAAAATCCCTGTCCACCTGGTCCTCCCGCTTTCAATCTACTTGATCAGCCCCGTTCGTAGCCTTCTAGTTTTCCCTCGAATCTGATACCCACGATTTGAAGTCACAAACTATGACAACATTAGGGTATTCCCAGGCCCAAATTTTTCCTCGCCTCGCGTTCTTCAGCTCTCCTGAAGTATAGCTTCATCTCAAGAGAATCCACCACGCTCAACGTGTATTGACCGTCATTCCCAATGCCGAGGGGATAGGTCGTTCAAGTAATATCCCCCCTCTGGCGGCGACGACATTGTGGCTGAATGTGTGCGGGTCCTGAGTAGATGAAGCATAATGCCGGGACTTTTTCCCCTCTCAAACTTGACTCGATCATGGAGTGTGGCTGTTCCAGATAGGAAAGTGCGACGAGAAACGCCGCGACTTTCTTCGTGTTTGGCCTCAATCAAAGTAACCTCCGTTCATTCTCGAATGCATCCCATGGGCGCAACGCCTGGAGCGATTACTTTCCATCATCAAGACGAAACAGGCTATTCGTGGCCAACGTGTGAAATTACAAGGTCCCGTCCCGTAGTCATATGTGCTACTATATTTCGACGACCCATCATCCCCGCGCCAAGATACCCTCCTCCCCTTGGGCGAATTGGCCTCATTGCGGTAAACACATTCGGCTCGATCCCGTCGGTACAGCGTGCAATGTGCCGGTGAGCCCCGTCGATCAAGGATATTTCCGAGCTTTTCGTTCACCCCCTCTCTCTTCTTAAATATGTGTGAGTCTGACTAGGATTTCGGGGGTGGACGACCGATCGACCGACCCATTGAACGGACTTGACGGCCAAGAAAGCCAGGCCAAAATGAATGGACAGCATACCGGGAAGCTCGACTACGCTACTGGCTCCTCGGTTATCTCAAAAATGTATTGAATGCATCCGGTCGACACGTACTATGTTGCTTTTTCAACCCAATCTCACCCCGGGATCCCTCATTCCCCGTTCCAGGGCCCTTAGGTCCATACTCGTTCCCCCCGACGAGCTAAGTTAACTTGGCCCTCGAAATCCTGCCTCGATAGCTAGCTAGCTAGGTCTCCAATCATACCCGTGATGGTTGAAAAGGTCGCCGAAATGGCGCGATATACCGACGAGTGTCGGGATATTGGCCGCATCCACGGTTACAGTCACTGTTGGGCCTTGATGCGCAATGGCGCTTTCATGAACAAGGGCAAGAACACGTGCCCGCCATCACGGAGCGGCTCTGGATGTCATCCACGCAGGCTGGAGGCGTTTCCAAAGACCTCGCGGCACTGACGACGGTGATTCGATCGCCTCTTTTCACAATGGGCGTTCCACTGGGCGTCACTCGCTGGAATCACCGCTCGAGCGGAAGGTCTCACGGGTCTGGAACTCGAGCTCAACTCCTGCACACCAACAATCACCCCAGAAATATCTGAATCGATCGATCGACGATTTGTCCAGGCCAAAGTCTTTTTTTTTTGGTCTTCTGCTTCTTCGGGATGTTCAATCTTTCTCTCTCTTTCTCTCTTTCTCTGTGTATGTTCGTGTGTGTGTGTGTGCATGCGTTTCTCATCCGTGTGTCTCTAGAGGCACCGTGATCCGCTGCTGACCCCCTGGCTGCTCCGCTATCTCCGCGTTCGGTCCATCTTTTTCGTTCATCTCGTGGCTGTCGCCGCCTTCAGACTGCGAGTCACGCCTGCCCCGCCGATGTTGTCGTCGCGCCCCGTTTGTGGCCAAAGCCACCACCAGGTACATCATCGTGGATCAGGCTGTTTCGTCTTAGGTTTGACCGGCTGAATCGGCAGGGACTCACCTGTCGGCTGATTATTCTGAGGGGCTGAGACTGGCTTGGCAGGTAGAATTCGCTGGGGCCATCGTGAACCTGCTGCTCGTTCGCCAGGGTCCGTTCGTCGTCATGATCTGTGGGTCGTCCCCTTTGCCCGACTTTCTTGACGGGACCAGTGTGCCTGTTGATTGCTATGGATCTGTTCGCCGTTCACCTGACGTTAGGAGCGGGCTGGGTTCGAGGATGGAGCGTGGGGCGGGAGCACAGTCGCCCAGTCCACGACCGACCGGTTAGTGGCTTCGTCAGGGTAGCCGAATCAGGCCGTGAAGTTAGGAGGATTCGATTGTCCGGCTGATTTAGTCCATTTTTATCTATGTTAGTTTGGTTTTAGATAGTTTTTGGTAAAATTGGTTTGAGACAACATTGGGCAAAACAAGTGAGCTCCCTTCTCCCGACCCCGCAAGCCTCCTTAGTCCTTTCGGTTACCGAAATTTGGATACCCATTTGATTTAGCCTTTTTTCAAAGTTCGACGGCTTGAATTTTTATTTAGTGTAACTTTCCGCGGTTTGAATTAATTTTCTACCTGGATAGAATTGGTCGTGGAGTACTCAAATGAGATTATTTTACGTGATGATTTCCAATGCTCAAATGAAACCGTTGGCCACTTAATTTTTACTTAGATTTTTTATTCATAACACTCGGCAAACAATAAAGAAAAGAAGTTTCCTTCAACATCTCGTGTAATCTGATTTTTGATGGTCATGCGCATTAGGATCTTTTTGCCCAGAAATGCATTGTGATTTGTGTCTCTTGTAAATCTAAAATTATAATTATCTACTCCTCGGCGCATTTTGCAAGGACTAAAAATAGGTTACCAGCGTCAGGAATCCTGCATGTTTCATACCGACATTTGAAGATGACAAGGGACAGGAAAAATATTTGCTAAAGGAGGCAAAATGGAAAAATCTTTTTTTCCTGCCTAAAAAATCAAGAAAATATATAATTTTTCCTCGAAACAGCCAAAATGCTTATAAAATCGAGGCAAAATGGAGAATATTTTTACAATGTTTTTATTCAAAAAGATACAGTTCCGGGCCTTAATGATAACTCGGTGATTAGCATAGTAGTATAGTAGGTTTATTTAGCGAACAACATATGATTCCAATTGCACGAGTTCAATTCAAAAACAATGAAAAGTGACCCGCTCATTTCTGTCGTTTCAAGAGCGACTCTTTCTGAATGGGCTCAATCACATGGCCGGCCTTGGTGTTCACTCTAGGTTTGACAAGTCGCTTGAAGGCCACTCGAGGCACGAAGGTCTCGCCCACAGGGGCCCGAATACTGGCCTCAAAACTGGCCACCGAGTTGAAAGGAAAAGGAATTTGGTTGACCTGATGGCCACGCAAAGACTCGTTCTTGTGATCATTCAGGATCAAATGGCCTTTGTTCTCATCTCGACGTTTGGGTGCGGGTGGTGCTTTGACGATGAAACGCTTCCGTTTCCGCTTTGAGACACTCAACCCTTCCCCTCCCCAACTGCCCCAACCGGGCAAAGTGAGGTCAATGTCCTTGGGTTTGGAAGCCAGAATGGCGGCCTTCTTTTCAGCGCTACAAAATAACAATAAGAAAGTTTTAAACGGACAATTTGATTTTTCCCCCAGCCCAAGACTTACCTGAAGTCAATATCAACTTGGTCATCAGCGAAGGCTTCAATGATATCGGCCTTTTGTTGCTCAGCTAATCCATTTTCGCCGTCTTCTTCGTGATCACTGTCCATCAAAACAGGCACGGACACATCAGCGGTAGCCACAAAACGATCTGGATCCAAAATAGGTGCGGGTTGTTTCTTCTGCTCGGCATTCGTCTGGGTCTCATGGACAGGCATAGGTAGAGCTCGACTATCTACATCTTCATTAACTTCATCAGCATCGGACGCAGGTTCCTCGAGGTTGTCCCCTTTGTTCTTAGAACTTGGTTTACATCTATCACGAATCTTGTCATCGATGATATGGTCGGCCACTTGAAACAAATCGTCGATGTTGGAGGCCAAATGCAATTGCTCTTGAGCTTTTTTCTTGAGAATGGCTTGCTGCAACTCTTTGGAGCTTTGCTTCTTTTTGTCCGGTGAACGGGCGGCTTTTTGACTGGCCATGATTGTTTCCTTGAGAACATCCTTATTGACCGCGGAAGCTTCCTGATGCTTGGCCAATAGCAAATCGTCGAGGTCAATCTCATTATCAGAATCGGAGGAGTTCTCTTGCGTCTGTTCTTCTTGATCGTTTTCAGGCTTGGCCATAAGACTTCGATGAAGGTCTAATTGCTCTTGGAGATTGACTTGACTCTAAAATGAAGGAATCAATATTAACTGTACTTCTACGGCCGTGCAACACTCTTTTACACGATTTAAATTGTTAATTCGCACGAAAACTTACTTGAATCGTGATTTTGACTTACTTCTTTTGAGTACTTCGCTCTCTTGGCTTGCATCTTCAGGTATTTGGAAGAGTTGCGATGCTTCAAAGAGGCGCGCTCCGCGATGCGGCCTCGATCCATTTCTTCGAGTCTTTCTTGGGCCAATTCTGGATTGGTTTTCTGCAGCTCGGCCATTTCCTGGAGCTTTTCTTTGGCCTTTTGCTTCCTCACCACTTTTCGGTAACTTCGACTCTTGATCTTGCGCTGACGTTTCATCTTCGCCTCTTGATAGCTTTGCAAAGCTCGCAGTCGAGCCAACTCTTTGCGCTTTTCGAGGGCCTCATGGTACGACAAACTACTCAAAATCGACTCTTCTCGTTGGCTCAGCTCACTGCCGCATTTTACGGTGGAGGCGGAACCGTGCAAGAGGGCGGCAACTTCACGTTCCAGCGGAGTTTGAGCCTGTGTCGATGAAAATAGTTATTTACGGATCCATGGCACTCCAATCTCTTTGAGCCTTACCTTAAAATGCTTCGCCGCCTCACTTTGCGTTTCCAATCGATTGACGGATTCGGATTGAATGGGGAAAGAGAGCGTTTCAGCGGCACGTCGCGAATGTACCAAGGCGTTCCATTGACCCACATCGGCTTTGGCGCGTTCATAGAGCGCTTTTCTAGCCACCATTTTGGCCGCAGGGTCGCTTAAAGGTTGACTGAGCTTCCATTCTTTTTCCTGGGCTTTGGCTTTGGCCTTGGTCGCCTCTCGGCCTTTTTCAGGGGCCACGGAAGCCAACATAGCTTCCAGAGAGAGCTTTGCATTTTTTCCCAATGTAGCCGAGGGCGTGACCAAATCATGGGAGCCTTCCACATCTTCCGTGTGTAAAAATCTGCAACATATCAACGTAGAGTTTCGAATCACTGAATTGATTGGTTTGATGGCATTATAACTTACACAAAAATGGTGTAATATATATCATGCTCTAACAAAACATTTCATATCTCGACAACCGACCTATGCCAATGTGAACATTGCGGGGAGCCACTTTTACCCTACCCTACAATTTAATTGTGTGACAAGAATCGTGATATATGACATCGCAATAAACTTTTCCAAGATAATGAATTACCGAGGAGCGCCTTCCAAAGCGGCCATATCGGTGATGAACCCATCGTAGTCTCCGCCCAGTTCATCATGATCTAACGGAACAGACTCCTTGGTCTTAGAAGAGCCTTTCTTTTGACTCCTTTTGCCCATGTTGAAACCCCTCGGAATACAAAATCCACAACGTGTAAATGTTGTTGTTTTCTTTTGGACAATGAAATGTCTCGAAGAGGGTGACGGAAATGTCAGCGAATCTCAAAATGGCCAAAGGAAAAGAGTCATTAACATCTGGTCTGTATCAAGCACGGTCCAAATGAAAGGGAAGAATAAAAACATATCTCAATATCAAATTGCTTTTCATTCGAGGATTTAGATGTAACTCTTACGAACTGTAAAGTATATTTGAAAAATTAACTCAAAACCCTCGCAATGTTAGTCACTTCAAAAGTTAAGGGTGACAGTTCTTCATATGGCCATCTTACAACATCGGGATATTTTGTACGGAAAGGGTATTGTTCCTATTATATTTTGACCATGAATGATCCCCTCCCCGCCTTTCAAAAAAGCCCAGGAATGTATTTACAACAAATTCATCTTTCGCACCCGGGCATCGGAAAAAACTTTGAAGTCCCAGGCGATTCATCTTACACCATCGTTTCAACATTGCGCTTACCTTATCTATTTTTAAAATAGAATCTTCCCCATGAAAACGCCCCTACCATTTCTCAGTAAACCATTTCTATTTTCTCCATGCATGATCCATCATCAGTCATTCAGAGGTAGACTCAATGGGCTATTTTGACGAGGAGCGTCACCCTCCCGCTTTCGCTGTTTCTTGAGTTCAGCTGACGTTTCTCCGCTCAATGGAGCGAGTGCGTGTGTGTGTGCGTGTCTGGTGGACTTCATCTTAACAACATACATAAAACTCTGATCGGAGTCACTCATCGAACGGGTCACTTGAATCCCATTTCGTTTCCATCTGTTTGTCCCGAACGCGGAACCATGGGAGGTGGTGTTCCGCACATCAAAGTTCCAGACTGGAAATCCTACGTGGTGGGAGACCACACGGTAAGTACGGGTCAAGTCAGAACAACAAAATGGCCGAGGAGTGGCGGATCATTGACCAAAAATCTAACATTTCTGTCCATTGAGACGACGTCAGCCCATTCTGGGTTTTTGGTGAGGATAGTTTAAAAAAAAGTGCATACAGAGGCAGTTTTGGCGTGTCATGTGACCTTAAAAGGCCGTGTCGGTTGCTTTATGCCCTTTGTTTTTCAGACATTACTTGTGCGTGTTTGTGGGGTTGGCTATCCAAAACAAAGTCAATCGATCAGGAATATCACTCAGAAACAAGACTACGGAAATGTGCTGGGATGTCATTCTTGAACTACACTTTTGCTTAAGACTGTCTTTTGCCTTAACCCATTCTTGATCAAAATTTGCCTCTTTGATCATCTGATATCACCTAGTGAAGAGCTTTACGAGTAGAAAGTGGATTGATGCGGATGACCAAAGACAAAAGCCTGAAAATCCCCACGAGGTCTGCCAAAAATGTGCCATTTCATTTTCTATGATCCCATCATCAGACACTTGTCGGTGATTGAGTAAAATTCTGTGAAACGGCAAATTTCTGATCAATGATGGGATTACTACTACGTAGTAGTACTAGTTGCTAGGCAAAGGACACTGAAAGCAAAAGTGTTGTCCAAAATACTGTATATACCACAACGCGTTCACCCAAGGTTCATTCTTATTTAAATAGCTATTGAGAAAAACTGGCTTAATGAATTGAATCACTAGAAAGACTTTTATTGCCGCAGAATGTATTCGATTTTGGTTCGCCAAGTACAGAGAAGAGTAGGTGCGCTCTACAGATTACTCGATATTTATAACATTATATAAATCCATTGTGCAGCCGCATCTGGAGTATGCTTCTCCAATTTAGGCGCCAGTTAGCTCGGGTGGTCTTCAAAAGATTGAAAAAGTCCGACGTAGTTTTACCCGTAAAATTTGTGGTATGGAAACCCTATCTTATTGGGATAAGCTAAAAGCCCTGCGACTTTACAGTTTACAACGTAGGTACGAGAGGTATCTAATAATCTATGTTTTTAAATGTATTCATGGCCTTTGTCCCAATGCAGGCATTGTTTTCAACCACAATGACCGGAGTGGGATCACATGCGAAGTTTGAGCCAAGTCAAGACCAGGAGACAGGAAATTGATCAAGACAATGAAATCTAACTTTGTATTATATCACGCTCCTTCTCTATGTAACTTGCTTCCTTCATCTTTGCGACGAATCTATCCATTAGACGACTCATTGTTAAGTTTTAAGTCTCATTTAGACGACTTTTATCTACTATCCCTGACCAGCCCTATGTTCAAGGACTTTATCGGGCAGCTAATTCTAACTGCCTTACAGACCAATGCTTTTATCAGGCATGACTTTTCCCCACTCGGGTTTTTTCTTCTCCTGACATTTACATGGAATGGAAAAACCGATTCTGTGTTTCGGTTAAAAATCCGTAAAAAAAAAAGATACCAGAGTGATTCAATCCGACGTTAATTTTTCTTCTTAATTTCTTTCAGCCGGAATTGCAGAAACTTCAAAGCCAGTTGGCCGCCAAGGGCTTGAAGGACCCTTGGATCCGCAACGAAGTGTGGCGCTATGACCATCGCCTAGGACCGCGGGGTGTGATGAAGGCTTTACGAGTTTTGTTTAGAGGCTTCATCCCCGGAGTGGCCGTGGGTGGCGCGTTCGCCGCTTTATCTTACATGACGGCCGAAGACTCTCACCATTGATAAGTCATCGAGCCGTCGTGTTCGCCCATTTCACACCCGATCCGAACCTTATTGGAAGCTAGGTCAAAGAGTATTCTGATATGTTGGTGGATCTGTAGCCGTGTCTTTAAATACTATGCTCGAAATGAATAACCTATGTGGAATCGCTTGACATCCATTTTATTCGGGCATTGAGTAGTGTTCTATTATTTCTGTAAGGAATAGTAACTATAAAGGTGTGTTGGAAGTATTACAAATAGCCGGCGTGTGAGATATATAAGTTCATCACGTGTGGTCAAGGAGGAGGTGCGGGCTCAAGCATTAGATTCGGAATCGTAATCGGCGTAGGCTTGATTGTATCCTTGCAACTCAGACTGGTCATGATAATATTGCTGCTGTTGATGTTGTTGTGGGAATTGTTGTTGATGTTGAAATTGGAGATGTGAGGAGGCGTCTTCACGCTTTTCATGCTCAATTTCTCTTTGAGCCCGTGAGATTTTAGCTTTATCTCTGGGCGTGGACTCGCCCGCTTCAACGGCAAAGAGGCGCATTTTCTCCTGAAAACTCAACTTGGCTCCATCTCGACTTTTCTCTGTGGCCTTCTGCTCTTGCGCCTTGCTCTCCAATAACTTGGCTCGAGGATCTCTGCAAAAGTAAAATCTTGGGACTTACTGCCTTTAAAGTAGGAGAACGTAAGTTGAATCTCACCTGTACACTTCCTGAGCTCCTATCACACTTGGCGTATGACCCGTGCTCTTATTCGCATCAAAGCGTTCCAGAGATATGGAAGACTGGTTCAACATGGTTTCAGCCTCTTGAATGAATGACTAAAGATAAAAATCAAGTCACCGTAAAAAAAACCGTTGAAACTGACAGAACAAATCTTAACTCGTTTTACTTGCGGATCTTTGTGTCGATGTGATGGATTATCGCTGATTTGATCCTCCATTCCATTCGTTTTGCTCTCATCACTGCCCTCCTCAAACGTTTCAGCCGTTGAAAACGATACCTTCTTGGTGGTTACGGTAGTGATAGCCGTTGTGGACGAAGACGATGACGAGGAGAAGCCTTCGGGTTTGGAAGAGATCGACCCATTTTGGTTGGCCCTGAGAACGCCACCAACCAGCATGTCAAGTCTCTCGGTTCCCGGTGCATGAATAGGAACGGATGACTGGGAGTGGCCAATCGTGTCATCTGGAGGTGGGACACTTGGAGGGGGTGGGGGCGTCTCGCCACTCCCAGAACTACTCAACTGACGGCGTTTCTCAGCGTCCAATAAGAGCTTCTCCTCGGCTTCTCGAGTTCGATTCAATTCTTGTCGTTTTTTCTCCAAATTTTCTTGCAACTTTTTATCCCGGCCTTGGCGATATTGAGGAAGGAGCCGTTCATCATTATCCTAAACAACAGACACGGAATATGAAAGGTTGATTTCAAGACTACCAGGCTAATGCGCTCTTTGACATCAACTGAGTGGTGTGAGGGTGGTGCACTTACAGAATCTGCAGATTCATTTCCATCATTATACTCGGCCATTCGCTTGCGAAATTCCTTTTCGACGGAGGAAATGTGCAAGTGTTCGAGGTAATCAGTCATATCGGATTTATGATCGCCACCCATAGTAGATTCCTGTGTGATGAGAAAGATGAAAACCTTGTGCAGAGAAAGTGAATAGACAGACTAAGGGAACAAACGCAACCCAATTCTCGTTTTAAAGATCATGCTGAAAGCATGGATGAAAAGACGAAGGAAAATAAATCCCTTAAGTGAAGTGGCTAAGTTCATGCAGGTATCGTGCTAAGAAGATTGCTTTCCTTGAGTATGGAAGCCATTTTAACAATTTCCAACCAGATCATATCCGTCACATCTTTCGGAGCTACTAGATGATAATTTTAACACTGCCAAGGCAAGATGATTTCCATGTTTCCAATCAAATCAATAACTACCTTCATGGGGGGTTTGGGAGTTTCTTCAGGCTCTTGGAATCTCACTCGATTGGGTTGAGATTCCCGTCTTTGTTGCTGTTGTGGTTGTTGTTGTTGAAGATGTTGTTCTTTCTGACTACCGTTGCTATGTTCTTCGCGGATCAGCTCAGAGGTCGAGCGATTGTGATGGTGGTGATGGCGGTGATGTTGATGATGAAGAGGGGGAGAGGGGTCTTCATTGTAAGCGTACTGCCTTAGAGGCTTCTCCGGACCTATTGGCTGCTTTTGGAAGGAATGAGTGTGATTCGGATCGCCAGGAGTGCCAATCAACCTTGGAGAGGCATGATACACATCTCCACTATCTCTAGGCGAGTTTGGAGCGGGCATCTTGTTCAATGATGATTGCGAATGATATCTCAGACCTCCAGGAGGCATCGTACCTCCCATGGGAGCTCGGACGGATGTGCTCGTGGCATTGAATATGGGTTGCCCATTTGGTCCCACATTTTGATAAAAGCCCTGGTCTTCTTGACTCATGGGTCCATTCTGAAAATTCTTAACAGATCTTGGCAGATCATTCATGGCATTTCCATTTGTCGGGGTAGGACCAAGATGTTGCACGGAAGAAGCCCTGCCATATCCGGCCTTATGAGCCTGAGGCTTCCGCAGAGAATCTGTTGGACGGAAGGCAGGATTTTGATTCTGATACGTGTGTTGATTGTCTGCAGCATATAAGGACGGAACTGATTTGGATTGCGACATGGCCAAGGTTGTTGAAGGATCCATGGGCCCCGCTGAACCATTGGAACTCCCGATCGAAGGACCAACAGAACGAGTGTAACCAGCGTACCGATTTGAATGACCACTGCCATTTCTGGACATAAGGGGAGAAGGTTGTGACAAAAGGGTGGCCAAGCCATGGAAAATGGCGCCCTGTTTGGCCACGACCAAAACTACGACGGGTCCAGTTCGCATCATAATTTCAGCGGCCTTCTCCTGCGTGATCCCAACAAGGCTTTGGCCATCCACATTGATAAGTTGATCTCCAGCTTCGAGACGTCCATCATGGAAAGCAGCTCCCCCCTCCACCACAGCCTTGATATAAATGCCTAATCGGTCTTTGCCAACTCCTTTAGCGGCCACAATGCTTAAACCCATGCCATTGGTAGATTTAGCGAGCTGGATGGTTTGAATTTCAGGCTCGTTCGGCTGATTATGAGGTGGAGGAGGGGGCTTGTTGGGTGAGTCCATTTTAGGTGGGCCAACGTTGTAGTGCTGAGGTGGAGGGTTACCATGGTGAAATGGTTGGTCTCCAGTTGTGGTGGTTGTATTTTGACTCATCTCACTCGGCACGGGCGAGGCCATCATGGGCGTGGCATCTAGACGCTCCATATATATGGTCCAAAACCCGCTGGAAGTGGGTTGAGGTGTCATGATGCACAATCCCATTTGCTGTAGTGGTCCAATGAATTCCACCAAACCACCTGGGATCCCACGAACGATGTCGCAACTGTATCCGTCTTCGGGTAACAGAAACGGTAATTGAAGCACGAAATCCTCTTCTAATCTGACTTCTCGCCCTTCAGAGTTGGTCATCTCATCAACTGTGTTTTCGGCTACTCGCACAATGGTGTCGATCATTTCATTCGAGATTGGTGTCTCATTTGGTTCAGGTTCATATTTATGAAGGAGCGTCTTCAATTGCAGGGAGTTCAACTTGAAGCAAATCGAGCTCACTGAAGCAATGTCCTCCGCACTATTTTTGCGGGCAAGGAGAAGGTGAGCAGCTTGAACTACTCGAGCCAGATGGCAATCGGCTGCCAACTCCAACCCTTGTCGCTCAGCCCACGTTTCAATCTTGGAGAGTCGCTTCTTGAGTCGCAAACCCCATCGATGGTTACAATAATTGATGGGACGTTCGCCTCCTCTTGGGTATCCAGACATGACGATTTGGTTGAAGGTCCACATGTTCACAAAGTGAAATAATTGAGAGAATAATTGGATGGTTAAGGCTGCGTTAACTCGGCACTTCCTCAGTAGATTCATGGCTGATGACAACACCATCATGATGTCAGGAATGCTCTTGTCGCTTTTATCGTCTTCATCAGAGTCATGAAGCATCTGAGGCATGGCGGACTTCAGTCCCTTTTGTAGACAGAGAACCAATTGCTTGAAGGCCAAATGGACAGTTTCGGCCAGGATATCTTGGGCTTGCAACGAGAAAGATGTGATGTGACGGTCGCATTTTAAGAAGTGCAACAACTCCGAAGCGTTAGCCATCCAAAAAGCCAAGTTGCTGGCCTCACTCTGGTGCAACTGGACGTTGTTGTATATCTTTTCCGTCACTCGGTTCAACATGTCTGTGAGTCTGACGGCACGTTCCTCAGGAATCAATTCGGGCCGATAATGCGTGGATGCTCGAAACCGTGTGGCCATGTAGAACGTGTAGGTGGGAGCTAGCTTAAATTGAACGCTATTCGTGTCCAAGCCCATGGTGATGGCATTGAAGAAGTTTTCCTCGGACTCTTCGCGGAATTCCAGAACGGCTGGTAGGATATTATCCTTTCCACGTATGGAGCCATCTCCGCCCATTGTTGATGAAGGCGGTCCGAAGTGGACGTAATTGGAATGTCTAGGATCAGGTAGAGTGACACTACTCGTTTGTAATCGCCATTGCTCCCTCTTTAGTATAGCCGCATCTAAGAATCGGAACGTCTTTGTTCGTCCAAAACATATCAAGTTTCCATGCTGAAGAGAGGAAAATTGACAATTATTTCCTAAAACTACATTACATTTATTTTTTTTAGCATACTCTTGAGTCTAACACTGACCTGTAGAATGGTGGTCTCGACGATTCTTTGATTGCCAACATAAGTTTCTGCATCTCGATGGCTCGGAGTTACAGTAACGATGCCTTCAGTGTGAGCGAGAACGCAATGTTGAGGGAATATTAATGGTCCAGGAGGAAGAAGCAAGCTCTGGCCGTTTTGAATCGCTGGATCAGATCCCACCTTTGTGACATTAGTGGGAATGGGGAATTTGAAAGGAGCTCCTCCTCGCAAATTCTCGGATCCATCAGGATTGGTTTCAACCAGAAATGGAACGCTGTTCATGGCATGATCCTCTCCACGAGGTAAGACACTATCAGAGACAGCTCCACCTTGGAACATTGGCTTCTTTTTACGTTTTCGGGGAAAGAAGTCCGCCGGCTTCGGTCGAACATGGAATGTAACAGTCCCTGAAATGATCAATCAGAAACCGTGAATAAAGTCCCATGAACATTAACATTTCAAGATCAAACTTTTCAAGTGTTTGAGCAATAATTCCCTAGGCACTGACTGAGCTTTTTCTCTTGGCGTAAATTGTGACTTGATTACAAAAAGAACTTCCCTTGGAGGCCAAGGGAGACAGTAATCTTCTCAGGATGCAAGTTCAGAGGCCGTTTCGAATGGACTGACAGATCACTAAGTGGGTTGGTTACCTCTTATTCGTCTTGCTCTCAGGATGCCTGTTTCACAAAGTTCGGCTTTTGGAATGGCAAATTCGCTACTCAACTTTTAAAGAATTCCCAGAATCAAGCGAACGAAAAACGTGAAAAAGACGCAGAAATCGTCTTTCAAATTCATGCATGTGGAAGAATTGTAGTTACAGAGAAATAACTGCATATACCCTTTAATGGGTCCTTTGATGTTGAAAGAAAGTAAATCAAACAAACCTCTGGCAGGCGGATGGTTCATGAGGATTTCCAGAGGACATTCGTCATCTTCCAAGTAGTAGTCTTGGGTTTTTGGCTCCACACCTTCTTGGTCCATCGTTGTGCATTGGACCAAGCAATACCGTATTGCCTCTCGCCGGTCTCGTCCATATTTCTCGAGCATTTCTTCAGTGACATATGCAGCATTATCTCGAATGGATATGAGCAATGTCTTGTAAGGTACATCTTTGCATATGGCTTCACCATAGATTTTCAAAGTCCCACCAGTGTCTGGCCCACCATCTTTGCTTCGAAATTGTTGAAGTTTTCGTTCCAACTTCTGTTGCCTCCGCCGCCTCATGACAGCCTCAGGATTGGATATGGATCTTGTGAAGCTAGTATCCGGTAATTCTGAAGTAAAAGAGGAGAAAAAATTATTATTCCATATTTTGGGCACAATACGCCATATTTTCTAATCAATGCGTATCCCTGATCGACTTCATTTTCCAGTCTACCTTGGTTCCTTCTTTCCTTCCCAGTTTGGTCCCATGGTTGCTTGACTCAGAGACAGTCAAGCTAGTTGAGCGAGTTTCATTCTTGGCGCATAGAACCCATTTGAATTGCGAATTTCCGCAGCTGCCCCCCACAGGGGACCCATCTCCTCAACAAGTTCGTTGGAGTGAACTTGAAAAGAAGCATACCCATTTCCTTGGTCAATCAACAACGTCGAATTGCCGTTCAACCCGCCAGGATTCAGCCATACTCTCCCGTTCTCGTATTTACGAGCACATCCTGAATGAAGACTTCATTCTCTCTCGTCTTCTTCTACTCTTTCCCTCTTTTCCCCTCACAGTCTCCCTCGGTTTGTTCTTTCGTTCGTTCGTCCGTCTGGCCTTCGTTCGCACGAAACTCAACCGAGAGTAGAGTCCCAGTTCCGCATGAAAATGAGAGCAGGGACTCGGAGTTAGTGACGGATCAAGAAGAGGGAACACTCGCACAAGAAGGGAGGAACTAGTTTGCAGAATAATAAGTTCATCAGACCACATTCGATGTGGTGGTCTCGGTGTTAGGTTGATACATCAGAATTGGTAATCTGACGGTTTCCGTTGTCTATAAACCATGCGTGGATCAAAATGAGTGACAATGGTGCGAGCATTTCGAATGCTTCTCGGACATATTACGTGTCGTGTTGCTTCATGACTGCTGGTCTCTTGTGCTCTTTTGCTCTCATTTCCATAGTGGGAATGTGCACGTGGCCTCGTAACTCAATGGAACAGAGTCCCATCTCCAGCGAATACAATGTGAATTCAAGTCATATCATTGTCATTACATCAACGGGTGAAAGTACGGATACTCGAGGGATCTATCGGATTAGCCAAATTATCGAGCGAACGCGAACCCTTGAGCATCTTGGATTCTGTCCCTACTTGAAACTTTGTCACTTTTCGACGGGAGTGTCATTCCAGAGTAGTGCCAGCGTGATCTTATTTTTGGATCAAAGGTCCTCCTTCTCCTCGGCCGTCTCTACCTCGTCAAACTTGTCCTGGGGGTTCGATCAATCAAGCACGAACACAAGTGAACAACGACAGAGGTCGAGCACTTTCTGGACGACAAAGTCAAGCACGACCACTACCTCCGATCAAAGGGGCAAACTTTTACACCCGGGATCATCCTCGACACCTCTGAGGGGACTCCTCGTCCTTGAACCGTTTTATGATTCCCCTCCGGAAAGTGCCAATAATGAGGAACATAGTAAAAGTTTTCTCGGTGGTCCGTATAATTTCACCATCTCCTACAATCCCATTGCTACAATAAATCTAAATGAGGTGATCCGCCTGGCAAACACCGACAATCCCACGAAAGGGAACAGCTCAATTTTACTACGATCCACCTCGACGACCCCCTCCTTGTCCCATGAGGAAAAAGCTCAACATAAAGAAAAACAGAGTGCCACTAATGAAGGGAGCACCAATAATGGTAATAATCGTGACCATTTGTCAGTAATTGACATTGAGAGGCAAAAACTCAAACGCAAAGTCAGTGTAGTAACCATTCTCGACACGTGCCACACTCCCAGCAATCGAGAGGGTTACATTCAGGAGTTGAGTCAATACGTAACTGTTGACACCTATGGAAAGTGCGGCCGTCCTTGCCCAAGCTCGACACGTGAAGAATGTCTCGTCCACTTGGAGCGATTAAATCAGTACATGTTTATCTTGGTCTTTGAGAAACACCTCTGCCAACATTATCAAAGCGAACTATTGTGGCAAGTCTTGGAGCTGACCTCGTTAATCCCGATCACGTTCAGCGGGGTAGACCACTTTCACACCTTGCCTAAATTCTCATTCATTGACGCACTCAGTCAACCCCCTCGAGCTTTGGCGCAACACATCAAATTCCTCGAGGTTCACCCCGAACACTTGCAACGATATCAAAACTGGCGACAAAAGATACTCCTTGCCCACGTGGACTGGCAATGTCAATTGTGCCGACATCTGATCTCAGGCACATTGGAGTCAATCTCCGAGGTCTCGGCTCCTCTTCCACCTCAAGCTCGGTGTACCAAGTGGCCTCAACTTCAATTTAAACGACGGCGGCGACGACGAAAACGATGGACACGATGGAAGAGAACGTCTTGAAGACAAAACGGTAGAACACAAAAAAAACTTACCCGTATACAGTTTCTCTGCCACACCTCCGTCTTGGCCAGGACCATTGAGCCCATCGCGATTCTCCTTGTCTTTGAGTTTATTCATTTTCTCTTGCTTTTTCAACTGCTTCTTTTCGCGCTTGGAAAGCTTCCTCTTGAAACTCGAATCTTCATTGCTTGGTTCTGGCATTCGGCTCGCCTCATCGATTCGCCTGAGTAGGAATCGGCCTTCTCGATCGTCCTTATGCCAATTTAATTGCACCAATAGAGGCTTTTCCTCGGGATTGAGTCGACGCTCGCCAGATTCATGAATTTCATAGAGAGCATACTCAGGCACTTCCAACATTTTCATGTCGGGACGAAATTTCTCGATCAAAGTCTCGATGATGGCCTTGGTTGTGGCAGTGGACGAGACACGAATGCATTTAGTGGCCACCTTTTGACCTGTGTCATCTTTGTCTTGAGACTGAAAAAAGAAGGGTGTCAGTGCAAGGATTTGATCTCAAACGTCCTTTGTCGAAGTATCCATTCTTGGCATTCATCTAGCACTTGTACGAGCAAAAAACAACAACGGCATTTCGAATAAATGTTCGAACTCTTGATCCATTTTATGTACGTTGGTATTATGCATGCATGAACTTACTTGGTAGTAGAACCGCATCACCCCATTGAACTCCAATTCCTGAAAAGAAAGCAAAGAGACCTTTGAAGTGTCCAGTGTGCACTGTGTCGACGGTTGGTAATGCATTCACAAACGAATAGATACAACGGTGTTAGTTCTAGTAATCTAGTTCAATCGGGGGTTGGTAATGGGGACTGGAATAACGCCTTTAATTCTCACGCATCATCAACATCTCGAACAGTAGTACAAAGATAAAGGTCTTAGCCAAAGAGCATTCACATTACTCACTTCAACATTCCGGTGCTCTCTGTTTCAGTGTTTCTCTGCATTTCTCCACGACAGGCGGAGGCTAGGTAATGCAAACAAACAAGTAGCCGCCAAGTAGTACTAGAGGTAATCCCATCGGGCTCATGTTCATTAAGCATTTCTTATTGGTTTATTCTTCCCCAAGCCCAAATCCAAGGCCTTGAGAACAAATCTAACCCGAACCGCAGAAGAGCACACCAACAACAGCAACAAACCTCAATGAGGTCCTCATTCTTCTATCACAACGAATGAAAGCGCTCTCGAAATGATACAAAATTGGCTAAAGCAATAAACCCGTGATACCCCTCCAATGACTCAATTCTCAACAAGCCTCGAACTGATCGATCACAGGATGGAGAATCATAATATTCGATTGGTAAAATGTCGAGTTAGACATGACATGAACGGCTGTATCACCTACACACATGAACGCAATAGTACTAATGGGGAAGCATTTTGTGTCAGTTCATAAAAAGCAAGATGGGACTAAGGATCAGACAAGAATGAAATCCCAAACCAGGGTAGAACAAGGGTGCATACACTCACCCTCACAGACAGTACAGCTAGTATTTGTTGAGTTACATTCCATGCATGTTCGACGTGTTTCAAATCTCGTGGATGTGCGAGATGTTCTCGCCTTCCCTTCGACTAGTTTCTCTCACTCTCATCCTTTCGTCTACTCATCCGCATGATATATTGAGAGGGAAAAGGGGAAAAGGACGACTAGGGTAGTCATGCATTCTCTTGATTCACAGTCGGAAATTCCTGCGCAAACCTCAAGAGGAGGGGATTGCAAAGAACAAATGTTTATTTACCATATTTACTACGTGAAATACTCATGAGTCGTTACGTCGAGTGACAATATTTCAGAGATGTGAATATGCATGCCCACACAGCAATATGGTACAACTGAGATTCGTACAACTGCACGATATTCATCATCAAGTCGTCAAATTTCCGAGAACAGTAAAAAAAAGAAATGCACCCAAAACGAGGTTGGGAATCTCCGCAATCACATATGTCTAGCTCAAATATTGACAGGGTAAGCAGAGTTATCTTCTTATCCAGAATTACTCACTCACGGCAAGTACCAAGGAGTCGTTTTAAATGTAAAAATCTCCCCCCTCGATAAGGGTCGAAATTGTGTGACTTTGGATTAACGAGAGGCATTAGCGAGTGTAATCATTCCAGACATGCCACGATTTGGAACGAGAATCGACTGAATCGAAATGTACGCCAGCCTTGACCTCCCAAACAAAACGGTGTTGGAATTGAAACTCATAATTAATCCATCTAACGGACCACATCTATTGGAATCCAGAGAGTGAAATTTCAAAGTCACTTCCGATCTGGATGAATGATTAGTCGAGCGTACGCAATACAAAATCAATGGGAAAGTAATGATGACGTCTTATTAGGTAAAGGTTTTTTTCTGTTTAAACTCGATTGGCCCTAGTACGGATGTAACTTCCATGCAGACATTCGTAATAAAAAGTATGCGGCAATACTCGTCCATCCGGTTGTCAGATTTCACCCAATTCGCTTAAGACGAACAAGGTAGGCGAGAAAACAGGAGTAACACAATATGCTTGAGCGATCTCAATGTGCTAGAAGAAAGACGCATAAAAAGAAGACGATGTCGGCATTCGAGAAATTGTCAAGAGGCCTGCTAACTTTACGCACGATTAAAGCAAGGCTACCCTAGCTACTACGCTCATGCACACTTCGACGGATGGATGGATAGATAGATGGCATATGTAGTTCTATTGCGGTTGAAGTCAGAATCTCGGTGGTCGTCACAGATCGCCGGTAGAGCCGAACTCCATGGCCAATCGACCATTGATAGATATTATGATCACTTCGAAAGCTCTAATCGACAACGGATGGGATGCTTCCAGCACTCGCCAACGCATTCAAATACCGAAAAGAAATCCCGAATCATCCGCGATCTTACCTCGTTGGGCAACGTCAAAGCGAACAAATCCAATCGGTTAGCATTCCATTGCGTTATGATCTGACAAAGGGTCTCGTAATCGTGCATCTTCCGAGCTTGTTCGGCCATAGCCGACATCGGCATCCCATTGCCGCCCAACGGCGGCACCGGTTGCGACGAACCACGCCCCAGCTGCGGCATAAACCCCGGATGATGAGTATGATGCGGTCCAGGCGGATAATGACTCATCTGCGAGGGCCCCGGACCGCCCATCATCATCATTCGACCACCGCCAGATCCCGCCGACCCGCCTCCGGGAGATACGGGCCCAGCCGGACCCATCATCATGGATCCCAATCAAGTCACCAAGGATCACTGGGATTCGCGTCTCTTATTTCATGGCACTGACATGGCGGGCTCAATCTCTTCACGGGGACTGGGTGGGGCCACCAGGCTAATCGAGTCCCAAAGCGACGTCAACGAGCCCGAGAGGGGTCTCGGGTAAATGAGCCAGATCAGTTCGTCTCTCTTGGGCGTATTGGATTTCCGGGATTCGAGGATGGAGGGAGATTCTGTCCTCTGAAGTTTTTCACGATCTCGGGCACAACACAAATCGTGCACAAACTGTCCCACAACAACTCACTTCGAGACTGCTACACGGCTCTGCACGCATGCACAAACACTGAGAGCGAGCGAAGGGCGACGGCGCCGCCGGCGGGGCCAGCCAACGCAACACCTCAGAAACATAACACGCTTCAATCTGTGGAGGGAACCGAGGAGAGAACGCCGGCGGCTTCGTGTTTTTCAAGTTCTGCCTGCCAGCCTTTGGTGAGTCTTGGCTAGCCATGGGTAATCAATCGGGCGGCGTCATTGTCAAACTTGGCCGGTGAACGATTTTACCTGTCGACGCCGATCGGCTGGCTAAGAAGCAGCGAGGAGCGGCCCTGTTTCATTCCAGGTGTCAGGCCGATCGGTTGGCCGGCGCCAGCGTTGCATTGATTGAGACAGAGAGAGAACGACAGAGCGACTTTAGGTGAGACAACACAACAGGTGGAATGGGACACTGGGGATAGGTTTGGAAGGAGTGTGAAGATATTTTTCTGTTTTCACAGCCAATCTAGCCGATCTTCAGAGGTGAACGAGGCGGGGCCGTTAGGTTTCGAGGACTTTGATGGGCCTCGTCAATGCGTAGATTCCGTTTCAAGCTTTTAAAGGGATGTCCTGGAAAGTGGAGACTAGGACTCAAACCGGGATCAAAGGAAAGGGTACAGGGGACGGGATATTCTAGATCTTAAAGGGATTTTTAAAACCTTTGTTCCAAGGAATCAAGGGACGGGATTTTCTGATTGAAAATGGGATTTTTTTAAACATGCAATTTGAAAAGTTTCAAGGTATTAAAAGGGCAAAAAAGAAATACGTTTGTGAAGGATATGGCAAATTTACCAAAACCTTTGTTTTTAACAATTAGGCCCATTAGGACACAAATCAAATTTAGAACATTTATTCACTTTCATAAAAAATCGAAAAATCTCGTGAATTCCGGTTTATCCCGTCCCCGGGATCCTAAGGAAGGGATTTTCTTCAATGAAACGGGATTAAACCAACCGTGGTTCTACATCAAACAATATCGTTAGAAATTAGATCTGAGCGGGTTAAAATGAAATTAAATTTATTGACATATAATTATGAGGACGACAAGGGATATACTAGTTCAGCCGGTAGTATTGGGGGAACAAATAAATCTCGGCCACGGTTCATCAATTCGCCACCGTAAGAAGGTTCAAACAAGATCGAGTTAGTTAGTCGTCCACCCCAGCAAGTCATTGGCTGGCCCTGTTTAGAACAAGAAGAGAAGGGAAGAGAGGAGGAGGAGCTGGAGGCGTGGTCGCAGTAGGAGTAGTAGCAATAGGAGGAGGGCCTGTGTGTGGGAGGGACTAGGGGTGGTTCAGCCGGACTCGAGGGGATTTACCACCAATTCTCTTTGACACGCCCGCCGTCGCCCTCGGAGACGAATCGCTTGCGCCCACGAGAGGGCATTTTACGGACCAACTCGTCGGTTAGAATGCCCGCTCCACGGCATCTCACGACAAAACGTTCCAGAACCTCGTACGCGGGAGGAACATCGATGACTATCTCCGGCATAAAATCGTACACTCGTTCGAATCCCTGGAAAAAAAGAAGAGGAAAAACTTACTGAGGCTCAACCGCGTGGTGCTGGTCTGTATCTTCTGAACTTACGCATCGCATTTGATCCATAGTGATGATGAAGCTTCTAAAAAGCGATTGAAGAAGCTTGCAAATGGCTTCGTCCGTCTTCTCGTGCATTGATTCAATTACAAGAACGACGGCCTGAAATAACAATCAACACCTCATGTGTTATGAGCCAAAAGTCGCAAAGAACTTTGGGCTTGATCAAATAATCACCTCGTAAACCAGCTCGTGATGGAAGTGGGGCACTTCAAGCTCCTTCAAGCACAAGGTGGCCTCCTGTATATCACCGGAGCACAAATATTCCTTGAGCAGCATAACGATCTTCTTAATGAGGTACTTGACTGGGCGGATCCCCCCGCCGACGCCCCACACGTTATCCAATCGGACGAGCCCGTGTTTCATTGACAGTAAGTTATCAGCCCGCCGAAGAGAGGCCTTGGCGTGATCCGTCTCCACGTTGCCTTTGTAAGACTTGATAAACTTGGGCGGGATGCAATCATCCGCAATCGCTCGAGCCATGAAGTTACCCAACACGTGGGGTGCATCGGGGGTATCCAAGATCAAGTCGGTAAGTTGATTTAACAGATAATCAAATGCTAAAAATAGAGCGAGGCAAGAGCGTGATCACTCAAATATTATCATAATTATTCCTTCAATTGTTTTTCCGCTCACCTTTCCCAATATCTCTTTGAGAGATTACTTTTTGGTAGAGATCCGATATCAAAATACTGGCCAATTCGCGATGCGAAGGCTTATGATCCATGGCTAACTCAATGAGAATGGACACGATCATCCATCGGTGCGACCCAAGGTTCATGAGCATCTCCTGGAGCGTGTACAACACCTCCATGGTGTCTGAATTCTCAAAATACTCGAGAATGAGTGGCTCCACGGCCTTTCGCACGTCTTCCTCGCTCATCTCAGGCGCTAATGCAGCGATTTTGGTGGTCTTGTCCGTGGCAGCCTCCTGCTCGGATTCGTAATTGGGATCGTTAGGGTCCACCCAAGGAAGTTCCAACTCACAACCTAGCTTGCCCCATGTGCCTTTGCCGCCAGCTCCCCCTATTCAGCGAATCGAAAAAAATCAATGAGATGATACGCGTTCAAACGAGCCCATTAGTTTCAATCTCACCTTTTTTGGGTAAACCACGACCGAAGCCAGTTCGAGACTTCTTGGAGTTCTTGGCCGTCCGCACGGGTCCATTGGGCACCACTGAGAGTGCGCCTCCCGGTCCAGCGCCGGCGGCACCCTTGGTCGACCCGAATTTCCCTTCCTCACTAATACTGTGAGCGCGTTGACCTTTGCGATGCTTGCGCATCATGCGACCTTGAGCGGCCGCCGCAGCCATTGTTCCGGCCGCAGTTCCGTCACCCGAGCCATTGGCCATGGGCACATCGCCATCCTGGGACTCATCATCAGCCTCGACGATTTGATCAATCTTCCGGGCTGTCAGTATGGTTCCCAAGTCGTCATTGAGATCTTGAAAGTGGTTGTGGCTATTGGTCTCCATCACGCCAAAGACAGAACAAGAATCGGAAGCCTCGATCAACAGAAGGAAGGGACTCAAATCAAGGAAGGAAGCGGGGGGCCAGAAACGCCGACGAGATCAATCAGACAGAGAGAAAGCCTAACGAGGGTGTCCAGGGAGGAGGGAGGAGGTGTGCCAATAGCCGACGAAAGCGCCTTTCGGGCTGGACGAAACACTCCCGAGCAAGATGGGAGATCCGACCAAGACGCCACGCCTCAACCGGGGCTAAGCGGCCACGATGATGGTCAAGATTATACAACGGGTCAACCACGAGAAGGTCGAAAACCCTAGGAACAAACCACCGGTTCGGGAGGGACTTGAACTTGAGAGATGGATAAATAAAGGAATGAAGGCAAGAGACCAAGAATCAAGTTGATATCGCCAAGGGATCACGATATCGGGGTCAATCCAGAGGACTCGGATTAATCGGTGGACGAAGATCGATATAACGTTAGAATGAGCGAATGTCGAGAGCGGGAATTGTTTTTTTCGTAGAAAACGTTAGGGAGATTAATACACTTGGCAGCGAGGAACTTGACTCGGTTGATGCGTAGTTGAAAAAGTGAGCGACTTGTCCTCAGCTTGGCCAAATATTTCAACACACAATGAGCCAGATGGGCATGAAAATTAAGCCAAACTGGCACCAAAGGTGCAAATGGCCGATCTTTTCGCTACCGATATGCAAATCTTTCAAGATTTATCGAGGCATTGTATACTTTGAAAGGTCAATTGAAATTATATGTCTTTGCTTTTATTTTCGCAGTTTATGAGTTGTTAAGACCATGTGAAAAATTCCAAATTTAGTCGAATCGACTTTAGTGGAATTCAGCCCTTAAGCGCCTTAAGCCTCCCATCTGTTGAATTTAACTAGGCCAAAGAGGAACAGGAGGGTAGCCAAGATGACAAGATGACCAAGTGTTCAGTGAACAGTTCAACAGGGGTTTGTTGAACCTTATCAAGAAATAAAGGCAAAAAATTGTCTAATGTCAGTTACAATAAGTTACTTTACTAGAAGCTAGTTCACATTCTCTAAGCAGGCAAGGGATGGCAAATGTATTCAAGTTTACGGCTGGGCTTATTTATATATTTGCACATAATGATGAGTAACACTCGGCTTCCTTATTGAACTAGCTTACTTGAACGTTGGATTTCCGTGAAACACATGTCAAGTGGCAACTATAATAACAAGTATTCGTCCCAATTAAATGTTTAAAGGAAAAACGTATTGACATTCTTTTTCTCTGACATCGTCTTAACTGACTTTAACCACATTGAAAAGTAAAGCCAGTTTCGTCGATGGAAGCTCCACAGTATTTGGCATCGCTGACTTCAACGACAAAGACGGACAAAAAGAACGAGAGAGAACGCCAGCCACACCGTCGTCCTCGTCGGCGTCGTTGTTTGAGACCAAGTCGCCAAGTACACGACGAACATCGGATCGAACTGACTTGCCCAGCACAAAGAACCCCTTAGCAACCGACTTTTCCCAGACCATCATCCATGGAAAGACATGCAGGCAGTGAGGAAATCAGGCCGACAGGCAGAGCAAAGCATTCAGCCACCATCATCTTCACCACCATTATCATCGCCTCCACTAGAGCTTCGAGCTGACAAATCCTGCTAATCGTGGACGATCTTGACTGCCCTCAACCTAGCCGAATGCGTCTTGCTTTTAGTCTGTTAGATCATTGATAATGTCTTAATGTCGGATACGTTCTTACAAGAAGCACGGAAATCATGGAGTGGGCGGCTAGCAATGAGAATTATGATATCCAGTAGAAACAAACCATTTGCGTTCTTCTGCAAATGAGACCTGGCTTGCATTGAAAAGAACACGTATTTCAAATTTCAGCCCAATGGAATGCCGGAGTGAAAAGTTATGCCTTCTCAAACTTATGTACTGAAGAGAACATAGAATGAATGAACTCGCCCTTTTGTGGTAAAACGATTACCGCAAAAGGGCTAGTTCCTTCATTCTTGGTAAGATTTGCACTGAACTTTGAGTGAGCATAACTTTTCTCTCCGACGTTCGATTGAGCTGAAAATTGAAATACGTATTCCTGTCAACAAATGCAAGGTCCCATTTGCAGAAGAACGTAATTGAATTGTTCTTACTGGAAATAATTATTCTCATTGCTAGCCTCCCACTCCATGATTCCAGTGCTTCTTGGTTCTTACCAAGAAAGTCCGAGCTGACTCTGCAAAATTATGATTGTAGCGGAAACTTGTTTGCAAACAAGCTGATTATTCCAAAAATCAGAACACCCAGGAGGCAGGCAATGTTTCAATCATGTTATTGATAATGCCATCAATGCAACTTCGTTGCATGGCTTTTTGCTGCAAATCTAAAAATATATCGAGGAGTCCCAATCTTTATTCAGTGTGGGGGTTTTCAACGAGTGGAATCCCGTTGAAATCTAAAGGTATGCCTCACATGGAGCGGAATTAAAGGGGGTAGCTAAAGGTGAAAGTGAAAGTGAATGGGGATGAAGTTTTAGTGCAAATAAAGTTTTTTGTCCTCAAATCTTGCACACGAACATGGTAGATTTCATGTTAGGTTCTTAAACAAATCCCACATTTCAGCACGAGGTACAGGGTTGGATCGGCGAAAAACCCGCCCGGTTTTTTTCGGATGGGTTTTTCTTGGTATTCATTTCTGTTTTTTAAGCGGCTTTTTGATGTTTTTGGTTTCTTTGATTTTATTACTCATATCTAGGGACGGGCAGAAAGTGCAAAGAAATTTACCCTTTTTGGTTACCAAAAGTTGCATAAAAATGTACCCAAAAGTGCAAAACAAAGTACAGAAAAAGGTTGAAAGTGAAAATAAATGTCGAAAAACGAGCAAATAACTTGCATATGGACTTATAAAATCATTCATAATCAGAGTTCCCACGGTGCTTAATTGAATTGAGCTGGGAAAGTCATTTATAAGTTCTAAAGACATTTGAGACTAGTTTTGGGGTGAAGAGACAATGTCGCATAAGTTGTTGAGTTCTATTAATTAAGTCACAACCAAAAGAGAATAAAAAGACATTTGAAATACCCCAGAAAACAACCTTCTGCATTTTCCATCCCTAAGGTGATCTAATGGTTGTCTGTACCTAAAAGATTGTCAAAGTCTATTGAGGCGTGGTTTTATATAGCTTAACCAAAGTCCGTTTTCGTCCTTCAAGAATGTTGTTAAAAATAGCCATTGAAAATTGGACGGAAAAATAGATTCCACCAAAACTTAAAAGGTCATATGTTTTGGTTGTATTGGTCTTGGAATGCTTGCTAGTTTACTTGAAGGTATGCTCCAAAGTCTACTTGAGAGTAAACATTTCATTAACTTTATAAACACAACTCCTTTGAAGATTTCTGCAACCCAACCAAATCGCATTCAGTGATTTCATATACTAATTCAATTTGAACTTGTGGCACTCTGATAGTTTGTTGGGTGCAATTTTGACAAATCGTGCCAAACGTGATATGAATCGTCCAGTTCAAGTAAATGGTGTGAGCATATGTTTTGATGGCAACTCTAGAAAGTGTACTTGTTAGTACACTTCGTAGTTCAATTGGCTGGTTTTGTTGAGACAGCTGCCATTTTGAAAAGTAGGTCTCTCATTCCAACCTAGAAGTGCCTCTATATCTATGATCGTAAATTCATCCTCTCGAAACACTAATTGCCCGCTGGTTCAGCTATTCCACATTTCTCCTTCTTTATTTCATATTACTCCATTCAACTCAAAACATTGATTGATCTCACAGGAGCATGCAAATTTTGGCAGCTAATTTAAGGAAACACTGGAAGGAAGTTCGCTTGCAGTTCGATTGATCAGCGTTGAAGTATTCAAATGGGAGTGCTTCCACAACGTTGGAATGCTCCTCTCTAGGCGTGCTTCTCGGACAACCTCTCATCAATTAAACCTGATGCTAAGCCCAAATAGCGACCCAGCTTGCTAGAAGTTTACTTGAAGTCAATTGAAGTAGCACATGTTTGTGCATGCTAAACATATGAGCGTTGGAAAATTGTTGACGTATCTACTTGTTGCACCTTGGCACCAGTGGTACACTTCTCTTTTTCATGAGTTGCTTGGTGTACTTCTGATTCAAGAAAGCTTATGCTATCAACAAAACGGCTGAAACTGCTTTGAAGTTGCCTCGAAGTCAACTTTGCTAGCACACCTTGGAATACACAAATAATCTGACCTAAAGACAACCTATGACCCACGTGTGCCTAACAATTGTATCAAAGAAAATATTTAGAAATAGGTTTTAAGCACGTTTTAAGAGACATTACTTCAATATTTGGCCCGTGACCTGATTCCCAGAACACAATTTCAAGTGTGGCATTGTCTCTACACCTTAAATCTGGTCTCAAATATCTTGAAAACTTAAAAATGATGTCTCCAAGTCAATTAAGCACCGTGACCTGCTACACTGATAAATCCTTAGCTTTATGTTTTCAAGTTTATAAGGGCCTTTTTTAGAAATGGCTTTCTTAGTAGGCAACCAAACCTAAACCTACAATCTACATTATTTGTCAGATCCTTCCATTACCATAACTTGAGTTTCCTTAGGTTTAATATTTGTTGGTTACATGCAATAAAATTCTTTACTTAGGGAATGGGATGCTATTGTTAAAGCCAAGATGGAGAACAAGCTGCTAGGTTTGTATCTGTAGTTCACATGTTTCTTTAAGGTGCTTAGAATGTTTGGTTACAAATGGAAGCTTTTTTGACAAGTTCAAGATTTGATCTTGAAACTAAAAATTCTTTTAAGAATTACTAGATTCTCAAAACCTGATTTTTTTTACAATTTGTCCATTTTAGCCAAAATCGTAAGTAAAAAGTACAAATAAGGTGGAAAGTGCAAAAAGGCAGAAAAATGGGTTTGTGTTACCAAAAATCTTTTTACACTATTTGCCCGTCCCTACTCATATCATCAACTCTTCATATTATCTTCTTCATATTAGACCACATCAACATATCACAACTGAAAATTTTGGCTGTAAATGGCACATTTAGGACTAACAAAATGCAACTTGCCCCAAAAAGGTAAAAAGACCAGAAAATAGCAAATTGTTTGCAACTTTTGTCAAATAGGACGTGTACAAAGGTTGCTCAAGTGAGCATTTTAAATCATACCACTAGAACCCACTAGGCCTATAAGCTGACATCTTTTGCATGACATTTCTCTTCCAACATTCAAAGTAAGTGTTTGGGCACTCTTGATGCAATGGAACAAGGCTCTTCTTTACCAAAGAATATACTTATTTTCCTGTATATATGGCTTGTGCATTGCCATTTCTTTTTGGGCATATTTGACCTCTTTTTGCATATACCTGGGCATTTTTAGATGTGCTCATTTACCATATTTCAACAATCCTCTTATAACTAGTGATCAGCCTGACCAATTTTAGCTCTTTAGAGCTAAATCTTTTTCTTTTTCTGATATTTTTGAAATTTAGCTCGAAATTTAGTCATTTAGCTCTTTCGGCTCTTTTAGCTCCTTTTGAAATATTTGCCACTTTTAGCTCTTTTTCTGAGAATTTTAGGGATTTGTAACTCCTTTTCACAATTTTCCAAGTTGCCAGATTTTCTATCCAACAAAATGTTGCTTGTTCAAAAATGTTTTTTTTTCTTTTTACTAATACGTAGGATTTTCAGGAGAATCGACTCCAAACTATGGCTCCTCATGAGAAAGCAAAAAAATAGCTGCTTTTGGCTAGTCTTTTACAATCTCCATTAATGTGCTGGCACCGACTAAAACCTCCACTTACTTTACTCTTTGCTTCAAACTATTCTACTCAAACTGTCAAAAATGTTCATTTGATCAAGTTGAAATTGAGCATGCGAGCTTTAAATTACGGGAGAAATAGTGGGTTAAATTAGATTTTTCTTTGGTCGGCCCTAAAAAAAACCAGCTTTTGCCATTAACTGAGGCATAAAGGTCTTGCATTATCCCCATTCTATCTGTAACATGCAAAACTCCAACATCACTTCACAAAACAACCTTATTTTCGTGGCTGTGTTTTCTGGAAGTAATAAAACACTAAAAAGCCATGTCTTGAAAGACACTGCCAATTACGTAAGGTCCAAAAGTATGACAATATTAGAGTTTTTGGCCATTTAAAATTTAGCTCTTTTCTAGCTCTTTTTCAAACAAAATTTAGCTCTTTTAGCTCCAAAATTTGCCTTGAAATTAAGGTTTTTAGCTCTTTTTGATCTTCAACAATTGGTCACGTTGCTAGTGAAGAGACTGATTTACTTTGCCTTGTCGGACAAGAATTCTAAATCTTATTGGCAAATACTGATGGGAAACAAGCTGCAGCTTGAAGAGGAGTTTGGGCCAAGCAACAGTTTTCAGCTGTGCTTGAAAGCTTGCAAGCAGTTTCAAGTAGTGATGGGGGGCAAACAAGAGATTGGGCAAGCTGTACTGGCACAGTGCTTGGGCTTGCTGAAGCTTGGCATAGCTTGGGTGTTTGTACAAGTACTTTTCCCAGTGAACAGGTTTGCCAAATTTGCTGTGAACAAAGAATAAACTTGCCATCCGAATTTCACTAAACCAGGCTGATTCAGCTAAATAGGGCCCATACCTTTGAAAGGATGTATTTTTAAGAAAATTACACACTTCAATTCTTTCACATGGGGAAATGCAAAATATTTCGAGAATACTAAAAAAAAAATTTGGCATTTTACTTTTTCATGCGGGCAACTCTGAGTAAACGAGATTGTTCTGGAAGTGTGACTTCTAAATCTCGGTCTTGATTAGCCTCAAAAGTGCATTCATGTGTGGCTTAGAACCGAAACAAAAAAAAAAACCATGGTTTTGCAAATGCTATCCAAATTGAAATATTTTTTTGTATCACTTCCACTATTTATTGCTAAATTATTAAGGTCAAAAGATCATCGAAAATGCAACTTGACATTTTTTCTTCTAAGTCACACAGCAAGTGTCTTAACTCTTCAAAAAGCAACTGCCGGCAACTGCATCTTCCAATGTTCCTTGAGCTTGCCAAGTGTATTGGTGTATTGCCCAAGTAATGCTTGTCAACAACTTGTTCTTGGGTGTCTGTGATGAGTCATTACTTGCCCAAGTCACATAACTAGTTTCAAGCACCTTCACCCAATGTCAGGTTTGCCAGTTAAAATTCAATTTGTTGGCCACCGGAAAAGAAGTAAAATAGTTTGCACTCAAATTTAACGAAGCATGCTTCATATAACCCCTAAGAAGGCAAATATCTTGAAAAATCTATGCAAAAAAATGGCAAATTCTGCAACAGCATAGGAGTTTCTGCTTCTATTGTTAGATCAGGCAAAAAGGACAACAAATAGCTTGGCAGCCCTGCTATTAACTGTAGGTCCTCTTACATTCCTTCCTTTATATTTTTCTGACAACGCCAATAGGTCATATGTTTTGGTTGTATTGGTCTTGGAATGCTTGCTAGTTTACTTGAAGGTATGCTCCAAAGTCTACTTGAGAGTAAACATTTCATTAACTTTATAAACACAACTCCTTTGAAGATTTCTGCAACCCAACCAAATCGCATTCAGTGATTTCATATACTAATTCAATTTGAACTTGTGGCACTCTGATAGTTTGTTGGGTGCAATTTTGACAAATCGTGCCAAACGTGATATGAATCGTCCAGTTCAAGTAAATGGTGTGAGCATATGTTTTGATGGCAACTCTAGAAAGTGTACTTGTTAGTACACTTCGTAGTTCAATTGGCTGGTTTTGTTGAGACAGCTGCCATTTTGAAAAGTAGGTCTCTCATTCCAACCTAGAAGTGCCTCTATATCTATGATCGTAAATTCATCCTCTCGAAACACTAATTGCCCGCTGGTTCAGCTATTCCACATTTCTCCTTCTTTATTTCATATTACTCCATTCAACTCAAAACATTGATTGATCTCACAGGAGCATGCAAATTTTGGCAGCTAATTTAAGGAAACACTGGAAGGAAGTTCGCTTGCAGTTCGATTGATCAGCGTTGAAGTATTCAAATGGGAGTGCTTCCACAACGTTGGAATGCTCCTCTCTAGGCGTGCTTCTCGGAGAACTTCTCATCAATTAAACCTGATGCTAAGCCCAAATAGCGACCCAGCTTGCTAGAAGTTTACTTGAAGTCAATGGAAGTAGCACATGTTTGTGCATGCTAAACATATGACTAGCGTTGGAAAATTGTTGACGTATCTACTTGTTGCACCTTGGCACCGGTGGTACCCTTCTCTTTTTCATGAGTTGCTTGGTGTACTTCTGATTCAAGAAAGCTTATGCTATCAACAAAACGGCTGAAACTGCCTTGAAGTTGCCTCGAAGTCAACTTTGCTAGCACACCTTGGAATACACAAAACATCTGACCTATTATTTGGCATATTTGTCTGTGTGTACCAATTTTCAAAATTTATTTTTGGTGAATTTGATGCATTTGACCGTGTTTAGAGGCATACCTGAGATGTGAAATGATTATAAAATACAATTTTCAATTTGCCTCAATAGATGGCGCAGTTTTTCCGTGTATGCGAGTAGTTTTGGTCGTGAATGTCCAATTTTAGCGAAAATGTCATTTTTGTATTTTGGTTTCATTTTCATTCTCTTGAGCATTGGTCATTCATTTATTTTCGTCAATTTGTCTGATATTTTTTTCTGACTAAAATATTCGAGAAAATATTTAATTGTTCCTTAAAACAGCCAAGTATTTAAAAAAAATCGAGCAAAAAGGGAGAAGATTTTTTGAAATATTTTATATTTTAAGAAACTTATTTCCGTGCCCTAGTCATCATCAATATCTCCACGAAGTTGGTTACTCTTCAAAGCCAGCAAACAGAAAAAAATTATATTTAGAAAAATACCTCTAAAAGTAAAAAAGTGCCCTTTAAAGTGAAAAATTACCGGAAACAAGCAATAAAAACGCCCCAAAATGTGATTTTTGAAAAAAAATCGACTCAAAGAGTGAAAACTGATGTCAGATTCGCCCTTTTCTCATCACCTAATATTTCATATCCCAAAACTCAATAAAAAGTGTTTATAATTCGAGATTATCTGTAAAGTATTAAAAAAAAGTAAAATTTTCATTCATTACTTGAGTTTTTCGTTGCGTTCTTTTACTTTTGATGAAAAATAATTTTGTGATTAACATTTATGGGCAAAATGCCAAAAATGGTCTTATTTGCCGACTTCAGAATGATTCATGTCGTGAAAGTTTGGCTTTTTTCAGACAAATTTGTACAAAAACAGACACTTTCTGAAACCTCCTATCTCAAAATGTCCAGTACGCACAAAATTTACGCACCTCCTTGACTCGTAAATTTTCTCCGGACATTTGCGAGTCGGACACTCGTAAATTTGTTCATAACATTGAAAACTCTGCGGATCAGGACAAATTGTGCGGAGGTCACCAAAATTGCGTACGTCCGGTCGGTCAAAATGTTTCGTAACATAGGTCCCTGCTGCTGTAAGCAGTGTAGGCTTGCCAAAAAAAAGTCTCAGTTTTCAAGGGTCAGATTTTCGAAAAATGTTGCATATGGCGTGGTTGAGAAGTATTGCAAAGTAATTTGAAAACAAATGGAGAAATTGGAAGCCTTCAATTGAACAAAATATTTGTTTTTAGGTTTAGTTGCCCTATGAACCGATCTCCTCTGGCCATCTTGTTATTCAAAGTCGGGCATTCCTAATTTCAAAATTCGGAAGAACCCTCTCAACTTATGTACCGAAATTTTAGATAAAAGCAACAAAACATACTTTTTTGCTAAAACAATTTCAAGAATTGCTATTTCAACTTCAAGTTGTGTAGATAAGAAAGGCATTGATGCAATTACCAGGCCTAAACCTTTGTTTTAGTTACCTCGCACGCTCATCAGAAACACAGGTGATCCAAACTTTTTTTCCCGCCAAAAATGATGACGTCACCAGTAATTGCTGTAATTGATATATAACAAGTAACTTATGTCAATAACAGAGTCCTAGAAAATAAATGTTTGAGAAATAGTCATGATAAACAAGTTCCAGATTATGTTAATGATGTGGTTCCTAAAAACTATCTAAGTAACTTCCAGATCAAAAGTCGCAAGTATGTATGTACGTGTTTAATGTTTAAATATGGTGGGAAGGGGGGTTTTCTTTGGTGTTTTATAGTTAGTTTACAACCTTCATGGTGCTGATATTACTCAAAGCTAAAACTTCATGCTAAATTTCCAATGTTGGGGAACACGTATTCCATTTCTTTTGGTTTAATTTCCACCCCAGCATTCTTAGTTCACATTCTTTATCACTAAGTAATCTCAACAAGGCATTTTACATGTCAACTTTAACATGATTTTCATTGAGGGTCAATGTAACAACCATGCTTCTTACTGTAAATGAAGTTCGCATTAATTATCAAATGCTTTTTGTCTCTACTCAATTGTTCTCAAACCACATGAAAGCACATAATGAAAATGGCATTTCACACCAGGATCTTCATTTTCTTGATATATATTTTCAGACAAAATATTGCACATATTTGCAATTATTATCAAGAACTTGTCTTTTTTACTTAAGTTGCATTAAGATAGAATCATTGCTCAATTATTAGCCTCTCATATGTAAAAAAACAAGTTTGAAACCAACAAAAATGAAGCAACAGATTGTGCAAAGGTTATCCTTACATATTGCCTAAAAACATTAAAATCAGTTATGGCTACAAAGGACATATTTTGATTCGCTTTCATGAAGAACAAGGCTAACTTTCTCATTTAATAGTCTCAAGATGGGTGTACCAATTTGCACAGAAAAAGTATATTGAAGTCTACAAATTATTGCGACGAGACAGGCATGGGACATGGATGAGCAAGCAATTCGTCATTCTATTTCATCATTTGTCTAGTTTCTATTCAATTTAAATTTTGAGAAAACTAAGTTGTTTCAAACAATTATCTTTTCAAAAGTTCAGATTTTTGCTCTTTGCTTTTGTTCCTTGCCCAATTCATGACTCTTATATTATATCTCATTATTATCCTACTCAGTCACAAGTTAAAATGGTGTATTGCAAATTTCAAGCACCAAATGTGGTAGAAAAATCATTTCCGAAACAAAACAGAACTAGGTATGAGCTTTAATTTGCTTTCATTCCGTTTTGTTTGGTTTTATCTTTTGACAGCCTTCATCAGATCCAACGATTGTTCACTTTTGTTTAATGATAAGCACAGTACATTTCAATACTGTTTCTCTCTTTCTCTAATTTCATAACACATAACTGAAAGTCTATACTGAAAGTCTCTAGGTCTTTCTCCCCATCTGGAAGCCTTCATCAACCCATTTTACAGAAATTCGTCAAAATTTGGCCCAACTTTTCACCACATCACCCTAAATCAACGAGCGGATGAACAGCAATCACTCGATAACGATGTTTTGAATTTTCAAGCGCTCTCGCGCCGGCCCGAAATCAGCTAGGGCTACTTCAACTTGCCAATGAGGGAAGCTAAGTAAACATCAGCTGGACCTGTTTGTTTCCCCCTTAGCTCGTTTGTGGCCTCTGGTGACTTGTTGTTTCACTAAAATTCTGCGATCGTATCTTCTTCTCGATCGTTTGTCGCGAAGCAACTGACCGTTCGAAAGTTTTGATCGAGGGCAGATTAAGGCTGGTCTACACGTGAAACAAAACGGCAAATATTTGGTCAAATCCAAGACAAAATTAGCTTGATCGCAAATATTATTTTGTGTTTGTCAAATATTTCTGACTTTGAACATGTTGAAAAATTATTTGTCCTTAGGCTAACTTTGTCTCGTCGACAATCGAAATACACATCGATGCATGCAGGGTATCCAATCACGAAACGATTATTGTGAAGTAAAAAGTTTCAAATGAACGGATTGAAGGAGAAAATATTAATCCTCTAACTTTTGGCATCAAGATCACCAAAATTGAACGTCATTTGTGAAAGATTGCAAGGATTCACGGAAATGGACGACATCAAA
The DNA here is from genome assembly GCA_010645155.1 of Tigriopus japonicus. NCBI lineage: Eukaryota > Metazoa > Arthropoda > Copepoda > Harpacticoida > Harpacticidae > Tigriopus > Tigriopus japonicus. Next base: position 1,228,760 of record JAAGOF010000185.1, on the reverse strand, counting down.
AGTCATCGATAATCAGTTGGTAGTGTTATAAACTGGTCACGTCTCAAATGCGGCAACTGACAGGTTCGGAGGAGTTTACAAGGTAGCAACGTTGCCAAGTGGCAGTTATGACTGCCAATGTTTACCTAAACCCAACTCGACAAAACGAAATGCCAGTGGAGAGTAGAGGTCTTAAAATGGTTGAGGGGGGGGACAAGAAAAGGACTGAAAATGACAGCAGATTTTGTCAAAGTCCATAGCGTGGCGTCATGCCTAAGACTTTCCATCCAAATTAAATGAAACTGAAGGAAAGAAAAAAGCCTTGGGCAGAAAGCAAGATTGAGTAAAAAATGTCGTTAAAACCTGACAATATACTCACGTGATATACTTCATACGAGTCATATACTTACGTGACAGTATACAATTCACTTTCTAGATTACGGGACTCTGCTAAAGGTGACTGGTTTTCATACAGTATTTGGCAGTGCCAGTTCGAAACAATTTGAATAAATGGGCAACACTTTGACCAAGGGAAAAAATATTTGACAAACTGCACGTTCACGTGTAGAAGCAACATAAAGGAAACATTTGGCAAACACCAAACATTTTCGGAATATTTGACAAATAATCTACCCAAAATGTTTCATGTGTAGACCAGCCCTAAGGAAAGGTGATTCTTCAGAGCTTTGAGCATCCTTTTGAGCATTTTTTCTTATGAGATAATGAACGTTTTCATAAAAAATGAAATTCCGAACAGGGAAATCATCAAAAGCTGAAAGACCTGAATAATTTTTGTTTTTTCCTTTGTTTGTTCTTTTTGAGGATTTTTTCTTATGAGATAATGAACGTTTTCATAAAAAATGAAATTCCGAACAGGGAAATCATCAAAAGCTGAAAGACCTGAATAATTTTTGTTTTTAATAAAGACAACTATCTGGCGTCATTGCAGTTGTACTCGCATTTGATTTGCCATCAATCTGAATTTCATCATTTATCATTTGAAACTCTGAATTTCAGGAATAAAAAATGAAACATTTCCTCCAAAATCTAACCAAAGATTGTCACCTTTTTAAGTTTGTACTTACTTTTGCGATACCGTACGAGGTCATCTTCTGGAATGTTAAGGAACCTGGTCAGGGAGCGAGAAGCGCTTTCAAAAAGACACCAATATGGTCCTTGAGAGGTTTGGAGAGAAAAAATCATTAGGGACGTTCACAGAAGCCATGCTCCAGCGGCAGAGTCATTATTAGAATTGCGATATTCATTTAAGTTTTGAGGTTGAGAGAGCTTTGGAATTTAGTTTTAGACAAAGCCATTGACATAATCATGCATTGGAATCGGCAAGAGCTCAAGTGATTAATTGAGGTGTTTTGAGTTGGAAAAAAACCTCTCAAAACGCTAGAAAGAGATTATTACATGACTCATGCGAAAGAAAAGATAGACGTAGAAGACAAATGTAACGTGACGAAATTGTCCACTCACTTTTTTTGTACCCTGTCTGCAATGTGTCTCTTGACGGGCGAGTTTCAGCTGTCGCTAAACCAGGAGTTGCCGGACGGGACGCCAGACCAGGGCTACTATTTCTGTAGTTTCTTGGAACATAAGTGGGTGTATAGTTAGTTTTGGACGAATATGGGTCTCCATTGGTTAGAGTGCGGACAGGTGTGGGAGTTCGGGTCCGTGGCAACCGTGGAACTCCGACATCGTAAGGAATCTGATTCCTGTTTGATCTGTACTCGGGTAAGTCGATCATATCTCTCCAAGACTTCGGTTTGTAGTCTGAGGAGTCTGTAGGGGGTACTATGCGACGTTGCCTTGGACCTCTTTGGACTATTTGGGGTTCAGGACTCCTGAAATCTCTGGAAGATGACGCCATTGGAACATAGGTGGATTTTCCTGTTCCATAAGCACTGTAGTCTACGGCGGAAGGTAAATCGTAGGATCGAGTCCGGATGGAAGACATGCCTTGTTCTTGAACTGCCTTCAGACGCTCTCGAATGGCAGCAATGTTGTCGGTCTGGGATTCGAACATCTGCATCAGAAGCTTCTGACTTTCCTCCGAAACTGCAATTTTTTTATATTTGATTTTAGGGGAAAAAGTAGCTAGTGGAAGTGAATCTTACTCTTCGAGTGTTCCCTTGAATTGAATTCGGCCAAGGCTTTTTCAAAAGCTGTGTCATCCATCGTTTCATTCATATCATCTGATGTTCGGAACTTTGTGACTCCATCCTTGGATATTAGAATTCCTGAAAGCATCAAGCAAATCTGGGCATGTCTGACCTTGAATGCATTAACCATTTTTTGAGTCTTTTGGTCATAGGGTCAAAAAGTTTCATGGTCGAAGCGTGTTTAGGATCGGGGATTTTAACCTTCCTAAATCTTTTGACTTACCTTCTTGCTTAAAAACTTGCATTAGTTGGTTAATTTCCTCGTCAGACATTCCCTTATTACCTAGTAAAGAAAAAAAGCCACTGTAATTTGAGGCTTACCTAATAGAGGTCAACGCTTACCGCTGTCAAATGAAGGTTGGAATCGAGACCTTTTTCTGGCAGTGAGGCTCTTGTCAAGGCCAGAGTATTGCGTTGGGATGTAGGAACCTATAAGTGAAGCATAACAAATTATTCACACATGGTAAATATCAAGAGAAAAGTACAAATCTTGCAAGGATTCCTTTAATGAGTGATTTGAACCCACTTACTAGTAAATGACGGTTCATCTGATTGAATTGGTGCTGTAGTTCGATAGCGAATGCTGGACAACCCATCGTCATAATTGGTCTGTTTTCGTCGGTGTTGGATTGGAGCAGGCTCTGAACAAATGAAACAAAAATGCAAATTATAACAAAGGAATATAAGAGAAGTGATTTTTTTGATGTAATACCTTCATCGTATTGATATTTCGACTCTCGGGCTTTTGGAGGTGGAGGAGCTGCTCTTTCCTCCACAACAGGCCGTTTGGACGTTGTTGGTTGGAGTTGCTCTCGTGCTTTCTTGATTGGGGAAACCTCTTTTTCCATTCGTCGTTGTGCTCGTGGTTTAAACGGTTCCGGTTTGGGCTCCACAATCTTAGCCCGATTAGAATGGGGTTCTTGAGCACTCTGAGGTTGGTCAACTCTCTGGGATCTGTTAGCCACTCTTGGCTCTTGTGTACTTGTAGGTTGGTCAACTCTCTGGGATCTGTTAGCCACTCTTGGCTCTTGTGTACTTGGAGGTTGGTCAATTCTCTGGGATCTGTAATCCACTCTTGGCTCTTGGTACAATGGTTGGCTAGTTTTCGGATCAGTTTTGGAATTAAGCGTATCCGAATACTTTTGCCTGAGAATCATGGGCTCATCGGGTTCTATAGTGGGTTTCTGTACCCTCCTTTCTCCTTCATAAGTTCCAATTCCACCAAAGTGAGGCTCTTCTTGCTTTTGAATTTGGGCTTGGGCAGACGCGTTTGTGGAAGCTGAAAAACCCATTTTGGTCTATGAGAAACTAAAAAAGCAAGGATCGGTGTTACATTGTTGGACAAAGCGCTAGTGAAAGTGTGATGAAGCGATCATTTCATTTATCGTTTTTGGTACTTTTATTGATCCACCGCGTTTTTGGTTTAGGTTGTTTTTTAAAAGGTTAGTGCATTCCCACAATTGAAGGACAAATGTCGACAATGATGGAGGAACTCATCATCGTCATAAAACTTACTAACAAAACCCTTGCTTGAGTTGGAATTGCCTTTAATGGGCATAGCCACCCGATATCTAATCGTGTCTAGGTCCACGTCTGAGCCCATGTTTAGAGAAGTGTCAAAAAGGTATCCATAGTCTTTGACTAAAGAGTGATGAAATGTAGATTAGGCACGCAAAAATAGTCGAGAACATCAAAAATAGAAGTTGTTCTGGGTTGTGTGTCAAAGTTAAGAGGGCATTGCACCACATTGTTACCTTCATATTTGCTGCCACGCTCTCCTTTGTTGCTTTGCTGTCCACCCAAGCCAAGGACGTTGATATTTCCTCCGTTGTCGATGATTTCTTGGACTGTTTTCTGGAGCACACCCTGCAGTTCCTTCAATTGACTTGCATTGAAGCCTTGAGCCTTTCCGAGTTCCAATATTTGAGCAGGACTTGCGCCTTGAATAAGAGACATCTCCACCAAATCAGCGGGCGAAGATCCTTGCAAACGCCTCTGGATTCGGGATAATTTGTCCGCGGTGACACCTTTATTCAATTGGGTAGTGACTTGTTGGGCAGCTTGGGCATCAGATTGGATTTTGCCCAATAGGTGTGGAGACACACCTTGGGATGATAACAGATCGGTTATCTGGTCTGGTGTGGCTCCCAAAGCGATCACCAGTTTGGCAAGTTCCTCTTCTGAAGCTTCAGCATTTGTTTTAACTAATTGTTGAAGGATCTCTTTTGAAATACCTTTGTTGATGGGAGCTCTAGTTGGAGTCACCATCGTGGATATTTGACTACGAATAGTGTCAAGCTCTTTTGAACTTGCACCTTGAGCTTTGGCCAATTCCAGTGCTTGGTTGATATTGGCACCACTTTTTATGGCTGCAAATGCCAATTTTTCGGGAGAGGCGTCTTTCTCATCCGCTTTAACCATTGCTAATTGCTTGGCAGTGAGACCTGTGGTTTCATTCACCGAGGTCTTCATTTTCTGAAGGTCTGATCTAGACATGCCAGCTGCGGTTGCCAATTGAGAAAGATCGGAATCTGATAGACCTTGTTGAATGGCACTTCTCAACAAGGTTTCTTGGTTGGTAGGATCTGATTTTCTTAAAGCAGTCACTAGATCGGCTGGTGATAGAATTCCCGCCGTCACTGCTTCCACCATTTGGTTTGGATCTGTCGTGGACTTGGCCATTTCTTCGATTTGACTCATTTCCAACTTGGAAGCTCCATTGGCTTTGGCATTTGTTAACACTTCAAGCAAGGATTTACCTTGGGTGATGGCCAGTTTAGCTTCCAGTTTGAGCACGTCAGATTGTGGCATTCCGGAATCTTGAGCGGCCTTCAGAATGCGTTCCGGATCAGCACCTTGATCCAAGGCTGAAACAGCCTTGGCCATTTGAGTTTGGAACATGTCTGGAGGCATAGATTGAGATATCACCTCTAAATCACTATCCTTCAAACCAGCCTCTTGTGCCATGGCCATGATCTCATTCACCGAAAGACCTTGAGAAGTGGTAGCTGCAGCAGTAATTTGAGCAATGTGTTCCGGACTTGCGCCTTGAGCTTTAGCAGCTTTCAAAACATCTCTGAGATTCGCACCTTGAGACACGGAGGCAATTGATTTGATTTGAGAAAGCCCAGAGGGTGGAACACCTTCTGCAGCAGCGGCTTGAAGGATTGCCTTCACATTCGCCCCTTCTTGACCCGCTGCCACTGAGGCCAATTGGGCAATGTCATTGGTACTCGCCCCATTTGCCTTGGCCTTGCGTATCACAGATAAAATGTCACCTCCTTGGGAAATCGACATCGATGCTTGCATCAACAAAGCTTCTTGAGGTTTGAGTCCTATTTTTTCAGCCAACTTTGCGATATCATCAGGGGATTTGTACTCTTGTCCAAAGGACTTTGCCACCATTTGAGCGACCTGTTGAGGAGAGGCTCCATTGGACTTGGCGGTTAGGATGATGTCCTCAATACTTGGTTCTGGCTGACCTTGAACCCTGGCCAAAATTTCAGCCACCTCTGCTTCCGAGGCTCCACCAGCTTTGGCTTGTTGCACAATGTCTTGAATGGAATTGACCACGTCACTGGAGGCCACAGAAGCAATAAAGTTGGCAAGATCTTCGGGTGAAGATCCATTGGCCTTGGCCTCTTTGATAACGTCTTGCAAATTGCCCCCTTGGGCAAGAACAGTGGCAGCACGGATTTGAGAAAGTTCACTAGCTGATGCTCCATTGGCTATTGCTGTTTCCAAGATTTGGGCCGGATCTGAACCACTCTCAACGGCAGCTCTTATGCTATCCACAATGGCTGACGATTTGGCAATGTTGGTTTGGGCACTTAGCTTGGAGCGAATTTGAGACAACTCTTTCACTGATGCACCATTAGCTTGAGCCAATTGAAGAGCTTGCTCAATGGAAGCGCCTTGATTCAATGCTTCCTCAACACCGACTAGAATTGGCATTGAACATGTAGCTTCAGCAATTTTGTCCAACCCATTTTGCGTGAGCCCGCTGCCGTTAGATCCCAAGTTATCTGCCAAAACTTGACCTTGATCCATTATTTGGGACTTGATTTTGTTTAACTCAGCATCTGAAGCACCTTGAGTTTGAGCCAGTAGCAGAACTTGTTCAAGAGATGCACCCTCTTTCAGAGCAACTTGTGCAGCAACTTCTGGAGGAAGTGCCTTTGTTGCCTCAGAAAGGTGTTGCAGTTTCTGTGGAGGTAAGCTTCCTGGTGCTTTTGATTGGGGTGTCAGGTTTGCCAAGACCGCCTTGGCCTTAAGAGCTTGAGCTTCTTCTTGTGAGCAATCGGTTTGAGCCAACAGTTGAGCCACCTGATCAGGATTGGCACCTTGGGCGATGGCTGCATTGACCAATGCCTCTGGACTCAAATGGCCCGCTGTCTTGGAAAGCTTGTCCAAAGCCGATTTCGACACTCCTTGGCCACCCAATTTGGACATCGATTCTAGAAGTTCAAAGCATGAATTAGAACGGGTTCGTTACAAATTTGTCCATTAAGACCAAGGCTATGAGAATAAAAAAATGCTCAATGAGAAAATGAAGCTGCATGCAGCAAATGATATCGACAGAGGAAAGAAGGCATTTGTCTTTAAGTTGTTTCGTATTACCTGAGGGCTGATGTTTTCCAGGATTGAAAGGTTGTGAAGGAGTGTTTGGGAATCTTTGTGAAGTGTTAATTTGGGCATCAAGTATCTCATTTGTTTGTCTAGAACTGTGTGGGTCGGGAGAACCCACGGTCATCTTCACCTCTTGGGTGTTAGTTTGCAGTAGCTTATTGGAAGCAACGCCCCTAGAAGGTGTTTTGTCTTGGTGAGGTAATGAAGAAGATATGTGTGCCACATTCATAGAACTCATTAAAATACTGGGTTGGAGTAATTGTTGGATCTGGGCTTTCCGGATTTCTCTGGACAAACCTGATATGGATTGACCATCTTGAATGGCCTTACACACCGATTGTAGACTGGAGAATTGCTCTTGAGAAATGGGCTGTCCTTGAGCTTTGGTGAGAATTGCTCCCAGCTCTTCAACACTTGCGCCACTCTCAAGGGCATTTTCTAACACCTGACTCACGTCATGTCCTTTTTGGAGATCTTTCAAAGCGGTCTCTGTACTGAAACCGTCAGATCTGTGAAAGCCTTTTCCTCTCCTCAAAGTAAGCTCGTTTTGAGGGTCTTCTGATTTGCTTTGGAGTTTACCAGGACCCATGCCTTGCCATGTGGTAGATGACTCTCGTGGACCGGAACTGTCTGCAATGTCTCCAACTAATGCCGCGAGATCTTCAAGACTCATTCCTTCAGAGATCGCTTCACTTAACAGGAGAGGATCTACTTCATTGTCTTCATCACAGTTGGCCAAGGACTCTAAAAGTCGAACCACATTTCCAGCTTCATTGCCTGATCCATCGGATTGTGCTAAGGCCAGAATTTGTTCCGGACTCAAACCAGAAGCCATAGCGGCTTCTTCCAAGACCCTTGGATCTGCTCCAGTTTTGGCGGCAGCTTGTGCCAAGAATTCACGAGCCTGTTTCGACTCGTTTTCGGAACCATTGGCTGCTCCGGGCAGACCTTGCCATTTCCTTGTGGCTTCAATGATGTGCTCCTCTTCTCCATTATGCTCCTTTCTTTTATCGATCTTGCCCACTCGTTTCAGTCTTTTACCTTCTGTTGAACTACCAGGGGGAGCCTTCGCCCCGCGAACGCCTCCTTGCATCATTTTAGAGAGCATCTCCAACTTGGATTTACCCTTCTTCTTTTTCTTTCCTCCACCTTCGTCCAAAAGGGCCATCATCTCAAGCATTTGTTGGTACTGAAGATCATTTTCGGCTGCATCCTCTTCCAAAGAGGCCAGGAAGTCCTCTGGATCTTGATTATTCTCTTCCATTTTCTGCAGAAGAGCCTCGGCACGTTGCTTGTTCAAGTCACCTATTTCCAATGCTTCCTCGGCCTCTTCAGCCTCTTGTTCCGCCGCCACTTCTTCTTGGATAGTTTGAACTGTCTCCAACAGATTTAACATTTTTTCAGGGTTTTCATCAGTCACCATGGCCACCAACTCGTCAGGAGTCAACCCTGCAGCAATAGCTGCTTGCTCAAGTTCCTCAGCGCTCGAACCGGATTCTTGAGCTGCTCTTGCAAGAACCTCGCGCGCTTTCGCCACTTCAGGATCAGGTGGCGTTCCTTTGGCAGGAGCTTGCCATTTCTTGGTGGCTTCAATTTTCTTTTCTTCCGTGGGTAAGATCTCTCGCCGTTTGTCTACTTTTCCAACGCGTTTCATCCGTTTGGGTTCTTCGGCCTTGGGCTCGGGAAGTTTCAGACCTCTCGCCCCGCCTTTCATCATCTTGGAGAGCATTGCAAGTTTGTCTTCGGACTTGTCCTTCTTTTTCTTCTTCTTTGGTTTCGAATCTAGTGTGTCCATCATGGCCAACATGGCTTCGTAATCAATGTCGGAGCCCGTGTCATCAGCCATGCCAGAGAGGAAGTCAGTGGCTTCATCATTAGCACTTTCATCTATGGCTTGCGCCAGAGACCTTGCTGCGGAGGGGTTGGATTTGTTCAGGGACTGGAGTACAGAAGCCTTGGCAAGAGGACTGGACTTGACTGCCTGAGCCATCACATCTGAATGGAAAGCGAGTTAATTTGTACAGAAACCAATGGACAAGACAAAGTCAATGGCGAACATTTTTGTACAAGTAGCAAATCACGGAGACAGTGAATAATACTCGGACAGGACACATACCCATTGTTACCGGACCACCCGATGGACCTCGCACCGGTTGTCCGGATTCGTTACAAAGCACCCCAGCCTCGTTTATGTATCCACCTGAAACCAATCACACCCCATGAGGTAATTGAACAAAGTGCAATTCCGTACTTCGATAAGAATACCTTTGGATAGCTCTTGTTCAGCCAATTTGCACGTGGCTAGGTCGGCATTTGCAGGATTCGTTGGGTCCAATGCTTGCAAGTGCTTCAAGGAGGCAGGATCAAGGGCTCCGTTTACTAAAAAAAAACAAACCTTATTGACAGTGTTAAGATAACCAAAAGTCAAAAAGAGAATCAAAACAAGTCCTTGGACGTTAAACTGAGCCCATCATGGAACGAGAAAGGAAGCCCTTAGAACCTAACTTTTGGTTCTTTCAAGAAATTGAACACTAGCAATAGCAAAAAATGATCCAAAACATTACCCAACTCCACCTTTGATTCAGTCGTGTCCTGTCATTGTCTTGTGAGGCTTACATGAGATCCAAATACTTCATAACTAGGGCCCGGAAAAATATTCGCAAAAAAAGTGAAAATATATCCAATATATATTTTTTTTGAAAGTCTGAAATATTTGGAAAAAGTCGAATAGTTTAGAAATATTTATTTTGACAAGGACATTTTTTTGGTATTTTTGTCTGTGTGCACCGATTTTCCAAATTTTTTTGTGGTGAAATTGATGTATTTGGCCGTTTTTGGGGGCAAACTTGAAATGTAATTGATTTGAACAATACAATTTCCAATTTGCCTCAATAGATGGCGCAGTTTTTTTTGTATATGACAGTAGTTTTGATTGTGAATGTCAATCTTAGTACAAATGCCATTTTGTAGAGATTTCTGTATTTTCGGTACATTTTGGGAAGGCTCTATTGAGCATTGGTCATTCATTTCTTTTCCTCAATTTTGCCCGAATTATTTTTTTGACTAGGATATTCGAGAAAATATTTATTGTTTCCTTAAAACAGCCAAAATATTTAAAAAAATGAGAAAAAGTGGAGAAATATTTTTTAAAATATTTTATATTAAAAAAACTATTTCTGGGCCCTATTCATAACTTTGTCAGTAGCGATTTTACGTTTGACTGACATTGATTACCTTCATCTTCATCGCTATCATCTTCAACCATTCCGGATAGACGTTTGTCCTCCGCCTTCTTGTCCACAACATTAACCACTGAAGACCTTTTGGTTGTTTCTGTGCTCATGAACGAACCTCTCCTCGACGAACTAGCCGACATTTGGGACATTTGTCTTTGGAGTAGCATTTTTGCCATGTTTTCTTCTGAATGGTTAAAAAATTAGGAACAAACATGGAACTTTTAATCTTCCAAAAACCTTTTACCTGACGGCTCTTCTCCATCTAATACAATGGACGGATTTTTGTTTCCATTGCCTACAAAAGATCCTCTTCGAGAAGAATCCAGCGAGTCAGTTGGACCACCTTTGGATTTGGCGAATTTGGCAAATATTTCGTCGGCTGGAGATAAAAAGTAAATCATTCAGTCTAAAGAGCCTTGAAACTAAAGGGCCCTTTAAAATGAAGAAGCACCTGTGAGCAAGTCAAGTTCATCTTTTTCTCCTTGGACTTTTTCCACGGGAGGAGGTGGAGGATAAACCACATCGATCTTTTGTCGGATTTCATCTGGGAAAAACTGGAGTTCTTTGAGAAGAATCTCCATGCCGCGTTTCATGAGATCTTCCTCAATCAGTTCCATATTATCCACTTGAAGGCTCTTCAAAGCGGGGAGAAAATCATCCGCTGAAAATGGAGCCACTCGTAAAAAGTTATTGGAGCATAAGAAACAAGTTGAAAAAGAACGATGGTAAATGTAATGTGAAAAAAGGGTCGAAAAATGGTTCTATAGCTCAAAATGGCTAAAAAAAAACCATCAAAATCTTCGTTTCAAAAGCATTTCGCATCTTTTGTTTTCGTTTGCCTGATTTGATGTAAGAATTGGTTGGACATTTTGCTTTTAAGGATTTTTTTGGTTCCGGATTTTTTCTTACCGAATTGGATTTAAATCATGAAATAAAGGTCGAAAACACGAAAAAGGTATTTTCTTCTAAGTTAAATGCTATACAACATAAAAAAGTGCCAAAACCCAAAATCTATCAACCTTTTCGGCAATGAGTATGTTTTTACAATGTCAGATATGGCTTACATTCTACGGCAGCATCAATCAAGGATCTCCCGATAATCTTGATCATTTCCAAATCGTCGATATTCTCCATTTTCCTCTTTAGCACAGCGTACATGGTGGATACCACAATTTCCAAACTGGCTCCAGTTTTCATGAGTACTTCAGTCAAGGAACGAGCAATCATAGTTTCTCGTTCACCTCTCGATAAGGCAGATGATACGTGATTCTCGGCCACATCCTCCAAAGAGCATCGAACCTGGATCAGATTCCTATGGAACAAGGTCTAGAGTAATGATTTCTATACTTACAAGGCTGTTGTTAAAGACAGTCTTGTCTGATTTAGAGCCACTTTAATTAAAGAGTGAATCAGGTAAGTGAACAGAGAAAGGAGGCACAACCTTATGTTGACACTTTATTTTCCTAAACACAACTGCAATGATGCAAATCCTGGGTGTCCTCTGAAAATATCATACTTGTTTATTAAGAAAAAGTGGAACTGCCTTCCTTGTAATAAGTGGAAATATAGGGAACAAATACAAGAAGCCCGCACTCTATTATCATAGTGGCTCTAGTGTAAGTTAATTTTGGGGGCAAAGACAAGGGTGCGAAAATAGTACAGCCTGTAAAAGGTACCGGTTTTTGCTATATTTTGTATCAATAAAACCTAGTCTCCGGCAGATTAGGAGAAAAAATAAATTTGAGTTTCTTTTAGTAGGTAGCAATTTGGATTTGATTTGACGAAAGACCCCACCACGAACTCACGGGATTCCAAAACATTTATAACACTCCACTTAATGCAAAAGAAGTGTTTTATCAATAAGTTGCATCAAGGAAAGCTAAATGAAAGGATATTTCTATTTGGAATTACATCAGTAACCACGATTTGGGAGTTGACCGTCTTTTAAGGTGCTATGGACAAAAACTGATGAAGGTGGATGAAGTAACTTGATTTGCATGAGTGAGAAAGAATGTGACACCCAATCAAAATCCCGTACTTTTGCGTTGTTTTGCTTTTAGAAACTCATGAGGAGTAAGCGTCAACTTGGACATTTTTGAAGCTTCATATGTTTGCCGTTATTGCTACTATCAAATCCATGAAGTTCCAGTTAAAAACGAAATTCAATTTTGCGATTGACTTTGATAAATCCGCCTAATAAGGATCGACTTGGCCATTGAATTGCCAAATAAGAAGTGATCAAGCCATTGCGTAGTCATTTTTTCCGTCAAAGCTTCTATTGGCCGCATTATTTTCTCATGCCCTTGTTTTTGGTGAATTTTGCTAAGCTTCAAGTTTAGGCCGTTGTCGCTAGAGTCAAGTAGACGCTTCTTTCCCTTGAGTTTCTTTAGTTTTGCCTCATTCAGTTGCAACTGCGTTTGAATGTTTCTTTGTCGTTGGCTTTCCATAACTCTTTCATGAGAATGAAATTCCGTGAAGTTCACTTGATTAGAAAACATACTTTGAAATAAGTAAAAAGATACCTTCAAAGACCTTCAAAGAATTATCCAGAGTATAGCTTCAAAAGCTGGATGTCAAAATCAAATTAGACTTGGCTAATGAAGTTGACATGTTTAATTCAATCAAGGAATGCTTGCATAATGAAATCAGACTTTTTTCATGTAAATGTGGAAAATATTAGCCCGAAATATTAGGTGCATTAATTCAAATAGCTCAAGTATACAAAAGTGGAGTATAAATAACGTTGTTATAGTACAGTGCGTTTGAATGGCACCTGATGTACAGAGGTGTAACTTGAGCAGCGTTGTTTATACTCTACTTGGGTATACGTGAGCCATTTGAAGAGAGGTAATGCACCTACCATTCGTGCAATTGAGTGTTTCTCGGTGCATAAGAGTACACTTGGGCCGTCAGGATTATTCTGATTTACAAACATGGCTTTAAATCAAAATACAAGATTTGTAATAAATAGAAGAAACAAAGTTTTAGAATCTATTAAACGCTCTGTGTCGTTTGCGAAACATGACGACAAAAAGAGGATTATATTTGTAATAGAAGTAAAATAAAAGCGGAAAAAAACATCTTGGCGCATGTTTTACAGTCTCTTCCTATTTGCACTCAAACTTGTTCGTTTAATTTGGTAACAATTCAGCTAATATCAGTTTTGATAAAGGAACTGGGAATGTTAGCTTGTTTCTTAAATGACCTTGTTTGTCTTGTGTTTGACAAAAATCAATAATTTGTTGACGGCTGATCATTCCTGTGTTACAAAACTCTCATTCTCGAAGAAATATCTGTACATCTCCCAAGAAAGCATTTTTTTCCAATTTGACTTTGGTTTTTCTGACTAATTTGTTAGTCGACCTTGACGAGTCCGGGGTTCCTGCAGTCAAAATGACGTTTCGGGTAATTTTGGGGGTTTCTTTTCAGGCCTACTTCTCCCTGATTCTTCAAGAAAGTTCTCCAATATTTAAGATTCCTATTCATTTGATTGCATCTGTGCCCAAAAGGCAAAGAGCAGTCTTAGTAATAAAAAGATGAACTCAAAATACTAGATTATTAATTCGTTTGAGCACAAGGTTTCAAGGCTCAATTACGACTACATATGAGGGATTGTGTTCCTTGCCGGAAGCTTCAACGACACGTCCTTACCGGTCGATATGCTCGATCACCTCGGTGGGGATGTTGCCCTTCAAGCCCAATTGCTCGTAGACTTTGACCATGAGTTCCACGTCATTGGCTTTGAAATCGTTGTCAATAGCAGACAGAGCAGTCCCGGCCAATAACTCAAACACCTCGCGACTCTTCACACCATCACCTGGAAAGCAACAAGCAAGATGTTGATTAGGCTAAATCTTTGAAAAAAGATCACGTAAAGGCAATCATGCTGAATCATGGATGAATTAAGTCCAGATTGACACAATTCGAGAAAACCGAAATTCGAAAGACAATATTAGGTCATATGCTGTGTGCGGTAGGGATGCATGCTTCAAGCATACTCCATCAACTACACCCTCTTTGTGTCTCTCTAAGGCTCACAGCCTTTAAAATGAGGCTAAATGAAAAACGGTGTTTTTTTGGGGCGGAGAAGTCATTTTTTAATTCCCAAAAAATATTCCAAAAATTATGCATAAGTATTTGAATCCTGTTAATTAGGTCTGTTAATTTGGTCACAGGCAAAAAAAACATAGCAGGTCACTTAAAACATGCTTAAAGATATTTTTTGAACATTTTTTCCACTCAAGTCTCAACTTGTCTTATGTTAACTTATGTTTAATGTAATGCTACTTAACCCTTTGTCTAAATTGATGTAACGACCCTTCTGTTTGGTCCTTTGAGAATGCCAAACAATAAGGACGTTGACAAAAGATCATTTAAATTGATTTCTAAATTTCAGTGCAGCACTGCTCTCCGTACATCTAAGAACGTCGTCAAAATAAATTTTCAAATGCTTGCTTTTGAGCGCGTTTTAAGTAAGATTATAGAGCTTTTGCTTGTGACCTATTTAACCAAATTCAAATGAATGTTCGGCATTGCACTCACGTCTCAAAACTGAGAAAGAAACACCGTGGTACCTAGCTTCTGCTTATTAGATGTTTTTAACTTAACATTAGAAGTATGTGTGTAAAGTGTTTTGACGAAGACAAAATATACGAGCTAATGGGTTGCACGTCAAGAACTCTGATTCTAACAGGTTGAGTGTACTAAAACCAAGTCAGATTAGCAGTCTTTAGGTATACTCCCAGAAACATTTGTTTGAAACGCAGCAGTTGTGTCAAGAGTGTACTCAAGCTATGTCAAAATGATGTGAATATGTTGTAATTGAGCTTTTTCAGCTAGAGGAGTTTAACTACCTTGACTTTATTCAAAAGCGAGAGCATACCATAATCAAGTCAGATTAACGATCGTCGAGTATATAGTCTCCCCAGCTGCTGCATTTCAAACACAGCAGTTGTCAAAAGTACATACTCGAGTCCGGTTGATCTGATTTGATTTTGGTATACTTGCTTTTGAATGAAGTACCCTAACATGCGGCCTAAACATAACTGATTGAGCTAGAGTACTTGAGTATCTGGCTTGACTCTGGAAAACTCTAACTGAAAGGTCAAATGTTGACTTGTTGACTGCACTAATTCAAATAGTGCAAGTAGGACAAACTATGATTAAAAGCCTGAAAGGACCCATGCTCAAGTTTAGTGATCATGTATGTATGTGAGGTGACTTTTAAAGGCAGCTAATATACTACAACTACTCAAAAATGCCTAGTTTGACTATTCTATGGGTAGTATATTCGAATTATTTGAATAAGTGGAGTTAATATTAGACCATCATTGTCAGTCTTTTGGAAAAAAATCTTTTTTCATTATTATATTTGTTAATGTCCGTGACTCCCCCTTGTGAGGGGTATCTAGCAAAAACGAAAACACTTGGGCTTAGTATTTTACCTAGAACTCGGGCAATCTCCACAGGAGGCACTCCATTTTGGGCAATATTCTTCTCAATCAACATGAGTTTAGCCACCAATTGTGGATCTGGATCTAAGGCCGCCATGGCCTTTTGGGCTTGGATCGTGTTGGCAATATCCAATTTTGACAATTGGGCGGCCTTCAAGGCCCTTTGAAGATTCAATCCGATGGATTCGGCTGAACTTGTGGAGGCTCCACCTGGAGAAAAAGAGTGGAATTAAAACACAAAAACTTGGTTTTAGCACTGGTGTTTGGACAGAACGTTAGCTCTTGCATGTATTAAAATTCATTTGAGTGATGGACAAAAGGAGCCATTATAGTACAAACCATTGCCAAAACCATTTTGTGACACCAAGTTTCAGAAATATGTTAAATTGTCTTGCTAGTGAAGATACATCACGAAATCTTAATCTAATGAATGTTTTCTATGTTTTTCCTGAATTAACGATTAGAGGAACTTTACTTTAAAAGAGTTATTTTCTAGAACTATTATGAGTGTTTTTTTTGACAAGGCCATTTAATTAGTCTAAAAGTCATTTTTATCCTGCATTTCTATCTGAATATTATTTCAGAGTCTAGCATAAATTTGTCCTCTTTTTTTATGACACGACACATTTAAATGGATTAATCTTAAGAAAACGAGGCGACCTTAATTTTCTTTCCTATTGTCATTCCTGAGGTAATCTTGTGTTTGTTTGTTTTTCGTTCCCCAAACTCATAAATTAGTTTCAAGGCAACGAATGAGATTGCTTTTATCTTTCGAGGATTTTCGCTCCAAACCTTGATGAAAGGCAAAATTTTGGCCAATATCTCTTAACAAGCAAAAAGGACATGTCTATTTAACGGACATCAATTTATACTTTCACCCCGTTTGAAGTTGCAAGGAATTTGCTGGCTCAAGATTGAAAAATATTTCGACCGACCACATCTCCTAATGGCGAAAATCAACTCTTTTCAGCGGCAATCAAAGCCTCAAATTGAATTTCGAGTCAAAGCCAAACCGAGCTCGTTACTCAAAAACAGAAGAAAAAACTCATTTCGGACAAGGTTGTGGTCCAATTTGAGCAAGGTGATAACTTATTTGTTATTAGAAATCTTCCACTAGATACGAGATCAGGAGGGAGTGTACACTATATGTATAGAAGCAAAAGGGGGCGAGCAAAAAATGTGACATTCTTCAGTTTGTCCTGCTCTACAATTTATGTGACATGAAAGACAGTTGAGATTAGAAGAAAGCACTTGAATTACAATCCCCATCTTTCCGCATGTTCGCGGACCACTGTATCTTCTACTACATAGTAGCTCTTCTACTTATTTTTCTTTGCCAAGGGTGATAAGCATGCTCTTGCATTACCCCGACTTTGTAATGTTTGCCGTACGAACGGATCAAAAATGCAGTTGCACTTTTGTACAGTTTCATCATGTCCGTTGAACTGGATCAAAACGAAGGCGATAAACACACCCAAATGTCAAGAAATGGGGGCTAAATTGGAACCCGATTCGTCACAATGCAAGAGCTTCCAACAGGATTCGCATTTGAGTAGTCAACGTTGGGATAAAATGGAAAGGATTTTATTGGGATGAAGTTGAGAGAATGGTCAATTTTTAGTTCCGAAGAATTTTGAACCCACTTTCCTTGGTGAAGAGCAATTACTTCATTTACTTAATTAGCTCTAAAAACACTCATATAGTGTTTGTTACATATTTGAAAATGTCGGGATTGATTCGTAGGTTAAGCTATAGATTCATTTGAGGTATTGGGTTATATCCAAGAACCAGGAAAAACATCAATATCGATTTCAAAAAGTGCGAAATATTGTTTTTTTTTTAAACGACGTTTTAAAGTGGTTGTCTTTAGAGTTTGGTGTCATTTTGTATTGCGTATGTATCGGTTTTTAAATCTTTTGACATTGTTAGTATATCGCATGGTATGGCTCAACATTTTTCTAACGCTTGAAAAACGTTTGTTTTTATGCTTTAAAACGTACTTACTTTTATTGAGATGTTAACCTTATTTAGGACTTATATCAAAAGGGTTGTTATGAATTAGAGTCCGTTTCGACTTGAGCGTTAAATTCTAACAAAATCAAACGGAATAAGTTCGATTTTTGTACAAGGAATTAAAAAGTGCTGGTGTTTTCGTAAATTTTTGTTTGTCATCTGAAGAGTTCCAAAAACTATATTCCTTCTTATTGGGGCTCATAAAAAGGATTTTTGAACAAAGTGTGCGTTGGGAGTGAGTGGGATTGTCGTTCTTGGACCTAAAAATTTCGTTTTTCAAAAAAAAAACTTAAGTTTTTGACAAAATTCCATTTTGTCAAAAGGGCGTCAGTTCTTGTTGCATGTTCCTTCTTCCATGACGAACGTGGCATGGTATGACGTACGTAATCAACAATGATTCATCAAAGCTGTGTCAGTCTTAAATTCAAGGCTAAGTAATGGGTTCTAAGGCTAAAACTAGTAACTCTTAAGTTATAAATTACTATTCTAATGAAAGACCAAGTGTTTTGGTCATTGGTCAAAGCTGGATGTAGTTAAGAATGTTGTTGGCCAGCAATAAAATTATTCTCTTCAAGAGACGTTATGTGGTGAAATACTGTAAACTTAGGTCAGTTGCAAAATGCCACGTTCTGATTTCCAGTTCTGAGTGCACTTTTTGGGGGGGCAAAAAAATTGCTAATCGAAATGTCAAAGCCGCATTAGTTACTAGGAATAAGGTGAGGAAGGGTTTGGTTGACCCCATCTTATGTTGATGGGTGGTCTTGTAATGCCTCGATATCCTTTGACATTTGTATTGTTGGAAATTTAGATAGGTTTCTCTCGTGATTGTAGCGATTAGAACACTAAGTGAATCGGTTGGGACTGATTTTTGACCCATGGAGAAAGAAAGGTCTAATTACTTTTTCAACTTCGAACTATTGGAAAACCTTACCCACTTTGAAACGAGGCTAATGAATTGTTGGCAGTACGTTGTTGGGTAGGAGTTGTAATGGAATTTCGAAATGCCCAAGGCCTATAATGGTTCGTGAACTATTCTAATGTACATCTAAGCAACGAATTTTTGGACCGGACTATGGGGTTGATAAGTAAAAGGAAATTTTTGTTAAAGATTAACAATCTTCTGATAAACGAACAAGGGAGGACACAAGTTAGGAATAACAATAACTGGGAGAGTCCGTTTTACCATGACATTTTGCGGCATTTATAGATATTTTGTTAATTGATGAAACATGTTCTTTACGCCTTCAGTTTTTAGACTAAGGTCAAATGGGGATATGTATCAATTTTTAGGAACTCCCACTTTAAAAGTTCTTATAAATATGTTCTGACAATTTTAAAAATCCTATGATTAATTGCTAGTGGTCTCACATTCCTTAAAAAATTACGCTTATTTTCCCGTAATTAAGGTAACTTGGTCATCATAACTTAAAAAGCTGCTCACTTTGAATGAAACAATTTTCAAATAGCAAAGGCTTTCATCAGTTGAAAGTAAAACATGTAAGGCATTAGAAAGAAAAAAAAACTACAATTGCAAACTTAGTTATATTTATGATACCATTTGAAAGTTTCTCTTTGACCAAAGAATGAAAAAGCAACACACAAACAAACAAAATAAAAAAAGAAACATGTTTCTTCATATGTAATCGTACTTGATATTATGCTTTTAATTTTGATGTTTGAAAACTTCAACTCATTTTCAACTTTCTTTCAACGTGTATCAAAATTTTGTGCACATGAGGGCCCTAATAAATTTAAGTGCTTTTTGGGGTTGAAATGAATAAACAGACTTGTTTAGGGCTCATCCAATCAGTGCTGACGACTCACGTTAAATCTATCTCCAAACCCACCTAACTACATTTAAGCCAAGGCGCATGAATGTTTTTTTATCTTGCTTCACACTGGACCAGGCAAATGCAAAATGGCAAGATTGGAGTTCCGCAAGGGTAAGGCCTAGGGCCATGCAGAGTTAGGGAATCATGTGTTGTGATAAGTTGGTAAGCGTGGGTAAGGTTCAAAGCCAAAACATATTTTGCCTCCATCTAATTCTAAGCTATTGTCCGGTCCATCATAATGAAGCATCTTAACTCAAGCTTAAATAGATGCCTGTATATGGCAGGGAAGGTTGGGCTAGTAAAGAGAAGACTTGTAAGCTTAGTGCTAAGTACTTGCCCCCTCTTTCATTCCATCTACTGGCGAATTCGTCAATATTGGGTCAAAACCCTCCATAGAACCCAACCAAAAGGCAATGCATGTGTGGACGCAACAAAACGCTTTGTCAATGCACACGCAACCTCACAAGTCAAAACATTCATGGCCAATAAAAACGTGCTTATCTGTAATTGGACGCTTTCTTGCCTTTGACTTGCTCTGGGGACAGAAGTCATGTCTTGAGTTGAAGTTCATCTGTCAACGGCGACCTATTGGGCCATTTCTACTCTAAGAAATGTTTTACCGAACGGAACAGATATGTAGCCAAAGAGAAGCGTCATTTCCTATTTGTGTACACTTGCATAATTCAAAGTTGGTGCATGCAGTTGAGGTCAAGTCAGAGAATTGACCTTTGACTCCAAACATGGACTTACTGAGGATATCCTTCATCTGCTTGACCTCTTTCCAACCAGGTTCGTTCTCATTGTCGAGGGCTTCCGTAATCCGGACGGAATTCAGCACATCGTTCTTCTTGAGTTTCTCATCTTGGCACGGGTTTTGGAAGTCGCTCAATTGTTTGGCCTTTCCCATTCCATCGCCTAGATAATTGTTTGGGAGACAGAGAAAAGACACGTGTTTTAGTTCTTCTTTTTTTCAACAGCACAAGACTTGAATGCGTGGCTCCTTTTCTATGGAAAGTCTTTTTATCCATTCAATTTCAAAGGAGAGAGATTCTGCCTTGACCCCAAATTCATTAAGGAGACAAGCGGAAAGAGATCGCACCCATCTTGACTTGTCGACTAAGCGAGAAAAAACGAGCAAACTTGAAGTTTTGTTGTGTTGAAATTCCATAAAACACTACTGATTTTAAATACCGTCAGAAATGGATAAGAGAATAACGTCTGCCAATAGGAATGTAACTTGGTCATCGGCAAAGGTGCCTATCGAGTATTTTTATTCCTAACCTTGAGCACTCGAGGATCGAGAAAGACGACAATGAATTTGAAGTGCAGAAACCCAAGACTTTCAAAGAAAACTCAAAATATTACTTTCAAAGTTCAAAGATACGAGCTTTGGTTCGAGCATGAGACACTTGAAATTTGGCCGTCAACGACTTCAAAGATTACCTTTAAGCAGGAAAAACGATCAACTCGAGACCAATCAAATCAATACATCTTTTCATTTTTTTGGCAGGAAGATAATTTGATATTTCAGTGTGACAGGAAAGTTAGAGGTACCCGGTACCAAAACTTCCAACATATCATTAGACAACTTGATTTGTTGCCTATCAGTCTTCGAAAATATGACATAGCTGATTTTTAAGGCAGGTATAGACCTTTTATTAAACTAGTTTTCATCAACCCACTATTCAAGGGTTGTTTAGATCTTCAAATTCCGATTCATTGAGTGACCAAAATACAAAGGAATGTTTAAAACATGCCCATTTTACTCACAAGGGATCCATCGTTGGCAGGGGAATAGAAATTTGCAAATTATCTATAAAAAATGACTAATGTCGTGTTTTATCATACTATTTAATCAAGACTAGTGCCAAATTAGTTGGGCATAACAACTGATCGACTTTGATTTGCTAACAAAGCCTTTAATTGTTGAAATTGTTGAAACAGAGAGGTCGTCAAATTATGTAGTGGAAAGGTATGCCAATTCTTTTTCATCAAAGAAACGCCCCAAAAACAAAATGGAATCATTTCATATGAAGTTGATAAGTATAGCTTATTGATTAACCAATCTTGAAACTTCCAATCTCACAGTTCCTAGCATCAATAAAAAGCCCCCTGAGAATAAGCACAAGGATGCGATGGAACATTTGACGAATTAGATTCTCTTGGGTAAATGCGATTGGTTTGGAAATGGGTTATTACACAAAATGTGGTTGGTGTAATCTAACGGTAAGGATTTGTTGGTCTTTGAAAATACATGGGTCGAATCTGTCGAACATTTATTTCACATTTTCAAGCTGATCGAATCATCTTTGCCTATTTGTTTAATAGATGGGATTCGAGCGACAAAAGCCCCCAAAATAGCCTTAGTTGCCACGTGGAGTCAAATACGATGCTCGACCATGTCTCTCAAAGTACTTCCAAGTCAAAAATGGGATCTGAAATGTCCCTAGATTCTGATCTCATAGTCATTTAGATTCCTATTTCGACGAAAACGTTGCTCTATTACTAAACTCCCATTTTGAGATTCCTTTGTCACATAAAATAGCAGCTTTGGGCCAAAAGATCACTTTTGGCCACAATACTACATACTCCACTCACAACGGCAAATGCATTTTTTTCATACTTTCAGTAAGTACAGTCTTTTTCAGTGCGAACTTTGTGGTCATGTAAAATTGTAACCCATGTTGCAATACAAACAATAAGCCTAATTCTGAAACGTCAAGAGCTCAAAAGTGGAAAGCTTCAACTTTTCCCGAACCTCTTTGCCTTTTGAAAAAGAATTTCCATCGAGCGCTCTTTATGGGTAACTCCCTCCTATAACATGGTGTATTTTGTGTTGATTTAAAAAAGGCATGGTGAGCTCATTTTCGAGACAATGAGTGTTTTTTGTGTTGGGTTCAATGCTAATGATCCGCAGATCAGTTTTCACCACGGTTTCTCTAAGTTGGACTGTTTGAATGAACCCCTTTTGTGTTTTAAAGCAAATGGAACTCAAAACATTGGGAAACACCATGACATTAACCATGAGTTGTTCCCAAGAATGAATTATTTTACCACGAAAAGGACTTGAAGGCAAATTGAGTTTACAGCAACAAAATGTGCAACAACGTTTTAAGACATAAACGGGCAAAGACATTGACTTTTCCTCTTGTTTCCCCTTTGTTTGGAAAAAGATTTGGGCGTTTTCATCTCCCCGGGACAAAATAAAGAACGTGGTCTTTTGGGTGTTTTAAATTTAGACATAGTTTTGGAAATTTTTGCAACCACTACAAGGAGTGCGATTCACTTCCCTGTAAAACAAATCAAATCGTAAGTATAGTCAAGTAGCACGGAAATCATGAAGTGGGAGGCTAGCAATGAGAATGATGATTTCCAGCAGAAACGATCCATTTACGTTCTTCTGCAAATGAGACCTGGCTGGCATTGAGAAGAACACGTATTTCAAATTTCAGACCAATCGAAAGCCGGAGTGAAAAGTTATGCCTTCTCAAACTTATGTACTGAAGAGAGCATAGAATGAATGAACTCGCCCTTTTGTGGTAAAACGATTACCACAAAAGGGCTCATTCATTCTCGGTAGGATTTGGACTGAACTTTGAGTGAGCATAACTTTTGTCTCCGACGTTCGCTTGAGCTAAAAATTGAAATACGTATTTTTGTCAACATATGCAAGGTCTCATTTGCAGAAGAACGTAATTGAATTGTTCTTACTGGAAATCATTATTCTTATTGCTAGCCTCCCACTCCATGATTCCAGTGCTTGTTGGTATAGTTTACACAATCAACATTTATATGATCTTTTGTCTACCAACGTATTAATTGTCAGATTTGAACAACCCTTAAATGGTGAGTTGATATGGAATGACTGGGCAAAAAATATAAGTCGTGATCAAACTCGGCAGCGATGATTTTCAAACCATTTACTTTAAATACCTTTCTTTACTAGCCTTAATTAAAACTCAGGTTCGTATAGAGAGCACGTTCTCCGTGGCGTCCGTGTTCAAGAACGGAGAGTTGATTGATTGACTTACGAATACCTCCGAAGACTTCAAAGCTTCAAAAAACGAAAGCCACTTGCATCCGTATTCTCGATTAGCTCATTTTTTTCTGAAGTGAGTGCAAATTGACTCACCTCAAGGGAGGAGCACTCCGATCGTCGTTTTCGTTTTTAGGAATCAAAATCTACATGCACGGACGGAAAACATGGACGCATGTTGTTGTTTTCCGTGGACATGGATCTTTTTTTTCTTTTGCTTGGCTACTTGGGAAATTAGATATGATACAATCGCGAACGAAGGATTAGATGGCGTAATCCAAGACCTTACGAAGGCAGTTTTGGTCCCGAGTGCCACTTTTTGTCCGCGTTTTCTGGGCAGTAAGTCAAAAATTATTCAGCAAATTGTCAGTCCACTTGAATAATGAGCCAAGTTCAACCCTAAAACACGGGGGAAATTGCCCACTGTTCGATAGCCATCTTTCTTTTTTCCTTGACGAGATTTCATAACTGTTGTTCGCACCCTTGTTTTTCCGCTTGGTCATTGGTTTTGATTTATGTCAGCTGTTGGGCAAAAAAGGAGCCATCTTGCCCAAACGACTCGGAAGTTTTGAGTCAAATATGATTCTTTTTTCTCTCTCTCTCTCCCTTGGGCTTTGAGGGTCACTTAATGGACGATTTTAGTGCTGTTTCAAGGCAATTTAAAATCTGTCACCCGCAAATCAGTCGAGGTAATCTCGCTCCCATTTCTCATACGAGTCGAGCCGGGAAATGTTGTACTTTTTCGGGTTCTCGGGAATGCATTTTCGGCTTTGTTTTCTCAATTAGGAAGCTTTCATCAATGAGGTTCTCTTTCGCTTGCACCGCAATCAGCAATCTCACTTCGATAGCCGAACTGAACAGAGGTCAATGTCGGGACACAAATAACAATTAGAGAAGACCTCGAGTCGACATTTATCGATCCCGTTTGAAGGATTGATTGGTCGCCGTTGTGCTACTACTGTGCAAGTGAATAGGGTTCGCTAAAAGTCTGCAATAATGGCTGCTCTTAAACTGTGAAACCTTCAATTAAAGATTTCATGTCAGACACATAGCTTACATATCACTTGGACCGCCTGACACTTTCGGGAGTTGCGGGCGGCCGGAACTTGACATATTTCATTAGAGGGTGACCAAGGACATTCGACTGTACAGAGAGAACGAGGGACAGTTCCATTGACATCACAAATCTCGGCTCAAAATTTCGCTCTAAAACGCGAGAAATGTGGAAAAATGTACTGTGTAGCCGTTATTAGGGATGGACCGACGGCGATTCCCTTTTGCTCCATCACTAGCCGACCTGATCAGGGTAGAATAAGGGGGCCATGAGATATTAATGGATTTTGTTTCGAAGGTAATATATTGAGGTCTTGAACGATTTTTAGGCCTTTGAACAATGATGACTGACCTCTCAAGTATGATGTATAAATTCTGTTTCATTTAGGCACATCTTGACAATAAATTAGGGAGGCTTGTCCAAAATGTCTTTTGATGGCACATTTATTTCCGTATGCTCTGTTGGGCTTGGATCAAAGCCCGGCAAAAACATCTAAATTCACTTTTTCCTTTTGTTCTTTGGTAAGACATCCTTCAGAACAACAAAGTCATTGTTTTGTGTCAAGATGTTTGTTTGCCAAAACGGCCTGCAAATTTGAATAACAGCATCAGCATTTAGAATATTCATGCTTTGTGGTCTAATGCCTGAAGGAATTTGAATTTCTCTCCCTCCCTCTCTAAATATGACAGCAATCAGTGGATTTTAATTTTGCTGTCTGGTTTCCAAAGTAGTAGCAATAGTACAATGTCTCTTTTTCATGTTCACACACTCATGTTCCAATATGCTTTCTCTGCCAGAAATTGAGACGTGCGATGCACCTCATTTAACTGATTCCTTCATTTTGAGTTGTCTGTTCATCTCCCTTGGAAAGTCTATTACAAAAAAATAGTGTAAAAATAGCCAACGGAACTTTTTTTCCATAACATTGAAATTGTTCTTCGTGTTTTTGAATCTGGCCCTTCAAATTCAGTAATTGAATATTAGTTTGTGCTACCTTGTGTTCTTTTTGATAAATGGAGATCCGAAGGTTTTCTCACACCTCTGAAGAGTTGGAATGTGGGCATATCGCCCGTGTAATCAGGCCACCAATCTTTGAAATTCCAAGTCACTTTCAACCGAACTTATTTTCATTCCAGGCGAAAATTTGCCTTTCATTCACAAATTCTAGCTCATCAGATCCATTTGTGCTCTTCTCAAGTGGAGGACCGATTTATGTTTGATTTGCAAAGATGGGCACGACATTGTTAATCACTTCTAGTTTGACGGCATTTCAAAAACCGTTTTTTCCTGCTTGCTCGTCAAAACTCAATTTTTGCCCGAATTCCTCGTAGAGCTGAAGTCAACATGCAATTATGTGTTTCTAGAAACACCTTCCTGCTGATTGACACTCTTTGGGCCTTAGCTTTTGCTATTAACTTAGCTTTAGCGATGGACTGGCATTCTTGTTGAAAATATTTACAAATGCCAAGGTAGCTTTAATACAAAACAGGAACCCTTGGGAAGTGCATTGACATGTCAAACACTAGAATTGTTATCTGTTGTCTAAAAAAAAGACAGATTTGTATTCTTATTCTTGTTCAACAGAGTCAAATGTGTCTTTTAAAGAAGAAAAACAAAGAAAAACGCAAAAAAGATGAGACGGTCTTTGATTATTATTTCTTCAGAGTTTCAAAATGGAATCAATTTAGCCGATACATCTGTCAATTTTTCAGTTTCTACTGCTTGAATATATTTTATTTTGTCTCTCTGTCAATTTGTAATTACTTCCTCTTGTTCCTCATGTATGTGTCTCATTTCTGATGATATTTGATTAAACAGAAGCATAATCCTTTGTCACTTACCCACAACAGAAACAAGAACCTCAGCTACATGACGTGCCTGAGCTCCTCGTCGAACCAGCTGACTTTGGACCATCATCATCTTGGCCAGATTTTCAGCAGACACGCCACAATTTGAAAGGACCCTTTGACATAACACCAGCTACAAGAGGCAATCAAAAACAGTCTTAAATGTGAGGTGAGTTAATTTTTCCAAAAATATTAGACCGCAAAAATCATTAGTTTCACTCACTCAACCCATCTCTTGTTTACGTAAAAATGAATGTGCCCACTTTTGATTGTAATTGAAAGAGATCTCTGTGTACCTTTGCAAATTCTTTGGGCGAGATATTGGCTTGTCGAAGAGCACTGTTGGATTGTTTGCTGACTAGGGAGAAGTCGAGCATGGAACTGGACTTGTCCTCTTTGCCAAAGGCCTTCATGACGGTTTTGGTCTTGTGAAGGATCTCATCCTCGGTGAGATCACTTTTGCTTAGCTCCTCTTTCATACATCGCATCACCTAGGAGAAAAATAACGGCAAGGAGAACAAACAACTTCATCACCTTTTCCATCTCTATTCTACAGGAAGACATATTGCAAGCTGATTCCATTGTTCCAATTGTGATCCATGGAGGTCCTCCTGACTTGTCAATGTGACACTCATCTATCAACGCAACTCGCAAAGTCTGCTTTCTGTTATTGATGACTTGGCGAGGCATTCTTTACCGAGGGAAAGTCTTCTTAGGAATTATTTGAAGTCGTTTTAAAGCCTGAGCCATGACAGAAAAAAGTCGCTACGTTGAAGGTTTACTTTGCAATTAGTTCATGAGCTCTCAAGGCCGGATACTGTTGTTGACCGGTCAAGCATGCAAAGTTTTGGAAGGTTTTTTTGCTTCTGACTTCACCAACCTACCTCTTCAATGGTGGCGCCAGCATTAATCATGGACGAGGAGCTCATCAGAGCAGCCATCATGTTCTGATCGACCTTGTCGCCCATTTCCGGTACCAACAATTGGGCGATATTCTCCCCAATCTGAGGATCGCCTCCGGAATAGGTTGCCGCCAAGAGAGCAGCTGCTGTGGTGGTATCAATGGCAGTGCCCTCTTTGCCAAACACGGCCTTCATGAACTTGGTCCGACTGCCTTCAGTCATTTTGTGGAAGCCTTTTTGTCGTCCAGACAGCTTTCCAGCCGTCCTTTTCCTGCCGGAACCATCGGTTGGGGGTCCAGCAAACATGGACTCGATCCCGGGAATCCCCGATTTGAGCAGGTTCTTCAGGGCATTCTTGGCCTCTGCAGTCTCTTTGGATCGTTTGGCCCGATCTTCGCTGTCCTCGTCCAGCATCTTCATCATCATCTCGTCCAAGGCCGAGAACACGGGGCCGTCCTCGCTGAGATCGAGGGTGACCTTGAGGGTGTCTTCCTGGGGGATGAACCTGAAGGCCGGGCCTTCGTTTCTGGAGTCTGTGATGGCATTCTTATTCTGTCCTTTGCGCTTTTTCCGGCCTCTACGGGTCACGGGACAAAACACGATCTCGACCATAAAGGGTCCCATTGTGGATTGATTAAGAGATGTCCACTCACACGATTGTCATTGTTTGCACAGACTAATCTAAAATCGATCTCCACTGACACCTTGCCTCGCCAATTAAAGCTCGATATCTCCTATGGGCTGCATTCTTTTGGCCCGTTTATGTGGCAGGAGCGGAAGAAGGCACGTTGTGGTCCCGAGTTCGGACCCCGCCGTTGGAATCTGGTTGCGATGGGATGCTCAAGTGGGTAACGTCAGATTTGAGGGCGGCTCGTAATTGGGAAATGCTTCTCGTTCATTGTCAGGACGGCGACTGTTGCAATTTAGGGAATGCAAATGAAAGGCTGAAGGATGGGTCGACAAAACTATGAACACCGACCGTGGAACATGGAACAGACATATTGGGACACGAACACGTCGAAGTCAGCCAACGCGCGGGATGAAGGAGACAAAAAGATACGACCCGACCTCTCTCAATGGGCTAGAAGAGTCCTCAGTAGCGCACTCATTTCTTGAGTACGTAGACACTTTATGAATAGGAACGGGAAAGCCGAGCTAATGAACATAATTACCAGATGCCCAAAATGAGGTTTTCAAATTAGATTGTTAAGTTTTCCACTCTTTCCACCTTGTGGTGTACAACGAATATTGGAAGTTTATAATTACACATTGGGTACATAAAAGTTGGTGGTTTAAAAAAAAAGAATAAAACAAAGTAAGAGTCTTAGAACATCGCACAATTTTGGATATGAGCTCAAGTCCATTGAAAAAAAAAACATCTAAATACATGGTTATCCATGCCGCTCATTTTGATATTAAATTTATGTCTAAAATAATAAACTATTGGAATGTCGCCGGTGATTCCAAAGAATGAAAAGTGTCATTAATTATTTGTGACTACCTCTTCCGAGCTCTAATTTTTAGGAATCTCTTTGCGGGCATGAGCTCATTCTTGAAAGTTCTGTTGGAAGCAACGCGTCCTCAACCTATTCAAACTGGCTTATCCTTTCTGTCTTTTTCAATAAATGAGTTTTTTTTTGGGTAAATAAAAAAGGTTTCCTCCAATTATTCCCAAAGTATTTCAAAGACAAAGCTCTCAAAGATACGCATCGCTCGGGGAAGACAAATGAACGATTTATCATTCATTCAAGAAAAAGGTTTATTTCACATCAAAAGCAAGAGCCAAAGTCGTTAATAAATGTCACAATCAGCCGTAGAATATTGGGTGCAAACCGAATTGGAAGAGATCTCTGTGTATCCAGGATCTTGGGTCAATCCAGATCCATCCATTAGGTTGAAAACGTTGCAATAATTGGTACCATAGTCGAGGAGTGACAGGGATTGAGATTTGCTGTGACCCTGTAAAACAATTACATAAATATGGCTTTTGATCGGTAACTTCTTGTGTTAAAATCAACCGCTTACATCAATTTGGCAACTGCCGTCTGATTGAGGGATGAATGTGAAGTCAAAGTCATCCACGTAGCGGGCAATGGGTGTGGTGTGTGTTCCAAAAGTGTATAGTCCCTCGGATCCACCCAACTAAAAACAACAAAAAAACCCACATCATTGATGAATGTTAGCAAGGAAAAAGGTCAGTGTTAATGAATTATATTTTTTACAAGTTTTGTTGTAACACAGACTTGTTCGAAGTTATGATTTAATCAGACAAAGTATGTTTGACAACCCCTGTTTATGACAAAAAAGCAGTAGCTTTAAAAGTCTTACAACGAAACTTGTCATTTTATCTCAGGTGTTTACCAAGTATTAATACATAAGTATGAGCTACATCTTTACTTTTCAAAAATTAATGGATTTTGACGACTTCCTTGCTCGTCATCGCTCGTCCTTTTTTTGAGACGTCAACATACCTTGTCTAATTACATCATTACGTAGTTCGAACAGGGAGGGTTGCTTATCAACAAAACATGTAAAATTGCATCTACAGTACCCATGAGAGATAAATCCTCATCTCGATTATCAACACAAATCCTTGAATCGTGCATTTTTCAACAAGCCCAGCCTACCTTCTGTACAGTTTAGATACCCCTCGTACTTTACAGAGCATTTTAAGCATCAAGTCCAGTTGTTTTTTAGCCTGGTTGAGAAATCATGTATTCTTGATAATTAAATGCCATGAATTTGATTGCTTATGAATGTAACACAGCTGAGCTGAGCTCCAGCATTGTCAAAGTCTCGTTTTAAGCTGAAATGCCACGAAAATGTCACCTAATGACCATCAAAACGAGACTCAATCGGCCTGATAAGGGTTAAATATTGTTAAAGCGGTGACTGAACAGAGAAAAATATCAGCGAAGACCTTGCGTTGCCAGACCCATCTTGCGTTGATTTTCAACATGGTTGCCAGGACAGAATCGTTGATGCCACTTTTTGGCTTCATGTCAACTCTGTTTCTTCGATAGCTATCATTTTTTCGAAAAGGATCATTTCTCAAAAATGGACGCAATTTAAGCTAAATGATGCCACTCAAAAGAAGATTAGTGTCAAGGAAAAGGATTTAAGATTTTGCTAAGAACTAGCATCGTAGATCTCGCCCTGGCAACCATGCTGGAAATCATCGTAAGATGGGTCTGGCGACGGAAGGTCTTTGTTGATGTTTTTCTCTGTTCAATGTTCTAGTGTGTATCCCATCAAAACCAATGACCGATAGGTGTTTGTCTCTACTTATGAATTTCACCGCTAGATGACCGTACAAGCAACGCTTTGGGTGAAGAACCTCATGGAGAATACTTGTCAACTGTCAACTCCGTCACGTTGTTTGGCTTTTTTTGAAGCTTCAAATGTTTACTTTTGTTGTCGCCATCATCAATAAGGAAGGTCAAGTTAAAATCAAATTTAATTTTGCAATCAATTTATATAGATCACGTCAATAAGAATTGATCAGTCATAGTATTGCAAAATAAGATGTGTTCAAGCTCTTACATGGATAATTCAAAATGTCAAAGGCTCCCCATTTTTTCTCTTGTACTTCTAGGTTTGTTTGGCTTTTTCAAAGCCTCCCGTTAAAACCACTGTCGTTAGTATTCCGATGGCGCTTCTTTCCCATGAGCCTCTGTAGCTTTGGGTAGTGCAAGTTTCATTTTTAATTAGTTCATTCACATCTTAGCCAAGCTTTCTTTCCCTCAAAACATACGGTTAGTTGATTTCCCTTTTCGTTGATGACGTCATGTCACCACCATTTAGGGAAAATTCAATTCATAATTTTTATGTGTTCACATGTTTAGAAAAATGAGTAATTTTTCACCTATTTTAGTTATAGGAGAGGAAGACTTTCCTAAAAGCTCCTCTTAGATGGCTACTAGAGGTTGCGTGAATTAGCCAAAACAATTTACGTACCTTGTACAAGCATTTCTGGCCATTTGGCTGCGTATCTCCAGGAAGTGTTCCGCAATCCTCGTTGTCCCAAGCATTGATTTGGTCAATGATTTTTGCTTGAGAGGACTCACAAGCTTCATTAACAGTCCTGAGAAGATTTTAAGGGTTCTTACTAACTTAAGAGGATTTGAATTCAAAATGGAATGCAGAATTAACCCAAGAAAACGTACCATGTGACAGAGCACTCTGCGTGCAAAGCGTCCTTTGGGACCTTCAATGCCAAAGCAACGGCAGCTGAGGCCAAAACGAAACAAGTCAGAGCGAAGGCCTTCATGTTTGATCTAGTTTCGTTTTTGACTGTTGGTCAACTGGGGAGGATGTGCTATTGCAATTAGTGCAATTAGTGTTACCTTATCAGTGCCTTCAGTTGTTACGAAAGTCCATATTGTTTGACCTCGTTGTTCTAGTTATGTAAGAATTACTTTTTTGAAAATAAGTTTATTCCTCTTCGTTTTTTGGGGACACTTAGTACTAATACATTTTGTGTTTCTATTGGCGCATGGATATGAATAAATTGAACTTGTTGATGGTTGGCACACTTTTTAATGGGGTGAGATAATTGTTGATGTTGTTATTGTTATTATTATTATTATTGTGAGATAAAGGGCAGATACAAAGTCAATCAACGTCACTCTGTGGTTGGTGAGGTTTCACATAAGAGCAGCATATCCAGTTTGGTCCTGGGGTGGGCGTGTCAAGCCCCTTCGTTCTTGTTAGTACGTGTGTCATCGTCTTAGTGGACATTGAGTCGATAAAAGGCAAGGTTTGTGAATAAGTCGTCTAGTAAATATATTATTATTATTATTATTCATCGAGTTATGTGTATGGTCTTGCATGGGAGCGGGGGCGGAACTCCAAAAGTTGTGGAAACCAGAGGAAAAATGAATCGGCATGGTTGGGGAAAGGAGGCTCAACTATCCAGAAAAGGGCGGGTTTTCAATAATAAATCATTTTAGAAGGTGGGTTATGGAGCCGATTAACCAATGCTGGCCAGCCCCTCATTGGCGTTCTCCACTTGGGATTGATTGCGGAGGAGACTCCGACGGGCTAATTCGGCGTAGAGCTTCTCTCGGAGCACGTCAATGTTATTGGTAAGGGAGAGGCGGAGATGTTTGTTGCGCTTGGCACGCCCACCGGCTTCTGGAGTTGCGCTTAGAGAGTTGAAGAGATTGGCCAGCACCTCCGTGGGAATCAGGTCCAAATCCACCTCAGGCATCGACGGTCCTGGACGAAGGTGGCCACCCTGAAAATCTCCCTCTTGGAAATTTTGCAACATTTGTAGCTCCTAAAAAAACAAGAAGACCCCTCTTGATAATACTTATGCTCAAGATATCGCTTCTTTACAAATGTTGGTTTTTTGTTGCTTAAGATTAGAGTTTCATAAATGCTATGTAGTTTGGGCTGAATTTGTATAACCTGGAGAGCATAAGAGGGGTCCTTAGGGGATTCATGTGTGTCCTTTTCACTCCTCTTGCCATTACTGTTACAGGAATAGATTTTCTAAAGCAAGCATTGAATTCAGGTCTGAGAGTACTTTATGTCTCTATGAATATTTGCTTGCAGACAAAGATCCCCTTGAAAATGAAGCATTAGGCCCTTTCAACAACTTGCGCCCTCTGGGTAAACAAACTTTATCCAGACTCCATTAAGCAAGCCTTATGTACTTGAACAAGTGCAACCCAAGGATTTCTTAACTAAGGCCTACTCAGCTACTCAACTACTGTCTGATGATTCATGACATTTAATCACCAGTATGATATTAATACTCACGTTGACATCTTCTTGGGGTCGATCCTGGAGCCATCTGGGTCTGGATGAGGTTCGACCCACGCCGTAGAACCCATCAGTTGCGTATTGAAGTTGACCATTTACATCGTTGTGGGTGGATCCGAGGCGTCTAGCAGCCTCATGTTTGCCGAGAAGCTTCTGAGGAGGTTGGATGGGCGTTCCACTTGACGACGACGCCAAACCAATGAGAAGAAGGGCGGTGACTTGGAGTGCAGCTTTAAGAGAGACTTTGATGGCCTGGGGGGTACTCAGGGTGGGGTCAGATTGCAACATACCCGACAACAGAACTGGAAAACAAAAATTGCCCGATTTGAAATACAATTTAGGTCAGGTTAGGTTAATTGAACAATTTTATACAAGCTTCAAAATCCGTCAGTAGATGGAGGCAATATAAGGACAGGTAGTGTCTCCTGGTGTGTTCATAAATCATTGAAACACGTTGAGTGGTTGTGAAAAAGGGCAAAAATTTCGCGTGGAGTACCCTATGTAATGTAAGAGTACGGTCATGAAAAGCACCATCTAGTGCAATTTATATAACAACATTTCGCCCTTGCCATGATACCCACAAATTTGAAGATAGCAAGGGTAATCAGTTCTGTACAAAGCAAAGTGCCTCAAAAGCGGACCCAGAATTTATGATTAAACTCTAATGGTTGAATTAATAAGCGAATTCCCTTAAAGATTGGCATGAAAAACTTGTCATTTGAAAAGGGGTATGGGATATATTTGGTATGTTCAATTTAGAGTGCCTCCATCATAATTTTATGTGTTTTAGTTCGTCCAAAAACATTCTTCAAAGACATGAGTATCATGGACAGTGCAACCTGTTACCATATGAAATGCACTAGATGGCGCACTTTTTGAGCGTACTCTTTTATCATTGTGCGCTAATTTCACCAAAACACCAAAACTTGGTTCTTGACA
>JAAGOF010000185.1:932924-1188687 GCA_010645155.1 Tigriopus japonicus | reverse complement strand
ACTGAGAAAATAATGAGCCGCATGTTAGTGCACTTAATGCAAAAGCGAGTGTATACCGAAATCAGTCAGATTAACCGACCTTGAGTATACACTCGCGACAACTGCTGTGTTTGAAATGCAGCAGCTGGGGAGAGTATATACTCAACAATCGTTTTAGGCCGCATGTTAACGCATCTAATTCAAAAGCGAGAGCACACCAAAATCAAGTCAGATTAACCGGCCTCAAGTATATATTCGTGACAACTCCTGTGTTTGAAACGCAGCAGCTAGTGAGAGTATATACTCAACGAATGCTAATTCAACTTGATTTTGGTATACGCTCGCTTTTGAATTAAATGCGTTAACATGCGGCCTATTGTCAAATATGACTTGATTTTGGTACTCTCTCGCTTTTGAATGAGGATGCATGAGGAGTAGACTCGAATATTGAGCGTTACTTTTACTACCTGATGCCCTGTTCCCACAATTAACCATTTATAAATTTTCTTACAAAGGGCTACTTATTGTGGGATTTAGTACAAATAATCAGCCAATTGAGCACAGTCTGAGCTCAAAGCCAAGTTTCTAAATCCATCAGAAGTACAGAATTAACTGATGGGTATTGAAGGCGGGTTATTTCGTCTATTTTCCTTGTGTATTTGCCATGTCTCTTAATGCTGCTAACTATTCACCTAAAAAGCCATTCCCTAATTAGAGATTACTTACTGTATTGTGGCTGCAGAGCTTAGCATTCAATGATGAGATCATTATATCATTGCACACTTGAGCAGAGAAGCACTATGCTTCTTCTTTCATGATTATTTTTTTGCAATCTTGACTCTAAAGTTAGTTGCAATCCAGAAGATCTTTCAAATTTTCCACAGAAACATGATTTGAACCCACTAGCTTTTAGCATAGGGCCATTTAATGTTTGAGATGATAAACACCAAAAATCTTGTAATATTGAATGAGCATGTGTAGTAAAAAAAAGGTGATCAAAAACCTACTCGTAACGTATTATAAGACGTATAAGTCTTGTAATTGATTGCTTGATCAAATTGGATCCAGTACTGACCTTTGATTGGAAATCAACTTATAACGGACAGCCATTTAGGGTTGTTTCAGAGGATTTGGAACGCTGCTTTATGGTAATCAACACTTGAAAACTAGTCCATTAATCTGGGAATTCAGTTTTACCCCACTTTATAAAACAGTACCCTATTCGCGTTTAAAAATGGATTTTGTTGCTTACTAACAATGAACATTCCTCTCAATTTTGATTTGATCTTGAGAAACTTTATGATGCTCTGTCGTGAGATAATTTAACCAATACGGAAAATTTGATTCAAGTGTTTTTAACTTTATTGCAAATTAGTGGTACATAAAATGCAATCAATGCATTTTTCCCAACATAAATAACCATTGCTTTTTAAAGACTTGATATTCAAAACCAAAAACACTGCTAAATGTATGGTTTTTAGCTAGTCTTTTTCTAATCATATTCATGCCATTTTTACTATTATTACGAATAAAAGAACCCCTTTACACTTATTTAATCGATATGAAAGTCTACGAAAAAAATCCGTTAATTCCCGGATTTGATAAGCAATAAAAAAGCATAAATTTAGATTTTGATACAGAAAGGCGGAGTCCCCGAAAATCAACCTTTTTGTAAGAAGATGCTTTCTTTATATCCGGCTCTAATCTGCCTTTAGTTGAGATTACGAGTTGATTACACCCTCTCTAATAATAATACAAACATCCAATTCCACCTCTGACTAACTGAGATAACTAACTATACCTTAAAACTGGCGAGATACGCGTGTCTGTCTGTGTCTGATCGAGTCACTCACCGAACCAAGACTGCCAGTTCTCCTACCTGTTTATTTGGTTAGTCTTGGCTGAAGATCAACAAAAGAGGCCACGGAACAAAGTGCTGGTTGGCTTGTTTGTTTGAAGATTTGGTCCAACTCTTTGGAATCTATCTCCTTCAAGGATCTCGTGCCTCCTGATGTTACGGAAAGGAAGGTGGTTGTTGTTCTTGTCGGAAGAGAGACCAATGTAGGACTAAAGGCCGTAGGAAAGAGCACCACTCTATTATAAAGGTGAGCACCGGTAGGTAGAAAGAAGGTGGAACCATCCAGAGAACGAACCATGGAACAAAGAGCCGTCCGTCAAAGGGAGGACGGAGATGGATTTGCCCATGGAAGAACGAAAAAGAAGACCGGCCTTGAATGGATCATCAACCCCTTGTTAAGGAGTTTGTTAAACCTGCTTGCTTTCAGTATGGAGATTTACTGGATTTTGAACAACTAATCCATCGTCAAAACAGGGTCATTTGTATGAAGTGTCCCATGTCCAACAAGGAATCACTCGAAACACACTAGCGGTATACTATTAATAAATACTGATGTGTTTCGAGTTGGATTTTCGGCAGAGTTTTGTCATTTTGGTTTTTAGGGTCAAAAAGCTGACCACAGCTAAACTTTTCAACAGGCAATTGACCTTATCTGCCATAAAATATGGCAGCACTGCCAACTCGAAATCCATTTTTGTAGCTATCGATGAAAATTGAAATTGAACCAGTTCGAGTGTTGCCAAATTGGTCCCTGTTTAGGTCTTTTCAAAAAGTTCAATACAACCTACCCTTTTTATCGTCAATAAACTTCCGAGTCAAAAATGGCAGCACTCCTGGTTCGAAACACATCACTATTAATGAAATAATACTAGTTCAAGGAGGATGGTATTACATGGAGTGGGATCAAGCGAGGGCTTGTTACCATGTCCGTGTTAATTTTCCTACGTAATAGCCGGGAGTTAATGAAGAAATGCAATTAAATTGGGATTAATGTCATTTTATTGACATAACCTACAAAACAATAGTCCACAAGGATTTGACGAGCAACCATTTGATGCCAAATTGATATCTCTCAAAGAATTGAAACTGTTTGATTTGATTGTTTTAAGTCAAATATATGTAAATTCATGATCCACTGACTTGCTTTCTGATGGCAACATGGTTGTTATCATTGGCATTGTTCAAGGGCATTCTTCCCTTCATAGAATGTTGTAAATTTTCTTCTCTGTCTCAATTTTCAGTACTAAATAGGGGTAATGAAAAAGAACTCTGAAAAGTTAAAAGTTGAACATCTTAAGTTATCCGCATGCCAAGTCTTGGTGAAATTGATTGACTTATTCAGACACTAAAATTTTGTATCCAGTGGTAGTTCGCCCACTCAAATCGAGAATGTTCTATTATGAAAAATTATCCAATTAAAAACTATTCCCGCTCCTGGCACTTTTTGCTTGTCAAAGTTATATTTTGGTGGTTGTTTGCATTGAAAGTGGCCAATGATCAATTCATTACAAAATTCAGTTCTGTTACACAACAAAGGCAATAATTTCAGGCCCCACAAAGACCGTAAAGGAAACAGACACAGATGATTTAGAGGGGGAAAAGGGTTTAAACAATATCATAACTAAAATGACCATTACTGGAGGGCGGCATAAAAGTTGGAAAAAATGTCAAATCAAAGAAGTTCTTCAGTTGGAAAATATTGACAAAAAAGTTTATTTTTCAGCTAAAAACTGACCAAAAAAGTTTTTTTTTTCCAGATGCAAATGAGCGAAATCAGTTTTTTCACAAAAAATTAGATGTCAGATTTAAAAAAAAATCTTCCTCGGTCTTTCATCAAGGAAAAATTGTCGACCTTTTTTTAGGTCAGAAAAACGTGAAAAAAGTTTTTCCACTTAAAATTTCTACAAAATGCGAAAATATGTTCAAATACGTTCAACACCCTCCCCCCCTCCTGAGCACCCCCTGAGCAATGAGAATTATGATTTCCAGTGAAACGAACCATTTGCGTTCTTCTGCAAATGAGACCTGGCTTACATTGAGAACAACAGGTATTTCAAATTTCAGCTCAATCGAATGCCGGATTGAAAAGTTATGCCTTCTCAAACTTATGTACTGATGAGAGCATAGAATGAATGAACTCGCCCTTTTGTGGTAAAACGATTACCACAAAAGGGCTAGTTTATTCATTCTCGGTAGGATTTGCACTGAGCTTTGAGAGAGCATAACTTTTGACGCCGACGTTCGATTGAGCTGAAAATTGAAATACGTATTCTTGTCAACATATGCAAGGTCTCATTTGCAGAAGAACGTAATTGACTTGTTCTTACTGGAAATCATTATTCTCATTGCTAGCCTCCCACTCCATGATTCCAGTGATTCTTGGTCTGACTCTGTCCATATATCTTTTGCCGTAAAAAAATATCAATATATTTCTGTTGCCGTAATGACAAAAATAATTCGTCGCAATAAAATCACAGAAAAAAATAAGGATATTAGATTGCTTAGTGCAAGGATGGCTCAAGTCAGGATTACTTTCAAGATACAACTTGGGTCCAATCAGTACAATGAAAATTCAATGGAACAATATCTGTGTTGCCTAAGCCTTATTTTTACTACAATGATCGGAGTCAAGGTGTGTTTTTGAAATTCGACCTGTAAGTACAGTGGTTCCTGCCTAGTGGCGAAACAGTACAAGAAACGGTGCCATACCGTTTATGATTATTCACAGGCAAGGATGACTCAACAAAGGATATATTACAGAATACCACTTAAGGCCGAGTTACTACAATGAAAATTCAACGGAACATTTACTGCTTTGAAATAACCTCTCATTTTAGTACAATGCCAGGCCTTAAGCTGTATTTCTGTAATTCGTCCTGAGAAATTAAGATGTCCTTGTCACAGGTGACCGCCTATAGACTGTCTCAAAAGCGACCTCAAGCGGCAAAAATTGGATGATCTGAAGTGCAGATGTTGAAAGATTTCTTAAAACTACCACTCACTTTGCTAAGTTTGGATGCCCCTTGTAAATTCCCAACAATTTGAAATTGTTGGCAGTCAACTGGAAGCTGTTAATCTTTGAATGAAGAAATAGTTTTAGCTTTTAAGGACATAGTGATTTTTGCCTGCCTCATTTTGAAATTACTACTGATCTAAAATGTCAATTTCAACCACAAAATCAGTCACCCTCTACTATGAGGAACAAGAGAAAAGGGAAAAAGGCAGAAGGCCAGAGCAGATTAATCAATTTCAGACCTACAATAAGAAGAAAGAGAAGCCCTCACACATCTGGATTTCTGAACACTGTTGCGACAAACAACAACAATTTTGGTCTTTTCAAACCATGCCTCTTTATAGGTGTGAATAAATGGCTACACAATGAAATCAAAAAGAAACACCAAACATTTGCAAGCTATGAATAAAGGTAAAAGGGCCCACAACATACACAGGGTCACTTTACTAGCCAGACCTGTGATGCAATTGAATTTACAATTACATTATTGCAGTTACATTACCAAGTACTTGTAATGGTAATTAATTAATAAGCGCACCTTGAACCCAGAATGGGCCCCCACGCATACATTGTTTGAATTAATTATAATTACATTTTAACCAATGTAATTAGTATTTTTCTATTACAAATTACAATTACATTTCCATATACATATACATAACTAGTTCTGGGATTGTTTTTTTACACAGAGTTGCTCCGTCTTTCGAATATTATTTGCTATGTAAATTGATGTACCTAAAGTTTTCATTTTTTTGACAGATCTCTCCCAGTTTGCACTTGAAAGGAAATGGCTTTTCATTTGGATTTGAAAAATATGGAATTGAAATGTAATTCAATGTAATTCAATTACTTTTGGGAAGTAATTGTACTTTTAATTAATTACATTCGAAAACAAAGTAATTGTTATCGCATTTAATTACGTTGGAGATCAAAGTACTTGTAATTGTAATTAATTACATTTCAAAACTAATTGACATAGGTCTGGTACTAGTATGCACTCCACATCTTAAACTGCAAGCGTCAATTGAACCGTTTTGCCGTTGATATGTATAGAAATATTAGAGTGATGTGAAAAAGGTACTCTTAATGTCTTGTTGCATTTTTTATCAATCCCCAAATGTTCAGTTTTGAGATTACTAACGTTGTGACTTCTACTTTTAATAGCATTATAATTGAATACTCGGCTTTCGAGGAAAATAATTTTTGTCGCCTACGTAGAAAACGTCCTCTAAATACAGTGCAAACTTTAATGAATTCTAAACTCATTGCAAAACTGTTTACAAAAAGATGTAAATATTTCACCAATCGAAAGGATACAACTACTTGCTATTGATAAAGTTTGTTGTCAAAAATTGAAATGATAAAAGGTGACTGTTGAAATTCAACCCATTTTTTTGGTATCATGGATAACGATTCTAAGATTTTTGAGCTCAAGGTTTGACACTGAAAACCAAAACCAATCATCCTTTTGTCTCCGATCAATATTGATTGTGATGGTATAAGGTAGCCGAAGATGGCCTCCAATAATGGATGAAGATTCCATCATTCATTCATTGTGTCAGGCTCTATTGAAGGTTTGGGTTTTTAAAGTTTGATGCCAAATTGGAAACCTTGTGTGAGCGATGAGGACAAAAAGGACAAAAAGGACCTCGTCAGAACTGGTGCCTATGAATTTAATGACGGAGAATTGAGAACTGATTGGGAACTTTCTAATTGAATCGAGTGAGAAAGTTGTTAATCAAGTTTCAAACGTTCATATCCTCAGGGGTGTTCTCATTTGCTGACAATCAGGTGTTCAATTCGCACCAAGAAACGAATGAGTTCAACACCAAGGAATCGAAAATGAATTAACTAGCTTCTGTATTGAATTGTGAACATCTAATGCAATCAGGTTAGAAGAATGTTCTTTCTAAAAGGAATCACTTTTTGTTTCTTGCTTTAATATAGGCAGAGACCGGAAAAATTCCTGAAGGAGAGCCCAAAAAATCGTTTAGATTCGTCTCAAAACGTCAAAAAGCGCAGGATTTTCTCACCTGCTTCTTTAAATTTGTCAAAATTATTTAAGATTTTAGAGATCACTTTTTTATTTCTTTTATTTCTGGCAGGGTGTCCACACTTTCGATTATTTTGTTCAAAATTTTCCAGCCTCGGGGTTTAGCCTGCAAATACATGGGCTCATTTATTTTGGTTATTGGTTGTATTTTTACAGATATTTTTAGAAATATTTTTTTTCTTCAAACGAAAAGGTTGGAAAATTTATGTATTAAAGCCTACTCATCTTCGCCCAAAAAGTAGTGTAAAGTCACACATTCTGGTAGTTAAAACTGGAGATAAAAGTAAATAGTTGTAATTTAATTCTGCAATTTTGGCGTCCAAGTATTGCACTTGTGAAAAAGTAGTGATGGACCAAAAAGACTGTCGGCCAAAATTACAGTTTCGGTTGTCCCTACTAAAACCGAAAGTAAACATGCCCTGAAAAGAATGGAGTTTGAGAGCAAAATCAAAGATTCAAATTCCAACGTTTTAAATCATGCAATTTCCCTCCTTCAACACCATGGGCAATACTAATGAAATAATTTTGTTGTCTGCCGATTCCGGTTTCTGTTATCCCTACTAAAACTGAAAGCAAACATGCAATATAAAGAATGGAGTTTGAGAGCCAAATCAAAGATTTAAATTTCGATGTTTTAAATCATACAATTTCCCTCCTTTAACAGCATGGGCAATACTAATCAAATAATTTTGCAGTCTGCCGATTTCGGTTTTGGCTAGTGATGGAAATTACGGCCGAAATTTCGGTTTCGGTGTCGGTTATGCCTACCGAAACCAAAAGCAGACAGGCGCCATAAAGGATGGAGTTTGACAAAAAAAGCGAAAAAAGTTCGTCCAGAAACCTCTGAAATTTAAGTTTCCTGATTTTTCAAACTTTGCGCCTACCCAACATTGAACACAAGCAATTTGATTTTTAAGGTGGATTTTGGATTTATACAATTTTGTAGTCAGCTGGTTTCGGTTTCGGTTTCAGTTAAGCCCTCTTTCGGCCGAAACTTTCGGTTTCGGTTATGAGCCCTTTCGGTCCATCACTAGTTTTGGCTATGCCCTATTTCGACCGAATCTTTCGTTTTGTTTTATAATCCTTCCAATCCATCACCCAAAAATACTCTTTTGCTATCAAAAACTTTTACAATGTTTTCTTGTTACTTTGAAGTTCTTTATAAACTATCCGAAATAAGGTACAGATCAACGATCTCACTACAATTGATGTGTTTCGCATTTAGGAGCGCGAATGTCAAAAGGAAACTTTTGGGACTGTAATGAAATCAGCCTGGAGAAGGAAGCTCGTGCATCAGATCGCCAATTTTGGACCCGTGATAATGAACAGAACACCTTGTTTGAACGACATTTTTGATGATGAAGTTTTTCAAAATTAGAACAACAATGGTGTCGACTCCTAATAAAGCTCTAATTGGATGATAGGGTTCCAATAATGTGACAATACGTATTGGAGTTAGCTAAATTGGTTGTGGGATTGCGTCATTCAAAA
Organism: Tigriopus japonicus; assembly: GCA_010645155.1. Classification (NCBI taxonomy): domain Eukaryota; kingdom Metazoa; phylum Arthropoda; class Copepoda; order Harpacticoida; family Harpacticidae; genus Tigriopus; species Tigriopus japonicus. The sequence goes on along the minus strand of JAAGOF010000185.1, from coordinate 1,180,293 downwards.
TAGGGACAAAAGAACAAGGACAGCAATTCAAATGGGGTGATATGGAATTTTTCAAGACTCCTCATTCATTACAAAGCCTGTGGCCTTGATTTTTAACCTTCATTCCATAGCTCATTATTCAACCAGTCGGAAAAGAAAACTTTTGCGCCATCCGTCAAAATGCAACACTTTAGAAATATACAGGGTGGCGCAAGAAAATTTGTTCCCTACATTTTCAATGTTGATTATTTGGTATTAGAAAATTGCTTATTCGTGTTCAAAGAAGTAGAGAAATAAAGAGAATTACGTATTGCAACCATCAAAGACTTTTACTGAACAAATAAAAAATACAATAATTAGTTGAGAAAGAACCCATCTTTGCTAAGAAACATTAATTTTTCAACAGAGGAGTCGATTTTGAGTTAATTGTTCATTGTTTATTGTTCGGGACGACCTCAAGCACTCCCTAAGGTGCATGAAGAGCATGGATCATTTAATAAATTTAAATTTATATGACAGATTTCCTAAATCTAACTTTTCACGAACTTTCCCCTCTTTTGATGAATTCAGAAGAAAATTATAGTTTTTGCAACGAATATTAGAACCACCATGTATATTTTATCTTGACCTCATTACTTCTTTCACTTTGACGTAAAATAAAAGTTATATTCATTAACAAGACGAATGAAAATTGTGCCACGCTCCATCATAATTCAGCAAGTTTTCACGTTTAAAGCATTCATAACCGTCTTGAGAAGGTTCATGCAGTTCTTTGGCAACCAAAATCATGGTTGCTATATCAATTTACTCTCAATGATACATTTTTCGGTTAGCTTTTTCAGTTGTTTAGAGAGTTTATTCGTACTTACCTTCCCACACCCGCCTGAGTGAAATTCTAAGTTCAAGAGGAATTCAGGCGCATTCTGATTTTTGCATTTGATTCTAAAAATCCATTTGAGGCATTTGTGATCCATCTTGAGTTGTCCCTCTGTTTGAAACACACAGAAATATCTTTAGAGAAAGTTTGTAACATTTTTGATTATTTGCAGGCAGAAATTGGTCACACTTGAAAATTCGTTCGAATGCAACTCAGCGCGCCAATTTGTCACATTTAAGTCTATTAATACTAGAGGGAGTGTAAGCCTAAAAATGTGTCTCCCGTCGCCAACTGTTGAGCCTGTTGAGAGGAAAAAAGTGCGGAAACATTTGAAATGTCTGACCAGGCAAATGCCAACCATGCAATTGTCCGAATTTGCGGATCTCCACAATCTACTACCAGGGGCCTATGTTACGAAACGTCCGCCAAAAGTGTCCGATGTCCGACTGGACCGTCCAGTCGGACTTTGGATGGTGTAAAGTCAATGTTATGAAACTTTTGTATGTACCTCTCCGGACTGGACCTTCGCCGAATGTGACCAGGGCGTTTACGAGTGTGACCAACCTACCCTGAAAACAACTTGACTAACTTTTCAAGATCAAAAAGAGCCAAGATTGCTTGTATATCAAATATAGAGTTTAAATGTGAACTGTTACAGAGAGAGAGCATAAATAGACCTAAATATTAATACTACCAGAAAGTTTTGCGCAATTTGGAATTAGACTAATAAAAAATAAAATAGGCAAGGAAATTTGGTTACCTTGCACATAAGCGAGCTAGTGTTGCCATATTTGAGGGATGGTTTTAATTTAAAGAAATAACACTTTTTCGACAAGAACTAGGACACATTATCTCTCAAAACACTATTAAAAAAATTGGCGAATTTTTGTATAAATTTGGTAGCCCTGCTCATGATACAGGTCCAAATTTATTTTGCACCACCAAAAAGTATTTTCAATGGATTACTTACACAATTTTATTTACTTAAACTTTTGTTTACTCATCATTAGGGTCCAGATAAATATTTGCAAAAAAGTGTCAACATATCCAATATATATTTTATTCAAAAGCCTTAGATATTTGCGAAATATTTGCAAAAAGCCGGATACTTAAGAAATATTTTTCTGATAACGCAATTATTTGGCATATTTGTCATTGTGTACCAATTTTCAAAATTTGTTTTTGGTGAATTTGATGCATTTGACCGTGTATAGAGGCATACCTGAGATGCAAATGATTTAAAATACAATTTTCAATTTGCCTCAATAGATGGCGCAATTTTTCCATGTATGACAGTAGTTTTGGTCGTGAACGTCTAATTTTAGTAAAAATGTCATTTTTGTATTTTGGTTTCATTTTGGGTAAGCCCTCTTGAGCTTTGGTCATTCATTTATTTTTGTCAATTTTGCCTGATATTTTTTCTGACTAAAATATTCGAAAACATATTTAATTTTTCTGTAAAAACAGCCAAATATTTAAAAAATCGAGCAAAAAGGGAGAAGAATTTCTAAAATGTTTTATATTTTAAGAAACTTATTTCCGTGCCCTACTCGTCATCAACATCTCCACGAAAAATACCTCTAAACGTAAAAAATGCCCTTTAAAGTGAAAAATTACGGAAACAAGCAATAAAAAACGCCCAAAAATGTGATTTTTGAAAAAAATCGACACAAAGAGTGAAAACTCATGTCAGATTTGCCCTCTTCTCATCACTTAATATTTCAAATCCCAAACCTCAATGACAAGTGTTTATAAATCGAGATTATCTGTACAGTATTAAAAAATGAAATTTTCATTCATTACTTGAGATTATGAAAAGTATCCGATTTCGTTGCGTTCTTTTACTTTTGATCAAAAACAATTTTGTTTTTAGCATTTATGGGCAAAATGCCAAAAATTGTCTTATTTGTCGACTTCAGAATGGTTCATGTCGTGAAAGTTTGACATTTTTCTGACAAATTTGTACAAAAACAGACACTTTCTGAAACCTCCTATCTCAAAATGTCCAGTACGCACAAAATTTACGCACCTCCTTGACTCGTAAATTTTCTCCGGACATTTGCGAGTCGGACACTCGTAAATTTGTTCGTAACATTGAAAACTCGGCGGATCCGCACAAATTGTGCGGAGGTCACCAAAATTGCGTACGTCCGGTCGGACAAAGTGTTTCGTAACATAGGCCCCAGATTGTCAATTTGGATTTACCAAAGGAAAGAGCTCTGTTGGCGCAACAGCTGTCCTGAAAGAGGTCGTGGCTGAGAGGCTAGAGGCGAAGTAGAGAACATATGAGGCATTCATTGATTTCAAGAAAGCCTTTGACCTCGTCAACCGGTCCAAGCTTCTCTGGAAACTCTCGTGCTTTGGGGTTCCGCTTAGCTTTGTACACCTTCTTCACTTCCTCATGCAAAATACAATGCTGTACGTGAGAAGTGGCGCTAGATTATCATCCGGTTTTCTGTCGAATAATGGTCTCCTTCAAGGGGACCCTTGCTCCCCTCTCCTCTTTAATCTATTTGTTAGTGACCTGCCCTCGTATCTAAAACATGAGGGAGTACTTTGGCAAATGAAGAAACGCTTGCTATTCCTCATGTATGCGAACGATCTATGCCTTCTAGCTCACTCCGCTGATGATCTCCAGAAGAGTCTGGATTCCTTGCGTGACTTTTGCGACTCTAACATCCTAAAGGTGAATGGTGCCAAATCGAAGTTATTGGTCTTCCACAAGGGACGTCTCCCGATTTGCCATTTTGAATTCAAGGGAGTCAAGCTGGAAAGAGTGAACGAGTTTAACTACCTGTGAGTGAAGTTTTCCGCTCAGCTTTCCTTCTCAGCCCACTTACAAGATGCTAACATCAGAGCTAGAGCGAGGATTGGCTTTCTGTTTCCACGTTTGAATATTTGTGACCTTCCACTCCCTCTTGTCTGGCGTATTTTTCAAACATTCATTCTTCCAATGTACGAATACGCTTTACCGGTTTGGATAAGTGGATCCATATCTAAGTCCACCTGGGAAGCCGTCAATGCGGTTTTCACCAAATACCTTAAAAGGTACTTGGGTCTCCCCTCTGCCTCCAACAATTCCATTACCCACTTTTTAACTCATACTTATTCACTCGATTCAATGCTGAAGAACCTCACCAGTCAACGAGTGGCAGGAATCAAGCTGGGCATCGGTTTCAATGGCATGCACCTTGCATCCTTCAACACCTTTCCATCTTTTCATGTACCCGACATAATCCCGTCAATCTCATCAACGTTATGGCGAAGCCGCCAAATCTAAGCTCTTCCGATGAATTCGAAATTGACGAAAGCTGGCAAGGGAAGTTTTAGACAGTGACCATCATCTGACTTGTAGTAAAAATGAATTCCACATCTTACCTCATGACTAGGGACAGGAACTTAAGACGAATAAACTTATTCGTCTTTTTTCGTCTTTTTTACCCTTATTCGTCGCGACAAATCTATTCGTCTAATTTGGATTTTATTCGTCTTTTTTCGTCTAATCCGGCAATTTCATTCAATTTTTTTCGTATAATTAGTCAAAAATTGGAATTTTTCTTAGATTTGAAGCTTTTTTCTCAAATTTGGAATCAAATAGACACTTTTAAAAAGTTCAACGCCAAAACTTGGGCAACAAAATATGATCCACACTTACATTTTAACTAGTAGAGTTTCCTGACACAAAGAAAGAAAATTGGATTGAAAAGGCTATCTGACTATTCGAAGAATTAATGACAGCAAATCTGCTTCTAAATATTGCTCTATTGAAAATGTTGAAAAAAGGCCGGCTTTGAGCTCTTTTTTTTTAATTGATATGTTCCACTGACCATTTCTTGCTTATTCGGCACTTTTCCGTTTGTTAACTTTGTAGATTTTGCCGTTTTGCACAAGGGTGCAGCTGTTTCCCCTAAATTGGGCCACACATTTTGTCTACTTTATGGGCAACAGTTTTAATCCTCTTTACAGGCAATTCATTAGTCTTTTTTGCCGTGTAAGTCAGTTTTTTTCGTCTTTTTTGTCGTATTTGTCAGATTTTTCGTCTTTTTTTGTCGTATTTGTTAGGTTTTTCGTCTTTTTTGTCGTATTTGTCAGGTTTTTTCGTCTTTTTTCGTCTAATCGGGCAATTTCATTCGTCTTTATTTGTCTAATCAGGTAATTTTATTCGTCTTTTTTCGTCTAATTTGACAGTTTTATTCGTCTAAACTTCCTGTCTCTACTCATGACAATTGTACATGCAATGTATGTGGTGAACACCTTCACCATTTTCATATTTTATGCTGCTTCTGTGACCATAATGATGCTTAATCCATCGCAAATATACACTTACAATTGATGAATCAAGTGTGGAGTTGAGTAATATTTTTGGGTCATTTTTTGTTATTGCTAGTGGTCACTTTCTTGCAAGAACTGGAGACGTCACTAGGTGACCATGCCTTTTGTTTGAATACTGCAACTAGGAACTTTTCTACCAATACATTGAATAAGTTATTGGTAGGAGGAAAAAAGTTAAGCTTTTGCGTTATTTAGGGTTAATCCAATACATAAATGGACAAAAACAAGCTTGTGGCTTCAAGAACGAGTTTTAAAAAGTTGGTCTTGATTCACATGTTTGGTCACACTAACTGTCCGCTCAACAATTGTGAGGGCGACATTTTCCTCATAAGTTCAACACATTCCGCCCCGCTTGCCAAATCAGCCTGATTAAAGCTTGCACGCTATCTAGTGATTAATAAATGTTCTAAGGTTTGTCCTCATCTCATCAAAACACAAACCCGATAGTGTTCTATCTATGCAGCCAATGTACTCAAGGTGTTGGAACAAGTTTGTTTTTAATGCGCAAACCTTGACGAGTTTACGCAAGAACATAAATAAAACACTTGGACAAACCCCAAACTACGCACTTTATAATGGTCACCTTGGGAATCTGGCAGAACAACATAAAGCAGAGGTAGTGTTTTATTGATCTGATTGAAAATTTCAACTAGGTATTAACTGATTTGAATCGTGTTATGTATTCTCCGTATTCGTGATTATTATACTCGCCCTTAAAACCCTCTTTTAATATCTTAGGGATGCTATTGAAAAAAGTTCTCAAAAAGTTCAATCTGGAAAATAAGCTTTCTGCTTCAAAAAAAACATCAAAAGAAAGGTGTTTTTTTTTTAAGTTTAATAACTTCGAATCTTTTTTGGTTGGAACTTAACCTGAAAAGTAGGTCTGACAGTGGTAAAAAATGTTTTATACCAAGGCAAATCTCGACAAACATTGCAAAGTAAATTATTTTTATGCATGTTAAAAATTTACTCATTTTGTTGATTTAAGCTCATTTCCAACTTATTATCAATAACACCGCAAGTTTAATAGCGCCCAACCCTCTATTTCATGAGTCCCGCTGCACTTTTGTGACAAAAAAACAGTGTTCCTGAATTCTTTAATGAATGGCACCTTGAAGAAATTGCGTGAGTGATTGGCATGTTTCCATTTAAAGAAAAAGCATGAAGTTCGCTGAACCGGATCTTGTTCAGAAAAAGAGATACTAGATTAGGAGGACGTCGTTTGTTGTGGTCCAAATAGGGGATCAGCCAAAACCTGTTTCCTCGAAATGAAGGGTAAATCCAGTCGCACTTAATCAAAAACAAAAGGATCAACAGCACGAGCACACCACAGACTTAATAATAATCTTAAAAGGGATACTTCTGAGAATATGGGGGAGGAAAAGGTTCATTTCTTGCCTCTGCAACGGTTATTTGTTTGACCTTGATCCATAAATGGAGCAAATTGTTTCCGATGTCAGATTGCGGCTGATCGAATCCGAGAATATATTAGGATAGCTTACCGGGTGTTTCAAGGGAAAGAGAACGGCATGAAATCATTTTCAATTCGGGATTGAAATTATTAGAACATTCATTTCTTTTCTTCAATTTGGCCCGAAATATTTTTTTTGACCAGAATATTCGTAAAAATATTTATTTTTTCCTTGAAAGAGCCAAAATATTTCCTTGCGGTTGGCCAAACACTTGGCTTGAAGAGTAAAAAAACCAATTTTCCCTAATTTCCAATCATTTTGAAGCGACAGCGATTTTTCCCGAATTCTAAAAAGTAATGTTGAAAGCGAGGGTTAAAGAGTCTAAACTTAAAAAAACACTTTTTTGCCCATTTTTTGCCAAAAAATAACTTTTTCCGGGTTATACAGCTTACTTTGAACTTATTTTTGCATTTTATAGAAATTTCAAGCAGAAAATAACTTTTTCCACGTTTTTAAGACACGCATTTTTTTTAAATTTAAATACGACCTAAAAGAAGTCTTTAAATGGATTTAAAAATCGAGAAAAAAAATTGCCCGGTAAAAGATAAAATATATTTTTGCCGCATGAATTGACAAATTGAGAAGAGAAAAACCTTTCTTGACCATCTTCGGGGGAAACAACATTATTTGGTTCAATTTCATCTGGTAAAAATTTTTTTAGCCCATTTTTAGTTGAAAAAGAACTTTGTTTGGCCATATTTCCAACCTTAAAACTTCTTTTCTTGACATGTTTTCTAACTTTTTTTCCGCCCTCCAGTAATGAACGTTCGTGACTCTGACTATTTCTCCTTCCCAAAATTTGGCTATTAGTAAAAATAAGCCGACATAAAGGGATTAAAAACACATGTTCTTCAGAATAAGTATCTGTTGCGTCTTTTTGTGATTTGCACATTTTTTGTGAGATCAACCATTTCTGAGTTACAGGCATGATTTGTTGTTCTGTTTGTTGTGAATCACCCGGTAGTCTCTACAAATTTTTCGTCGTGAACGAAAAATTCACCTAAATACAACTGAAACAGAAGATTCGACAAAGTTCTTCTGTCAGAGGCTTTATTCAAGAGCTCAAATCCGTTGACCTTACTCTATTTCTATTCCCACATGTATACACAATATTCGCTAAGACTTGGATTTTCAGTGCATCCCTTCTTATTTTTACGTATTGCCTATCTCCTCCAAAAAAATACTTTATTTGCATTTTTACTCTACATAGTTAGCTCCATTTTTTCTCTTATATTTTCTATTCTAACCTATGACCACACTCATTATTAGGGCCCAGAAAAATATTTGCAAAATAGTGAGTAAATATCCAATATAAATTTTCTTCAAAAGCCCAAAATATTTAGAAAAAGCCGGATATTTAAGAAATATTTTTTTCACAGAGCCGTTTTATTTTAGTATTTTTTTACTTCAGCTTTTTAAGTATTTGAGCCCTAAAGTAGCCTTTTTTTCTGGTCAAAAGCTCCTTTCAAGCTCTTTTAATTTTGAGGTTTCAAGGTTGAAATTCCAAAAAAATCTCACAACTATCACCTATTATGGAAAATCAAAGAGGTTGTGTGAATCCATGGAGTATGGTGGTCTAGTAATTGAGTTAACCCTATGCGTTATAGACCATTTATGATTTCAGGATTTATGTGAAAACTCAAAATGAAAACTGATCACTTATGAGTAGAAGTTATTTTACATGTTTTCTTGGTGCTTGGTAAGCAGCCTTGTTCGAACTTTTGATTTAATTAGACCAGGTATGTTGGCCGACCACTGCGAGTTTAAAAAAATGGACGTTCAGAACGACAAGCTTGTCATAATCCCACGTTTTTGAAAAAACATATTTATCACTCTCGTAAATTAATTTTTGGTGAACACTTGTGGAGAAAAAACATTGATTAGTTTTGATGTGACAAGAAAGGTAGGATATTTGACATTTCACCTAACATGTCCTCTTTGATTAAATCATAACTTCAAACAAGTTTGTGTAACGACAAAATATGTAAAATAACGTTCATTGGAAATTCTTAGCTTTAGCCCTGTTTTCTTCATAATGAATAGATAGCTTAAAAATGTTACCAAGTTCAGCACCACTGTAAAGAGACTGCAAAGTGGAAGGCTTGGAAAAGTTTCAAAAAATGGCAATGAAGGACCTGGCTGCAAATATATTTTATCTACAAATGACCCTAACAGTTTTTCTTGCCTAAAATGTGCAAAAAATAAATAAATTAAGAGTTTATATCGCATCTTTTCTAGGAATTTGTTTCTTTATAGGGCAAAAAAATATTTAGTCTATCTTTTTCGTTGGCAATATCTTGTTTTCGAATTTTTTGGACTTTTTCTTTCGCCCGTCTTTTAGTTTGGGTTTCATTTCCAAAAAAGTTGCTTAGGTCCGAAATACGCAAAAAAATCCTTTTAAAATGTTTTAAGAAATACAAAAATGGGTCAAAAATACTTTTGGAAGTCACCACTTTGGCCAAAACAACAACAACAAATGTTTTACAACTTTTTAATCATCTTCCTACATGATTCTTCTAAAAAGAATGACATTTAATTAAGTAATAAAACAAAGTACAGTGTAAAACACCGCAAGCAGATGAGTCTACCGTCCCCCTACATTTTAACGGTAATTCATGGCAAAACATGATGTGAAAGCAACTTTTTGGTATTGGTAACAGGAAAAGTAGAGGTTTTTGCCCAACACTTTGTTTCCTTCATCTAAGCAATTCGGCCACTATTAGAATTTGTAATTTGCGGTCAAAGCTTGGATGATTTTTTTGGAATAGATCGTGCATAATAATTTGAGTACGAGAGCAACCACGAGATACAAAATCATAATTTCTTAAAACAAGTTGATCAATTACAACAAAACTTGCCATTAGTAAAGCTAAAGATGTTTCCTTTAACTGATATTCCTTTAATGTTAGTGTGTCGTTATTGCGTTTTGAGTGCTTCTTTGTTTGGTTTGGGACACTAAATACGGATGACCCTGTAGATGCTTTTTTGGAGTAGCGCAACCGTCTCATTATTATTATTAATCTCGATTTTCTTTTGACGTCAGAAGAAATCATTTCCATTGGTTCAATGTTTAAGACGATGACAGAAATACCCAGTATCACCTTCTTTGGACTCTTCATTGTTGATCAAGTTGAGGTGGAGTAAATTGCTCATTGCTGTGAAGTTCCAACTACAACAAGATGGATTCAATTGGGATTAGGTTTTCACTCAAGAAGGTTTGAGACAAGATTGGAACGGGTATGATAGGATGATGCATTCATTCTTCATGTGACCTTGGATCAAAAACAAGGTTGGCCGTTTTTGGAGCTTTTCCTATTATTAGAGATGGGCATTGGTGAAGAAACTCATGGGAAGGAACTGCAGGGTGGGTATTTGATTTTTGGACATTTTGTCCACCCCTGGCCAAAAGGTGTCCAAAAGTGTCCAAAAATAAGGCTGTCCAAAAATAGGAGTGTCCAAAAGTGTCCAAAAATAGTAATTCGAAAAATAATGGTTAAAAACATTTTTAGAATAACATCTCTCTCTCCAAAATAAACGTCACTTGACGAAATCTAAGCAAGAATAAGTCCATTCAGCATAAGAAACTTACACTTAATACATTCAATGAGCCAATAACTTGAAGGCCAAACTGGACATTTGAACTTTCCACTCTTTTCATTTGACCACTGAGCATCGTCCAAAAGGTGGGAAAGAATGATCGACTGAAGGAATGAACGAACAAACGAATGTGAGACTGGGACTACTAATAACACGCTCACACCACACTTCATGTTAAACATAGTATGCGAGTATATTTTAAAGCTAATTGTGTCTTGATTTGTGACAAGAGAAGGTTACTTAGTATTTTGATTTTTATTCCAAAGTTTATCATTGTTGCAAGTGTTTCCCATCCAAGAGGCAAGAAGTCTTTTGACCTGACTGTCCAAAAAATGTTAACTATAATAAAGCACACTCAAACTGATATCAGATTGCAATGTGGGTATTATAATGCTTTTGCCAAAGAATTAAAGCAGTGATGTTTTACTGTTAAAAAAGACAAGACTCTTGTTTACAGATGAGGAAATAAAATGTAAATTTTGAAACATTTTGAACAGTTACACACATTTTACCATATTGTATAAACAAAACATGCAAATTGTTTTTACGTTTTACAAATGTGTATATAATATTATTGTAATCAGTGAGGCAAATTAGCCTCATGACCAAGGGTTAAAGTTATCATGGCAAAGTTTATTTTTCCAAGTAATGTTCCCATTAATAGAACTATTTTTGTTTAAGTACACAACCATGCATTCTTTAGAATTCAATTACTTATGTAGTGTAACTGGTTTTTCGTCTGATTTGTACAACTTTCTTTTACGTTTGTTGGACTTCTAGACACTTATGGACATCTTTTGGGGATTTTTGGACACCCTCTCGAGATTTTTGGACACTTTTGGACACTTTTGGACACTAGGGTGTCCAAAATGCTCTCGATGGCGAAAAATGCCCACCCTGGAAGGAAGCGTCAACTTTGTTACGTTGTTTGGCTTTTTGAAGCTTCAAATGTTTGCCGTTGTTGTCGCCACCGTCAGTGAGGAAGTTCAAGTAAAACAAAGTTTAGTTTTGCAATCAATTTATTTAGATTATGCAAATAAGAATTGATCCAGTCATGGGACGGCAAAATAAGATTTGTTTAAGCCCTTGCATGGATATTGTTTCGGTTAAAGTCTGCTTTTGGCTGCATTTTTTCTCTCGCACTTCTTGGTTTGTTTGGCTGTTTTAGGATCAACTAAAGATGCTTGATCTAAATTAATATTAAGGCTTTAGGATCAACAAAGAGGTCCCGTGGATGAAGGAGATGGCCGGCCCGTAATGCTCAGTTGATGCATGCAGCCATAGAAAGCTCTTAGGGGTAGTACTGCACTTCTAGCCACCCTCCAAATAGCCTCCCTAAAGCCCCGACTGCGACACCTCTGACCACTGTATGTGGGGCAGGGTGGTCGAGGACGCTGAGAACTTTGCTGCCCTGAAGGCTGCCATCACGAGGTCCATAGCATTCTTGGACGCTGCAAAGGTCGCTAAGGCCATCCAAGGCTTCAGAGGTCGTATGGACAGAGTTCAATATATACATAAATATACGTTCAATAGTTCAATATATATGTAAAATATATCCTGAAAGTCTCAAAGCGAAATTTCTACCTATTCCTAAATACCGTCCCGATTTACCTGCCAGAGCCTATACAGATCGGTAAGGGATGGTTAAAAAGTTATATTCAAGGTGACCTGTTTCTCCTGTCATTGGCTTCTTCAATGCCACATAGTACAGGATTTTGCCTCATCAGTTCAGTAGCTTCACCAGAAGCGGGTATTTTCCTTTGAAATTTAAGCTTGTTAAGACCAATGGTGGATTGATCTCTTTTTTGATCTTTTTCAAACATCAAAAACCATCTTTCCACCATTGATCAGAGTGCTTTAGTGTTGGGATAGAGTAAAAAATTGCCTCTGTAGACTAATCTTTTGAATATTATGAGCTTTCATCTTTTTCATCCTTGGTATCATATCTGAATGCACGCAAGATTTTTAGGGTTTAAAGCCCTCAGGGACATTTATTGACCTTATGACCAGAAGTATGTTCCAGTAAGTTTCATAATGACTGATTTTAGGTGAAATGCACACCAATTATTTCTTGGATGTATTGTATTATATTGACTACAATTAAGTTTATATGGCATAATATTCCAATACACGTCACAAGGGACGGCCAAAAAGCGCAAATAAACATGGGCTTTTAGTTACCAAAAGTTCCACAAGGAAACAGTCCAAGATTGCAAACTAGATTGCAAAAAGCACTGAAAAAAGTAATTACGGCTTGATCGGTGTACACGCTAAAATACTAACTTTTAACTCTTGCTTAATTGTTTGGCGAAAACTTTCAATGCTCAATAATATTTGGTACGTTAACATTAAAAAATGACTTTATTTTTCTGGATTTGGAAAATTTATTTATACGAATAGCAAAGTATATCTACCCAAGGACTCTAATGCACTCTGAAGAGTCCTTGATCTATCCCGCTTTCGACTATGAAGGAATGTTCAGATTTTGGATTCATAACCTTGTCTCGGGCGAACTAATACGATATTGAAGAAAAAAATATCCCAGAGTAGCAGTTCTGAATTAAAATTTCGAGTGAAAAACTTCTTTTTTCTTCACCATAGAATAATGTAGTTCATTTAGAAAAGTGAGTTGAGTAAGAAAACTCTAGATTTGGGGCAAAAACAGCCTCCGAGAACGAAAACCCATCCGTTATTGCCTTTCATGTCTAGGTAGTCTGTTCATTCATGTATTTCCGCGGGTATGCTCTTAAAATAGAGCACTTTTCTGATTACCAAACAAAACTTCCGAGGTGAAAAACTTTACCTGCAATATGAAAGCTATTCTAGACCAATGGTGTTTAAAACGGATTTTTTTTATTTATTTCCTTTGAAACTTAAGTTTTTTGGGCTTGAACAAAAGAGTCAAAAGTGAGTGTGAAATGGAATAAGTGCAAGCAGGCGAAAGAGACCAAGAGACAAGAAAGAAAGGGCTCCATTCTGCATCTTCATGATGAATAATAAATCTTATCCATTGCTCAAAGGCATGCTTTAAGAGCTTCAAACTTGTTGAATAGAGTGGAGTGAGCGTGTGTGCGTGTCTGTCTTGGGAACAAATCTGAAACTGGTACATTGCTGTAGCCCAGACGGTTTGGATAGGGGCCCATTGGCCCCCCCAACAAAAAAATGGAAAAGCCCTTTGACAAAATACCTGAATAGAGAGTAAGACGAAAGGCGGAGGGTGCCCATCACAGGGGGCCTTTCAAGAAGAAGATGGAGCTCAATGGGGAGAGGAAAATGGGTAGGAAAGAATGTCTTTATACAATGTTTGAGTTGAAGGCCACACGACACGGGAGGTTAGTAAAAGAAAGAAAGGACGTCGTCTACGAAGCGCTTAAAGCGGAAACGATTGCGGGAATTGGAGTGGCCAACCACACGCGTGTTGGCTTGAGTGGGGCGGCACGCCTCTAAGGCGTTCCCATAATACCCATCAGGACAACTGCAGACAGCAGCTGAAATGAAAAAATGACACGTGGAGGACATTAAAAACTTCTTGAGTTATGGACTAGAGCCAAATGTGAGAGAGAGGTTGCCTATGGCAAACATACCATGGTTCCGGACTTGACATTCTGCATTGGGAGCACAGGCACCTCGACGGCAAGGATCCTCACAATTGAAATTGTAACAACCTTGACTGCTTCCACAATCAGTATCTGTCTCACAATTTCCTAGAAATTACAAGGTTCAATAGAATGCTATGCAGTTTGTAAAAGAGCTTCCATAAATCTTACCTCTTGTGCATCTGACCAAAGGATCACCTCGGTATCCACTGGGACAGGTACAAACAGGTTTATCTGAGCCACGACCATCATAACCAGGTTGGCATAAAGCATCAAGACCACATGGGTTAGGTGTGCAAAGATCAGCGCGGGTGAACTCTCGGCAAGATGTGAAAGGATCGCCAGTAAACCCTAGGCAGAAATATTAAGGGTTTATTTCTTGACTTGCTACTTAGCTGTTTCATCTGTTATAATCCCTGGCTTTTGAAATGTGCTTGCACATGAATGAAAAGCTAATAATCTTACCCCGGGGACAAGAGCAGATGGGTTTGTGGTTCTTGACCTCACAATTGGCAGTTGGGGCACATTGCTTTATGTCTAGAGCATTGCAAGGATCTTTGCATCGGAACTTGATGCAGGCAAGATTCTGCCCACAATCATCATGAAGAACACACTCAGTGTAGCATCTGGAGTACGGATCACCTAAGAAATCTTCAGGGCAAGTGCATTCAGCTCGATTATTGAAAGCTCTGCAGTTGGCATTTTCTCCACAAGCTGTCAAATAAAATCAGACCCAAATTGAATCAGTGTGCAACAAATGTTTCCAGACCATAGCTTGATATGTCCTCAATGGAACAAGAATTTATTGGACTGGTTAAAGGGAGAGGAGAAAAATCCTTACCGGTGGAATCGCAGACTGCTATACAATTGTAGTTGGAACATTTCTGAGATGAAGGGCATTCTCTGTCGGAGGTACATTCGTATCGACAACCAGTCAATGGATTGCCAATGTAGTCTGCAATGGTAGACACCATCTCAGGTAATCAAACTAACCGAGTGAATCGATCACGACAATGAGCATCTACTACTTACTGGGCTGGCATTTGCACACGGGTCTTTCGTCAGCATCCACGGTACAATCGGTATTGGGACCGCAGGCATCTCCACAAATTTCCTCCCGAGTAAACCGTCGGCAGTTCTAAAAAAAAAGAATGAACATACCGTATCCAAAAAGTTTTCACCATGAAAGAAGTTAGTCTATGGACCACGCTCTCATTTCTTCATGCTGGCTCAATTACACCTCTCAAAGATCTGTTCCATCGCGCGTTTTCTTGAGAAAAAGAAGGAAAACTTCGAGGCTTGTTTACAATGGCATTGGTAAGAGTGGTTTGTATTTGCATTCCTTCAGGTTCTAAGCAAACGGAACCATTAGGGTGATCCACTGCAGCCCATCTCATCATTGGCATTTACGAAAAGTGGTGCAACCAACAAGACCAATGGTCTTCATTATCGTGTTTATAATCTAGTCTACAGTACAACTACCTCCCTCTTTAGACACTTCTTAGTGTTGAGAGTGGAACGAGCACCACGTGCTCATTCCCCATTTGGGTACTAAGAAAGGAATCCATTAACACATGAAAAGAACGGAATGTGCCACACTTATTTCATCTGATATATAAACTACCTCTGACTTATGCTCTGGGAGTAAAGTTGAAATCAAGAATAATTAAAACTTGCTGTGAGTTGAGACAACTACACACGAATAAAAAGCACTCCTCGAGCAAGTTTAAAATTGTGTGTTGAAGTAGGGTATTCACACTTGTGAAGGATTATAACAAGTCAAAAAATGATTTTTTTGCACTAATCAAAACTGATCGTTGAATATTAACTTTGTTTTGCTCTTGATGTAATGCACGATATAACACAGGCAAAATTAAACATGAGATGCCAAAATTCGATACATCGTAAAACCAAATACTTGTTTTGCATACAAACTCTCCTCTTGAAATTGCATTCCCGACCAACGAAGAATAACCGAGTTTGTGTTTCAAAAGGTCAAACTATTAAAGAACCCAAAATTAACTTGTTTTATTGACTGCTTTTTGATTTTTTACACGAGTTTTCAAGTGAACCCGATCAATTCATCTACCCATGAAAGACTGACTTTTTGGTTGTCGGGATCCACTTTTTACATGGTATTTGAAGAGGAAGATCAATTTCTGAGTAAGTCGTTTGATTTTTAGCATACTTTACTCTTCAAAAACAAACATATCCTTGTTATTTCAGAGGTCACTACAGAAATGATCAAGAATTGTTTGTCTGTAAAGTGTTGCCATATTGGTCCTTGTTTAGCCTTATTTGGTCACGTAGTGAAACGAAGCCTGAATTACAGATGAGCTAAAGACATAAATGTAAAAACACATTTTTGATCCCATCACTGGTTGTCTTTGACCTCCGCTCAGAACCCTATAGGTCCCTTTGACACTACTGAAGTTAAACGTGACAACTTTTATAAAAGCCCTGTCCAACTAATAAAGAGACTCTTTTCGTTGGACGGGACTCAAGAGTGGAGCCCTTTGTTGCTTTGAGCAATCCAAAGCATTTAGGGAATCTGTTCCCGTGTAGGAAATGCTTCCCCTTCTCTGTTTTTACCTGGAATGGATCTCCAGTGAGTCCTCGTGGGCATCGGCAGATAGCAACATGGTTATTCACTTCGCACTCAGCCCCGCTTCCACAAGCGCTGGAGCACGGGTCCACACATCGGTAATCTTGGCAAGCCTGGCTTGGACCACAATCGTCATTGGACAGACAATCCCCTAAGATGACAAGGAACATACACATAGTGAGAGAGGCTTAGTCCGACCAATCTTCAAATCCTACCTCTGACACAATTGTTATAGCCATCACCCACGTATCCAGGGGCGCAGGAACAGACAGGGCGACCCCCTTGGTTGGTGCATTCGGCATTTTGATGACAGATTTGATCAATGGAACAAGGATCGGCCAAACATCCGGACCTGTCAAAGGATTTAGGAGGCGTTCAAGCGGAACCATTCATGGAACTAACATCTGGCCTACTCACGGTGATAATTTGAGCTGACGAAGTCATTTTTGAATTTCCAAAGCATTGGAGACCAGCTTCTTATTTTTAATGCAATGCCAAATACTTGCTTGCCTTCATTTGGTTAGCACATCGCAAAGAGCAACTGCATAGTGTTACGCGGAACATGTTCAACAACAAATTTGTATTTATTTGTTTTTTTGACTAAAGTCTTAAATACGCTTAAGACACTGTTGCACTAAAATATTTCGGAAACATGCATCACCGATCAGTTTGTATCGACCTTTTTATCCGTCAGTCAGCCTTGTTACATCAATTCAGGGAAACAACTAAAAGGATTTGGTCAATCCTGGAGCTGACGAAGTCATGAGACTACTAAGTCAAGCAAAAGAAAATAATCAAATATCTATTTTTAATCAAGCATGTTTTAAGTGGCCTTATTTCGTGCTTTTTGGCCCGTGACCTAATCAACGGAATTCCGGAACACGTGCACAATTACATTTACACGTCAAAACTGGTCTCAAATGTCTTTGGAATTTAAAACTGACTTCTACACACCAAACAAACACCGCGTGTTGAAGTTGGTCATAGAGAACTACAGAGTGCTCAAGAGCATTGTACAGCAACGTCGGCTGTTATCTGGGTTAAAACATTCCAAGCATCATTGTTAAATAATACTGATGCGTTAACAAAAATTCAAAACAACTTGCAATGATTCATCACGGCCTTTTGTGCCACAATTACACCAGGGTCCCTCAATTAAAATGTATGTGTTAGAAATTATTTATAGTTTGAGTTTACAAAGAGACAAATCAAAGAAGAAATGTGAGACAAAATTACAAGAGATAAAAAAAAGAAAACCTTGAGGATGCACAAGTGAATCGATGATGAACAGGAGAGCATGGAATCTCAAAACATAACACAACTCTCAGTATTTCACTCCTATATACATACACAGCCAGAGATTGACCACAATATCAATTGACTAAAACTCACATCGTTGCACTAACAACCAGGTGTTTGAACCATCTAGTTAATCCATGAACAGAATCCCAGATATCAGCTGACTTGAAATCAAAAGTTATTTTGCCAGTGACTTGGCCTGACTTGGGCACTCTATGTTCTCTATGGCCTTGTTCCAAAACGTAGAACGTACCTGCTGTTAGGACTACCTTGGTAGCCACTGATGCAACGGCAAACGGCTCTCTGCCCGATCACACTGCAATCGGTATTGGGTCCACACGAGGAAGTGGCACACGGGTCATAACTGAGAGAAGGGAGTAGAAACGATTACTCTCAATACATCAAAAGGAAATTTAATTTAGGCAAAGGTGCTTCTAAATCCACAATCAGAGAGGTTTATGAATGGAACTGGATATATTACTTGCAAATGTCATAGGCGTTGCCAATGTAGTCGGGAGGACACACACATTCATAACCTTCACCCTTTGGCTCACACACGGCATTGACCCCTGAAATCAAACAAGACACACTTTATGCCAACAAAGTAAGAGCAAGGTCATTTGAACAGTTTCTAGATATTGGGAGGTCATAGTTAAAAATATGGTTACACTTCTCTTGGATAGATGGCATTGACAGTTTTGTAAAGCTTGCCATGTATCTTTTAGCATAGATGGCACTTGCGCGGGTCTTGCACCAACTAGGCATACATCAATTAAAGCAAAAAGACATTCCAAAGATAGTTTGTTTAAAAAAGAAGAATATCAACAAGTTCAGACAAGAACATTTATTTGGTCATTCACCAACGCCATCTATCCGAGAAAACAACGATTCCGGCTTTGATCCATTAGTTGTTCCAATCAACTTGATCAAATTGCCATTAGTTGAGAAATGTTTCGAATTGTTTTGGTTCGTGATGAGGAGATAAAACCAAATTTCAGGACCAAAACAAACGATGGCACACGAATATTGCAAGTTTTTCACAATACTTGTTCCGTATCATCACCGAAGCGTGATATCAGCTTCTGATAATGTCCAAAAATAGACTTGGAACAAGAACTAAGTTGTGATGCTGCAACGTGCTTAAGCACAATTGGAGACTTTCTCGTGCAATATTGTTATTAAGAGTGCCCGCCATTCCAACTTTCTAGTTACCGGCTAATGAAAATTATCCATTTACGATATTTTTTCTTCATTTCTTGCTTTGAAAACCGATAATAGGAGCAAAAGTTTCTAATTGTTTCAAAAGAGTCGTGGGCCCTAAGTATAATTTGTAGAGCTAAAAAACTCTTACCAAGTAATTGAATGTTTGTACTATAACAAAGAGCAAAAATCTGGGCATCGAAAATAGGGCACCCTGAGAACAAATTGAGCATCTATTGCATATATTTCTTCTCCCTCAAACGTATGGAAAACAAAAACATTCCATTTTACGCCATGCCCCACTAGTTGGTTAGGTAAATTTTCTGACGCGAGACCTAACTTATTTCAAAATCCTACAAAAGATACGTAAATGAAGCAAACCTTTATAAAGTAGTCATCTTTATCGACGTAGAAACTATAGTTCCGTTAACAGAATCGCTTCCAAAATTCGGAAATGGAAAAAAATGCCATTCTAAAATCACAATATCAATTGACTAAAACTCACATCGTTGCACCAACAACCGGGTGTTTGAGCAATCTGGTTTATCCATGACCAGAATCTCAGATATCAGCTGACTTGAAATCAAAAGTTATTTTGACACACCTTTTGAGACGCCCGAGACTTTGCATTTCACTGATTTATCCACAAATTTCCAATATTGTATATTCTGTGCGTAAATTGATGAACCATAAGTAATATAGCTTTTTGCGCTCCCTTGCAATTTCTTTTACAAACGAAATGAGAACAAGCTAGATTAATTTTTTTTTGAAAGTGCTTAAAATTGTAATTGATTCCATTCGATAATAAGGTAAATGTAATTGTATTTAGTTACATTTGATAATAACGTAATTGTAATTGTATTAAATTACTTTTGAGACTCATGTAATTGTGGTTAATTACATTTCAAAAGTAATTGCCACAGGTCTGCTTACCGCAAGGGGCTTCGGCGCAGGGATCAAGCGTGCATCTGGTGTAAGGATCACCGGTATGAGCGCGAGGACATCGGCACACGGCACTTCTACCTCTAGATTCACATTCAGCGTTCAGTCCACAAGGGCTGTTGTAGCATGGCTCGTTATCGCAACCCTGACGCGAGAGAGGGTTGCCCACATAGCCGGGCAAACAGGCGCACGTAGCAGCGTTTCCATTGGGAGTACACTGGGCATTGGGTCCACAGGGATTATCACCACAGGGGTCAGCGTTGCAGCGAATATCAGGATTGCCAGAGTAACCTCGAGGACACGAGCATCGATAAGAGCTACCCGATCGGGTACATTCGGCATTGGTACCGCATGGCTTATTAAGGCATGGGTCCAGAGCACATTCAATGATACCATCACCCTCGAAATCACGCCTTTAAAACGAAATAATCAGGACAGAGATGATAATTTTTTTTTGTTTGCAGTTTTACCTGCATTTGCACACGGCACGATTTCCCTGGACTTCGCAATCAGCATTAGGATGACAAGGGCTAGAGTTGCAAGGATTATCATCACATCTGATGAAGGGATCGCCATTAAATCCGGGCGGGCAGGTACAAATTGCTTGGTTTCCTAAACAGATAGACGCATGTGATGAGATCCCAATTTATGATAGCTTTTTGTGAAGAAATACATGCAGAATATCAACGACTTTACACCAATTTGATAGTTGGTGAAGGATGAACTTTCTTCCTTCCTTTTTGAAAATTGTAGAGATATTTTGGGCCAATCCTCTAAAATTGCTCCTCTTAAGAAAGTAAACATAACTTTGAAACTCTATCTTTAGACTAAACCCAAATTTGAGCATAACCAAGCGAAAAACATAAAAGTACATTTACCTCTTCTTTCACATTTAGCATTGACACCGCAACGGGTGCTTTCGCAAGGATCGAGCCTGCATTCAGTGTACGGATCTCCTTCATAACGAGGAGGACATGAGCATACCTGAAACAAAATTTCTCATAAAATCTTCCATATAGACAAAAAAACCGCATAACTCCAATACTGACAGCTCTATTTCCTTGCGAGGTACAATCGGCACTTATCCCACATGGTCGTGTGGCGCAGGGATCGCCATTGTCAAAGCTTTGTCTGACAGCAGCTGAACTGGATTGGAATCGGTTGCTTCCCAATCGGTTGCTCAGGGAGCCGAAAGATGACCGGGGAGGAGTGGCTCTATGAGAGACAGCTGAGGACCGCTGACTATCCCCGATTCTCACAGTGCAACCCTCGATAGTGTTGCCACCTGGTGCATGATCCCAGCCTGAATTACACCGACAAACAGCGGCACTCCCTTGGACCTGTAACAGATAGGATTTTTCAGAGGAATAACATTAGGAAAAAAATGGTTGAATTATCAATAGTGGTCAGATTTAGGATCAGGGTCCCACCAGAATTATATTTACTATGTACTATCATCGAAATTATTGCTCTTCAAGGTTTTTTAAGACTCCAAGATTTCTTTCGAAGCATTGCACTTTTTCGTGGGCTTTCCTTTTCATCAGGAATCCTGAATATACACTTGATTCTGAGTGCGACCAATCAATTCAGGAACCATTGTTTTTTTTGCTAAAGAAGTTAATCCTCCACCCAAGGTATTTAAAAAAAGACAATCCTCAGATTTTTAACCGATACAAGGGAATGGTTTCCCCGTAATTCATGAGTAAATTTACAAAATGTCATTTCTTACAAAAAATATTTGGTCAAGTAATGCGTTCGAGTTTGCCGCCCTTGGGCAACCTTGAACAAATGGCTGATCGGGTATGGGTTGTAAAAACCGATCCAAATCTCGTTTAAAACTCAACAAGGGTTCATCTAAAAAGTAGAATCGTCGGAGATGCTCTGGCAAAATGTTTTATAAATTTATGGCTCTTTTAGAACGGAAGACGTTTTTAGAATCTTTAGGATGCCCACCGTTTTCCAAACAAGCCCTTCTCTGAAGGCATACTAAATTCCCAATATGTGCATTATTCCATTCTAGCACTTTTAAGTGATGTTGTAAACGGCCAATGGCAATGAAAAGTTTTTTTGTTCATTTTTTCACACATTTTTCATTACATCTTGTGTGTTGATTGTGGCCTATACGCTATTAAATATATTTGACTCAAACAGCTCACATTCGCCCAGGTTTGTCTGAAGCAGAAGAAAATTGAGTTCAAAATGTTTTAACATGCCACTGTACCTTTTGTATTGCCAACCAAAGCAACAAGTTTTTCTTAGTTTGTGATGCATATCTCGATCAGGTTTTCTCAGTCTCGACTTTTCCTTGGGGTTTCTTGAATCTTTATCACTCAATCTTCAAATTGGCCCATTGTAAAACAACAACAAAGAAGCCTCACATTTCCAGTACGAGATCTTTCCCAATCAAACGCCAAATGGAATTTATCATTTATTTTTTTAACCTGTGTTGAACTATGAATAACTTGAAATGTTTTTTTTTTCAAACGCCATCGAAACCTCTTTTGTAGACTTTTTCTAGTTTATAGTTCCTTTGCGATTAAAATATTTTGAAGGGCACATTTCTTGATTGGCACTCATTCCTGACCCAAATATTTTTAGCATTCACGGCAGTACAAAAATTATTGCATGTTTTTGGAGGGCAACTATGAAAAAGTGGCCTACCAAAAAGTAAAAGGATGCATCGACGAGATATGTCGTACAGATTGAATGCAGTGAGCCTAATGGGAATGTTTTAATCCACAAAGCCATCGATGGTTTTTGATGACCTTGCATTAGGAGGTTATTTCGTTATGAAAGAAAGTGTCCCTCAATTAGTAAAACCTCGTTGACAAACTCCATGTTTCTTTTTGAGTCTTAAGATTGCATAATATTTGTGAGCTCATCTAAGGCAAAACAAATTGCGCCAACAAATAAACACGGACACAACAAGAGGGGTCAATGAGTGCTTGAACTTGATGAGAAGCTAGTTCATATTTTTTCCGTTAGGGGCACTTGCAAACAGTATGCTGAAATCCTTGTTCAGGTTTTCCACATCACATCTGGGTTTGTTCAACTCTTCGAGATTTCAAGTTTATTACAAAACATTGTCAATTCATGACAAGTCAATGAAATTTGATTTAATCAACCTTAGGAATTCCAAATTTATATGGCTTAACTAAGATGTGTGTCGAGTTGACGCAACCTCGTCTTTTGCGGAACATCACTTGTGCTTAAATGTCCTCCAAAAAAAGGGAGTGTGACGTCATCAAACCTCCCCTTGCAGCTGTTGCTTTTTAGAATGCATATACAAGCTTCTATCATAAAACAGTAAAAACTTACAAAAACTGAGCCTTACTCTGCAGTTCGTGTTGGGGCCACAAGTATCTGGTGAGCATTGTGAGACCACTTCTTGGACAGCGATGGTCAAGATCACCACCGAGAGGGTTTGGGACCACATGGTCGTTGTCGTCCCAAGCTCTGGTCAAGATTTGTAAGCGATTTGCTCCCGGGCAATCTGAAAATAAGAATCCTCTTATTGTCCGCAGGATGAATGATGTCTTGCGGCTAAAAATATTGGTGCATTGGTTTTCTGACCAACATGTAATTCATCATTCCTCCTAAATTACCCGAGCCTCCAATCGCCAAATGAACAACCAACAAGACTTTGTTGGGGGTTTAGAGTACAAATTACAAATTCCAAGGAACTCGAGAGTCTTGTGCAGACTCGACACATTCTAAAATGAGCTTTGAGAGCGGCCAGAAGTGTTGTTGTTGTTGTATAACCATTTCGGGACTTTTTGAATAACGAGGAGCTCCTCAGGCGTGATGTCTACGACCATAAATATCTTTGGAACAACTCCCCACAAAGGGATCGATGAACAATGGTAAATCAATTGACACGCACCAAATATGATTTGTTTGAATTCCAAAGAATTGCAATTTCTTGGCACCTGAGCTGTTTCATCAATATTCCATACTTTTCTTTAATGAACCAACATTCTACGAAGCATATTTGACCATGGAGGGTTTTTGAAAGCAACAACAAAATGCAGTTTTAACAGAGCAGTTCTCATATGTTGTGGAAAAGAAACCATGATGCAATTTTTACAGGAATTAATATTTGAAAATTGTTGCAAAGGTATAATAAGGGGACTTTTATGATTCGAAGTAGCCGCGTAATTGAAAAACAATGTGACCAAAAATACTATCTCTATTATACAGTAACAGTATAATTTTAGCCAAGGGAAAAGTTCGCGGCAAAGCTAGTGATGAATCTAAGACCAAGATATCGGATTGGGGGTTCCATGCCAAGAACCGAGCTTAAATTTAAATAGCTCCCGTCTCATTTTTAACTTTTACAATATTTATTGCAATAGGATTTATATCATCGGATATTTTTCTAACAATTACTTTTTTGTAATTAATTATATGTTCTTGGACAATAATTGCTTTAGATTTCCTTCAAAGCTTTGAATTTCTAAAAATCAATGTTGGATGATACTTTCTAATTGATTACGTGAACCTGTTGTAATAAATGGGGTTCTAGTTGGCTTCTTTACTCTTTCCTTCAACTTTCAAAGTAGCAATAGCAAAGCAAATATTGTTTTAATTCCTATCTGAATAAAAAGCCAAAGGGTGTGCTTCAAGAGCCGAAATTTCGGTCCATCCCTATTTCAAATACCTTCAAGATAACAGTCGATCGAGTCTTAATTTTCCCTCTGGGTGTTCATGTCTTGTGACCGTTGTGTAGATTGGTTTGGTGGGTAAACATGCATTTCAAGAGCACCCACCAAAAACCCAAGATAAACCCTCAACTAATCGAAGGTCCTTTTATCACCCACCAAAACTAAGTGCGACAACAAGGATCTCTTTTAAGGTATGCAAATGGGCTTCTACGGTTGTCCAAATGCAATGTCACTGTGATGAGGGGTGTGGACGTTGCGAAAACCAAATTGTAGCACGTGGGTTGGAGTCCTACGGTTTTTTGCAAGGAATGAGGTAACCTAAAGCAAAGTCAACCAAATTCAATTTGAAGCCATGTGGGAAGGTGGCTTGCCAGATTTCAAGTCCTTTTTGATTGAATGCCGTAATAGGCGAATCATTTTGCCTCGATTTATCAGTTCAGTCCTCAGCATCTCATTCATTCATTGGAAACAAAGGAACCACATTCTATTGTGTATTTTGACCAATGCCCATTGTGATATCAAGTTGGGTTTCTGACTGAAGCGCTTTTCAAACAATTGTAGCGAACCACACTAAAATTAACAAAGTTGCCTATCTGTTTTTGATATTTTTGTTCAAATGTTCAAGAAATCCCTGAATTCATCGAATTTTTGATTTTTGAATGTCAAGGTATTACATATAAATCTAAGGCATGACTGTAGCATCATTAATCATTTGAAATGCAATTATGAAATAGTGAATAATTCGATAATTTTGGCTAACAAACTATAATCTTTTATTTATAATTTATTATACACAATATAATCTATTCCAAAGAAAAAGTTTTTGTTGCACATACTTTTCAAGTATAAAGAGCTTTACGGAGAGCATGGCAAACAGTGATAATTCTGATTCAAGAATGTCCATTGAGACATTCGATGATTTTTGGTGGGGTCTCCACGCAATCCTATGATTAACCAAACTTGTTTAACGACTAGACAATGAAACAACCATGATATTGTTGGCCTTGACAATGACATCACAATTATCTTTGAGTGAGCAAGAGGGTTGATTCACCAAAATAAAAATCCAGTGGATAAGTCAGAAAAAAACGTCACGAATTGTGTGATTTTCTCCAGGTGGATAGATTATTTTCCAATTAATTACAAAAATCAATTATTTTGACGTTCGTAAGGAGAATTACCAAATCGTTAAAGTGTATTTTTAAACTTTCATATGCACCTTCAAAAACTTTAAAAAAGTCGTTGATTCTCTGATTTGTTATAAATACATCCACTATTTCATCTTTTGAATGCATTTTTCTATCATGCATGCATAAATGCATCAAGTGAGACCACTGTGCTAATTTTCCAAGATGTGTGTGTAATGACAAAAATAGAGCAGGTTTTCTTTCCTCTCTAATAACTTTCCTTGTTCCGTCCAATTCTTAAAATTGGATACTATGTACATTCAGTGCACAAAATGGTGTAAGATTGAAGCTCGTTGAAACAATAATGTAGCTATTGAAGAACAATTTTCCTAAAACCATATTTGATTTAGTCTCTGAAACGGGTAAAAAAGCCTCTCAGCATGATCATGGTTCATGAACAACTTCCGGGCTCCATCTTCAAGAAAACTTGCCTCAAGTGCATCAACTTGTTTAATCAATACATGTCTCTTTGCTTGGCTGGGATTCTTCAATGTCCAAAAATATTCGTATCGTTCGATGTCTTACCCAAAATGATTGAGGGAATCCAATGCGACAATGGGTTTTTCTTCCAGAGATCCCCTCACTAAGTTCTCAAGTATGCATATATCCAGGTCTGAATGAATGGAGTCTTCTTGGCACGGCAGATCTCACTACTGACGTAATGGTGATTTTTAGATTTAGCTTTTGGGTTCGTCCACCCAAGCGTGGCACTGTGCCCATTTTATTCGTTGTTTGGCTATTGTTGCCCTCCATACCTCAGGGAGTCTCTCCCTGATTGGTTTGGAGTGAGTTCGTCTCGAACCTACGGAGAATAGTCGAGCTCGTTGAATTCTTGATCAGGCCCGCTCGGGTTCAAACGCAGGTACGCACGCTTCTCCTGGTTTTGCCTCGGCCCATTCTTCTCTGATTAAGATGCTCGTTTGGCACCTTGAAGCACTCCCTTCTTCAGTGTTGTTTCTACTCACATTGTTTTGAACTTTCAGGGGCAACAACCAAGCACTGTGAGAAATTTTTTTCCGTTGGTTTCCTTGAGGTTGAGGTTTCGAGATTAGAAACGCAACTACACGTTGATTACTCTCTGAAACCTAGTCACTTTTTGTTCTTCACGTTGCTCTTCAATCATGAGAAAAGACAAGCAAGTTGGATTTCAAGCAGTGAAACTGTTGCCATTAATAGACCAAGTTGGCCGCATATCAAGTGATCTTTTTCTATAGGCTGAAGCACCTGAAGGTCTTTTTCTTGGCATGTAAAACCAACGTCGAATATCTGACGAGCGCAAGCGTCTACCTCCATTTTTTAAATGACCCATGATTCTTCCGACTTAGCTTCATGAGAGCTTTCAACCAATAATAGGTACCCAGAAAAGAAGACTTTTTATTATTAAGAAAAAAGGCTATTACCAAAAAAGAATACAAGAAGCTAAGGTATGCATGATGAGGAACAAACTCTCTCCAGACAATAAGATCCACCATTTGACACAAAAATTAAACCTGAAAATCCCAAAAATGATCTAAAAGTGACCATATCGCCCTTTTTGTTTTCAAGTTTTTTTTAGAATAGCTTGTTTTAGTTGACCTTGGAGGGGAATGAGAATCCAGATGAAGACACTAGAAACCTCATTTTCTGGCGAACGCAACTTCCAGTACAAGAGGTGTGTTTCAAGTGGGTGGTTCAACAAGCTTCCTTGTTTTTGTGGGCGTTGTTCACCTTGTTCAAATCAAGCTGAAGGAGAAAACTCATTTTACAAAGGGTTAAAACCTGACCCAAAAAAGATCGTAGAAAACCGATCGATTGATTGAAGGAATCAAGTCCAGATCAAGTCTAAGACTATGTAAGGATTTGTAAGAATTTAACAGTTTACCGAGTGCCCTTAAGACAAGGACTTGGTTCATGTGTGAACAATTTAATTCCGGTTCTTCGAAAAAGAAGCTACGGTGAATAACATGCCTTAAACCTTTTCTACTAAAGGTGTCGAGAATTTAATTGGGGTGGAAACTTTGAATACAACAATCGCCGTCAAACAATTTAAAACCCAATTGTGAACATCCGTCCAAAAAATATATGTCAAATCATGCTTATGAATTTCATAATTGGACATGAACATGGAGATGCCAAGACGGGTATTGGAACCATTAAACCATCAACAGAGTCATTTTTAACTCTTGAAAAGCTTACTGAGCAAGGCGAGGTTGCCAAAAGTCTTGAAGTCAAAATGATCACAGTACAGTACCTTGAGGCGATGAGAATTTCAATTTTCCCGTACGAAAAATAATCAATTGCATTCTGATCCAAAAAGGACTCTTTTTGGATCAGAATGTCCAGAAAATCAGATTAAGCCCTCTTAAGATAAAAATTACCGCCACAAAAGGGCGGGCCCATTCATTCTAGAGGGCTAACATAGAAATGACACTCCAAAAGTATTCCTGGGTCATCAAGCCTGCACTGTGTGTGCGATGAGATTTGACATTGAACACGCTAAGTAACGTGATTCACAACCCAAACTTGTGTTTTTAGGGAGTCAGTGGCAAAATTGCTCATTCAACTGCTTTGGTCAAACAAGAGCAATGTATAATTAATCTAGTCACTTGACACTCTTGCTGCCAGATCAATGAAGTGTGTTCAAAACAAATCTCCACTGGCTGTGCTGGAGTGACATGTCTCTGTTAGCCCCCTAATTCATTCTACCTCTCTTCACTACATATCTACCTCTCTCCACTACATATCTACCTCTCTTCACTACATAATTTTGAGATAATACAACTTTTCACTTCATGAACCAAATTTTCCATTTACAACAGCTTTAGGGAGGAGACGTGGTGTCGTGGTTAGCCCAGACCTTTAGTGAGAGAGGTCCCAGGATCGATCCTCCTTCCAGACCTTTCCCAAGGAAACTTTTAGACGCTATTCTACATCCACAGACGGAGAACCATTTTCATACCGGACATGAAATCAAAAACCTAACGTAACAAATTGACTACTTAATGCCTGCCTTGGTAAGCCGGGCGTGGCTCAACCCAAAAATCCAGCATTCATTTACAAAAGATGAACTCTTTTTAGAAATCAGTAACAATTGCAAACTTTGTCGCCAAGAAAATGAAGAGATCCAAGGTTGTTCGTTACATTCAACTTCGGCTCAATGTTATTTTAGCTCGAGATGATCGCGATGAACCCATTGAGAAAATATTTTGGCGAGTCAGATTTTTAGTGCACAAGCGAAATCTAAAAGTCAAAAGAGCCGTTCGTTGAATTCCATTGTGTCTAATGTGATTGTCGTGCAAAAAATCAGTTGGGTTTCATTCTGCCATGGAAAATTTGCTCTATCATAAAAGATGAGGACTCCAAACTTCGACTTTCCTGAAACTTGCCCTCAGTTTGGAGATCAATAGGAGAAGTGTGGGCAGATTTGGAGCCAAATATGACGAAACCCTTTGTTGATGGCATGCTAAATTGAATTATCTGGGAGGACTGAGAAGGTTATTACAATGTTTTTTGAGATCTCATTCCCCTTAAGCCCAAAAATATTTATTTTTAGGTTGTATATTTACTTTCCGCTCAAAGATGATAAGACCGTAAAAAGTGGCAAAAAAAGAACATTGGCAAAGTAAATGTTAAGGAAATCCCCTTTTTACTGAAAACCCTATTTGTTAGAGATATGCTCTAAAATCATGACGTTTGCATACAAATACCAATGATGTGTCAATTTTGTTAGCAGTGTTAGAAGGAAATGTTAAGCCAGCAATAACAATTTTTTAAAAACAAAGTGAAAAGTCAAGATACCAAAAATTTGCCAAAAGTGCTTAAGTGCATTGTGCTTAAAACAAGTAAAAAGAGGGTTAAAAATACCTCAAACATTTTAGGATACATTTTTACTTAACCAAGACATAGCCAGCATAAGCTAAAATTTTGTCTTGATATTTTTGAGCTTTTTTTGCATGAATGAATGATTTATTGCGACTCTCGGTCATGCCAAAGTGTATTATAAAAGTTCACCTTCAAACAAATCTGCGTTAACAACAATATTTTTGGTGTCAGTTTTCTAAAGCGTTATTCATTTTAGGTATAAAATATAACCAAAGTTCCTTTTTTCCCTTACCTCAACATTCTTCTAACATACAAAATGTATACCTATCTTGACGTTAATTTTCGTTAAACTTTACCAATTTCATTGCAAAAAATAATCAAACGTAGGAGCCCTAGAGCCCTATTTAAAAAAAAACCTTTTGGAACGTGTTGTGTTGAACAAATCTCTCATATTCAATGTTTTCAAGCCTCAAAATAAACCTGGACAAAGTCTTATCCCGACAACTGTCATCGCCCAGTTAAATTGCACCAATGAAAACAGTCTTTAATTGGCCTGAATAGGGTGGGAAATTGCACTCTCCCACCCACAATTCTTCTCGTGATTCTCCCACCAACTTGCCCACACAAAAGCAAATATCGGGAATTTACCTGCCCCGAAAACACCCCGAATCTGATAAGCTTAGCATATGGAAATGCAAGTCCATCAAACTTGTCTCAAATCACATTGGTTGTCTGGATTGGTGGGCTGAATGTACCCTGTTTATCTAGAGGACTCATCCTTCCTTGTCCATTCATTACATATACCTAGAAGCACTGAATTTCCTGGAGCGGTAGGTAAGCGATGAGAATATCGTTATTCTGCAATAATGCGACACCTTGTTTGCATTAGCCAGACTAGGTATTTCAATTTTCAGCTCAATAGAATGCTAGAGAGAGAATTTATGCCTTGTTAAACTTGAATATTGATGAGAATACAGTGAAATCTTGATTTAACGATCTCCGATTTAATGATAAATTTCGATTTCACGATAATTTTTAGGGTTACCGACTTTGTAAGACTCCTATGACAGCGACTCGATTTAATGATTTAATGATTTTGGGGGTGACGAACAATAATGTTAAATCAAGATTTCATTGTAAAACGTTTTGTGGCAAAATGATCCAGAAGCGCGTTAGCTCTTTTGGGTCTTAGTAAGATTTTTACTGAGCTTTGAGAGGCTAAAAGTGGCTGAAAACTGAAACACCCAGTTCAAC
Organism: Tigriopus japonicus; assembly: GCA_010645155.1. Taxonomy (NCBI): domain Eukaryota; kingdom Metazoa; phylum Arthropoda; class Copepoda; order Harpacticoida; family Harpacticidae; genus Tigriopus; species Tigriopus japonicus. The sequence goes on along the minus strand of JAAGOF010000185.1, from coordinate 1,149,488 downwards.
CAACAGAAGCAAAGTTTCGTTTGCAGAAAAATGTAATTGGTTTGACTCTGCTCAAAATCATAAGTGGCATCGCTAGCCTTCCACTCGAGGAAATTCAGTGCTTCTCGCCTATTGAGTGTACTGTACACCTATACTGTTTTCCAGCACTTGCCAGATCATGCTTGATACCATCCATGCCCACTTCCTGAAATCGGTAATGGCTCTTCTGGAGGACATGTGACCGAAAAGGACCCTAGCAACCTGAAAGGGGGAACTTTATGGGCTCATTGTGACCAAGTATGATGCTTGATATCGGATATCTAGACAAAATTGGACGTCACAAAGTGGAATTTTTCAACTTTGAATTTTCTTATTCTAATAAGCTTTAAAAATACCAGTTTGAATGAGAGCCAGTTGCTTCAGGTTTGGCAAATGAATAAAGGAATTGACCTCAAATTTCGATTATTTTTTTTTAAAGACACGATATTTTTTCATTACACGAAACAAAAACTTAGCAACGTATGTGGTCAATCGTAAACACATTTATACTAATAACTAAGGCCCGGAAAGATATTTGCAAAAAGTGACAAAATATCCAATATATTTTCTTCAAAAGCCCAAAATATTTGGAAAAAGCCGTATATTTAAGAAATATTTTTTGATAAGGCCATTTTTTGGTATTTTTGTCTGTGTGCACCAATTTTCCAAATTTGTTTCTGGTGAAATTGATGCATTTGGCCGTTTTGGGGGGCAAACTTGACATGTAATTGATTTAAACAACACAATTTTCAATTTGCCTCAATAGATGGCGCAGTTTTTTTTCGTATATGACAATAGTTTTGATTGTGAATGTCTTTTCTTGGTACAAATGCCATTTTGTAGAGATTTTTGTACTTTGGGTTCATTTTAGGAAGGCTCTTTTGAGTATTGGTCATTCATCTCTTTTCCTCAATTTTGCCCGAAATTTTTGACTAGAATATTTGAGAAAATATTGATTTTTTCCTTGAAACAGCCAAAATATTTAAAAAATCGAGGAAAACTGGAGAAATATTTTTTAAAATATTTTATATTTAAAAAAATATTTCCGGGCCCTACTAATAACTAACATCGACAAGGTTGACACTTTGTACACAAATATTTTATATATGTCAAAACATGGCGTGGACGTATGGCGGCTTTTTTCTTCATATTCTTGTAATAAAGATTTTCAATAAGGGGCATTTTTTCACTGCATACATGAAATCTGCTATATTCAAGCTATAGTTCGTGTGGCCTCTTGTCCTTAAACTTAGTAAAATACTCTCAGGTTGGTTAATGTGTTATATCAAAAACCAAATAAAGCGACCAACAACGCCATCTGGTGTCAAACAGATTTGCCTGTTTTAGCGAAATGTTTGGGCTTAATTTAAGCTCACTCAACATCACTTGAATTTCCAACGTGTTTTTATGGCAACTGAACTCAAACTGATATGAAATATGAGATTAGGTGTGATACTAGGAGATTTTGTCTCCGCTTTACCTCCATCTAGTGGCGTTTTTTTCAAGCTTTTACTAAGTTACTCAACAACAGATTTTAATGAATATTAACATTCTGGTCACATAGATGTTTGTCGCATAATTCAGCACGCCCAGTACGCATCTTGCTGGGACGCCCTCTCTTGTTCTCAAAATGAACAACTCACCTTCAGAGCAAACCTTGTTAAGGAAGCTCAGTTGAGCTTCAATTGAGGAGAAAACTGACCATCAGCACCATCTTGAGGTATGAGCGGCTTTGGATGCTTCGGCTAAATCTTTGGCCTTGATCTAAGATTACTCAGCATGCTTTTTGTGAACCAACTTTATGATTTAAGCTGCATTTTAGGGGAAAAGTTTAAGTTGAACAAAGGTCTGAAATCAAGAGATTTTGCCGTTGTTTTGCCTCCATCTAGTGGCGATTTTAGCAACTTTCAGTTAAACTTCTTCACATACGTGACCTAAAGCCACTTCGTTTTCCACAAAGTTACACTTGCTCACATTCCAAAGCTAGCTGCCCATCTCTAGGTGGTCAAATATCCACACACAACGACACATCTTTAGCTAAATCGATGCCAGGAAATGACCACCTTCTCAGAACTTGGTTTCAAAACAAGTATGACATATTTCTCAAGAAACCTTAACGTCGTCGAATAGGCGTTGGGATTGAATGGGTTCGACAAAAACAGTCTGGCGTCTTCGCTGATCGGCATGTGAGAACGGAAGAAAACAAGATAATTCCTCATCCCTTGATTTGTTTATCTCCAAAAAAACTGTTTTAGTCAACCGTCCAAACCTTCATTGCTTCTTCCTAAAAACCAATGTAAACCATTTTGACACGTACTCGATGTCAAACGGAGACTCGCATAATGTGATTGAGGGTGTCAAACCGAAAATCGCGTCTCCGCATAATAGCATTATTCACGTAGGCTCCTTTCATACTTCAAGCTAAAGTTTTAAGAACGCTTGGAAAATTTTGCATTATGTCACTGGATATTAGAATAAACCAAGCTTGGTCTCGATTTAAAATTTCGTTACTGAATGATCTGCAGTGCATCTGCAATTGACTAAAAATCTTTCATGGATAGATTATAACTTTATAAAAAACGCATTAGCTTTTTAATAAGGTTTCAATCTTTGTCTGGCTATTTCATGGAAACCGATTTTTGATCAAACAATTAGAAGTATTTCAAAGAACAAAATAAAGTGTCATGGATATTTCAGAAAACATTTGGTTCGTGTAATAATTTACCGTAAGATTACAACGAAAAAAATGGAACTTTTAACAATATTCCATATTTGATGGCAACATTTAAAAATAACAAAATATCATAGGAGAAATTTTGATAAATTGTCAAATTAATTGCAACAATGTACAGTCCATTCAAAGAATTTCGTTTTTGTACCTTGTCCCTGTTATGCACTCTACGGGCAAAACATGGGAGACTGAGAAACGGTGGAATAAGTTTATTTAGATACCCTCTGATAGGTATTGGCCATCGTAGACTAACACATGATGCCGATGGTTTGTCCTGGTGATTGGTCAAGACAAGAAGCACTGGAATCATGGAGTGGGAGGCTAGCAATGAGAATAATGATTTTCAGTAATAACAATTCAATTACGTTCTTCTGCCAATGAGACCTTGCATATGTTGACAAAAATACGTTTTCAATTTTTAGCTCAATCGAACGTCGGAGACAAAAGTTATGCTCACTCAAAGTTCAGTCCAAATCCTACCGAGAATGAACGAACTCGCCCTTTTGTGGTAATTGTTTTACCACAAAAGGGCGAGCTCATTCATTATATGCTCTCTTCAGTACATAAGTTTGAGAAGGCATAACTTTTCACTCCGGCATTCGATTGGGCTGAAATTTGAAATAGGTGTTCTTCTCAATGCAAGCCAGGTCTCACTTGCAGAAGAACGCAAATGGTTCGTTTCTGCTGGAAATCATAATTCTCATTTCTAGCCTCCCACTCCATGATTTCCGTGCTTCTTGGTCAAGAGCATTCATTCAGTTGAATTTTCAGCTGATTGTGACAAAGTTCAAAAACAAACCAGAGTATTTAGGTTGAGTTGTCAGTAGCCAGATCGTGAAACACTAACCAGTGCTTATTCTAACTCCACACTAATTAAATTTAACTTTTTACAAAACAGGTCTAAGGTATTTACTTTAGACACATTTGAAGCAGGCCTTAGGATTTTCACTATCCAAACTTTGCTACTAAATTAGATATTTTAGATTTGTTTCTGATCAGAAAATGTTTCCTTAAATCATGAACTTTGCCTTCCCGCATGTTGGAAGACGTTTGAGTTCCCATAGATTTTGCTAACAAGTCTCTAAAGTAGGTTCGCTACGTTTATTGAGGAGGAAGGAATGGATGGCGGACTAAAGAAACCACAGGGTTGAACAAAAAATGGAACCATAGATCAAATCCGAGACTATTCAGTTCTAGCTAAGGAGACAGACCAAGACGACCCGTTTGATCCATGACCTCCTTCTAAATTGACTCTGAGAACCAAACTTTAAAAGGAAAGTTGCGTTACAAACAAGGTAATGCACTCTATGACCTTCCTGATGAAACAATCCGTTCTGGGACTTTGTTAAGGATAGATTCCTTGGTAGACGGCGTTTTAGGCGTTGTCAGAATTGAGACATCTGGATTTTATTTTAAGTAATCTGTGGTAGAATGCACTATAGAAGTAACAAAGGAAAGCAGAAAGGGAGGACTAAAGATAAGTGATGTGCTTCGAACCAGGAGTGCTGCCATTTTTGACTCGGAAGTTTATCGCTGTAAAAAAGAGCAAGTTGTATAGAACTTATTTGAAAAGACCTAAACAGGGACCAATTTGGCAACACTCGAACTAGTTCGATTTCGAGTTTCATCGAAAGTTATAAAAATGGATTTCGAGTTGGCAGTGCTGCCATATTTTATGGCGGATAAGGTTTATTGCTTGTTGAAAAGTTTAGTTGCGGTCAGATTTTTGACCCTAAAAACCAAACTGGCAAAACTCTGCCAAAAATCCAACTCGAAACACATCAGTACTAAAAATACAACACATTCCTATAATTATTTTAAACTCATGTTGAAGAAATTTTCTCTCTTGAATTATTCTATCACACAGCTTTTTGCACTTCTATTGTCAAATATTGGCTCTTGCCAGATTCAAAATTTGGCACCATGTTTGCTTACGATTTTTTCCCTCTCTCCCTTGTCTCAAAGTCTCGAGTTATGAGAGAAAAAGAAAATATCAAAATTCAAAAAGCCTTCCAACGAGCTTTATTATCCCTCGCTCAATCCCCATAAGATCAAAAGAGGAAACTGACAATAGCAAATCCAAAGTATAGAAGAAAATCATTTTTTTTAATAAAGTTTCATCCATCTTATCTCTGAAGCATTTTACAATGAGTAACATATCAACGATATGTAATCCAAGAGACCATTTGACCTCTATCCTACAATGAATATATCTGATTACAAGATGGGTCTGGTGTCCTTATAATCCTCGTAATTGAAATTTTCACTCGTGTCGATGATGACAAAAAGCGCAGAAAATCCCTTGGAATTGATGGTGTCGTCAGACTTGAATCGCAGAAGCAAGGCTTCATCTGCAGAAACGATTTCCGGAGGAACCTTAAAAAGCAAGATGAGGAAAATTGGTTACGGAAAGTAGCAAAACCGTTTCACTGAACCTCAGCAAATATCTTTCACCCATATGAACTCTGATAGGAACGACTTTCTTCCCCTTAATTTTATCAAAATATTTTGTCATCACTGGATAAAATCGATGTTTAATGTCCTTCATTCTTGAAAAGGTTGGCTCACATTATGTAAAGGTGTTTTTTATTAAACTTTTTTGAGACCTAAGAATCCTTACTGCAATGTTCTTTCGCAGTAATAGTCAAAGCTTTTGTGAAGATGTTTATGTACCAGGAAATTTTATTAATTATCTTACATAGAAAAATTGGTTAAAATGCGTGATTCCAACTCACCTACACCTACTTCACCCGATTCTATCTTAATCTAACGCAATTAAACGTCATTTTGAGGGAAAATACCACGCAACCTTCAGAAATCAAGTGTGAGATAATACAAGAACATCTTAATTTCTCCGGACGAATTAAAGAAATACAGGTTAAGGCCTGCCATTGTACAAAAACGAGAGGTTATTTTACTGCAATAAATGTTCCGTTGAATTTTTATTGTAGTAACTAGGCTGCAAATGGTATCTGCAATATATCCTTCGTTGAGTCATCCTTGGATGATAACAAAAGACGTCTTTTATGCATCAATATTAATAATTATCATGAACCGAAATCAAAAGCGCATGATTAAATCAAGAGCTGTGAGTGATTTTCAAAAACTCATATCATGGAACTTACTTGGTTGCCGCAGAATCTTCCATAAGATGGACCTGTGTCATCATACCCAGAAAAAACCTCCACAAAATCATAACCACACTCTTGCTCATCCTCCATTTCAAAAGTGGTGAAGCTCAAATGAACATTCTTCCCTTGAAATAAAATTAAACACAATTCTCTTTAAGCAACAGTTGCATGATGACGTCACAACTCTGTTTGTGAGCTCATTTGCGATGAAGCTGATCCTCCCAAAAGTCTGAATTTGTATGCTATGATTTACAATTACATATACCAACAATCAAGTTTGCATAATTCTTGGCTAAAACCTCCATTGTTAGCCTAATTGGGTTAGATTTTAAAAGCATTGTTCTTAGCCGTAATCTTGCGATCTTGGCCTTGTTTGGCTTGAGTAATAAAGGTAAGGTCGATTGTTGATGTAGTTTGGAAGTATCGTGAAAGTATAGACGAAGTATAGTCAGACGAAGTAGAAATAACCATACTTGAGTATATGCTCAGTGCAAAAGCTGCGTTTTTGCGATTTAAATACGCAGCTTCTGTAGCAAAACTTTATTGGACATGGTTACTTCTAATCCGGATTACCAAGCTTCCATTATGCTTCTACTATACTTCAAATGGACTCAACAACCGGTTGTTGAGGTTATTTTGAAGTATAGTAGAAGCATATGTGGATGCATAGAAGAGGCATATGAGACTGAGTAGAAATAACCATACTCGATCAGGTTTCACTACATTAGCTGCAAGCTGCGTTTTTCAATCACAACTTATGCAGCAAAACCTGATCAAGCACGGTTATTTCTAATCTGTCTCATATATTTCTTTTGTGTTTCTAGACATGCTTCTACTATACTTCAAAACTACCTCAACAACCGACCTTATAGAGAGAGTTTCAAATGGTCCTTTGACAGGGTTGATTCAGCACAATATCGTTGGCAACTCCAATATTCAACCGCACTATCTTTGGAGAAGAACCTTCTACTAGGACAAGGACGGCTCAAGCCAGGATTACTTTCAAAATACACACTAGGTCCGATTAGTACAATGGAAATTCAACGGAACAATATATTTGTTGCAAAAACCTCACATTTTTGTACAATGATCGGACCTAGTGTGTATTTTTGAAATTCGTCCTGAAGTACAGTGGTTCCTGACTAGGACTAGGACGAGACTTACAATTATGAAAAGCTAAGAGAAAAATGTATTTAATAATGAACGTCTCATTCATAACAAACCATTTGTTAAGGCGCTTTGGTGCACCTTTTTACTCACCCGGAGGAGCTTCAATGATCCAATCACAGTCGGCATTGTTTCCATAGTTGGTGTCTCCAAAGAAAGCGTGTGATTTGATATCTTGAACCACGGAGGTTGCCTCTAAATGTCCACCGCAAACTAAAAATGAAGTTTTTGCTCAAAATTTAGCACTTGCTTGAAATGCAAAAAAAATGTTCATGAAAATGTTAACTAATGTTAAAGATCGCGAATTGTTGTCAGAATGCTAAAAGACTTGGAAGGAAGAGTCAAAAGGCGTAAAAATGAACTATTTTGGTTATCGAATGGTGCAAAAGTGATGCCCGAACAGTAAAACAAAGTGCAAAAACAGGTCTAACCAACAAGTGGGGAACAACAAATGTTTTTCTCTTTTTCTAAATAACAAGTTACTGGAACCGGCATGGTTTCATAGGAAACCACCAACCATTTTAACGTTAGTTTAATAGAGTCTCGCAATTCAAAACTTGGAGTGTACACAGAACTAAGAGACCCGGTCTATGCAGTAACTTCTTTCGCTTTTTATACAAGTTTTATCAGTGTTTGGTGTTTCTTTTTCATTTCATTCTAGAGCCATTTATTCTAACTTCAAAAATTGCGTTCTTGTAATGCACCAAAATTGCATTGGTTTTATCGCAACGATGTTCAAAAGTCTAGAAGTTTGCAAGCTTCCCCAATTCCTTTTTAAGGTCTGAAATTGGTCAGAAATTGGATTTGTTACTCTTGCCTTCTCTTTTATCCTTTTTTCTCCTTCCTCATATGTAAAGGGTAACTATTTTTTAAACTGAAGTTGACATTTTAAACTTGTAATAACTTCAAAATGAGGCAAAAATCTTAATGTCCTTAAAATTTAAGACTGTTTCTTGATACAATAATTAACAATTTGCTGTTAACTGCTGCCAATTTCAAATCACTGAGGATGTACGAGAGGCAATTAAACTTAGCAAAGTGAAGGGGTATTTTCGAAATTTCTCTCCTTTTCATTACAGGAAATACTATAAATGCCGCTTGAGGTCGCTTTTTTTGACTCTCTATTGTTAAGAGTCAAGTCTTTTTTGGACAAGAGTGATCATCCTCGTTCCAGAATATTGAAACATTGGTTGGCGGTTGAAGTTGGGTTGAGATACATTTGGTTCATGAACTAAAAAAGTTCCTGCCTTAATTCCGTACAATATTGTAGGAGCTAAATCAGACATTTTTGACGTCTTTTTTCAAATTTTCGCCACATATCTCGGATTCAATTAAGTGCCATGAAAAATACAGCTCGCATTTTGATTCTAATCGTTCATTTTTCCCTGACATTATGTTTTAGAAAAAGTAATTTAATTGAAAGAAAACATTCAAGCATAAAAATTTGATCCTTAAGTAGGGCTAAGGCTCGAAGAATAATTACGTTTTGTCCAAGGAATAGATAGCCTTTCAAAAGTAACCAATAAAAATTAATCTCAAAATGTGTTATTTTCATTTTCCTTTATCAAAGAACTGAGAGGTTGCTTGAGTTTCTCCTCAAAACTTCCGCCTCTTTTAACAAGCCAAAAGGCTATAAAAGACTTGTACCAGTAGTGTGGATGGCCTTGAATCCTTTGCGTTGCACAGAGGCATCAGACTTGAACACAAGTAACATCTTTGAATGCGTGGCCACAATTGGATGAGGAAGTTTGCTGCCACAAAAGCGTCCCAAATCCTGATCCTCTGTAGTGTGACCGTCGTATAAAACCACGTGGTCATAGGCGCACTCCTGATGAGGTTCCATTTCGAAGTCAGTGAAGATCTGTAACAACAAGAGCCCTCTTGATGCAATTACAAGAGAGTGTCTCTTACCGCGTGTCTGAAAGCTTCACTCACCAATTTGATTCGGTGTCCTGGGGTCGTGGAAAATATCCAAACACAATCCTTCTTGGGAGGATAGTATTCCGGATAATGGGGGCTCTCGATCTGGTTTTCTTCGCCACTCTGCGGGGTAATCACCTCATGCTTACAACCCCCTTCCTTGCAATCGTGTTTGTTCTCATGCAAAACAAATCCTAAGTAATTGAAGAGATACGTTTGAGCTAACAGAAAATTGGTGGAGAATTGACTTTTTTTCCTGAGTCAATAATCGTCAATCCCGGTTTCTAAAGTTGTTTTCTAACATATAGTGTTGGTTTGGGATCTAATATGGCTAAAGACTAAAAGTGATAAGTATGTGATAAGTGTTTATTCATATAGATTAGAGACAATGCTTTCAAAGACATATATTAAGTTAAAATAAAGCTTTCAAAATATTTCAGAAACCTTTTCCAAAAAGGTTTTGGCATTCAGCTCGCGATACTTGTTAATTGTCATAATTATTTCTACTATGTGTTTATGACTAGGGCTCGGAAATTTTGGACACAAGTCATGTTTTTGCCCAATTTGTATATTGGCATATTTTTAGTATTATGCCTTTTTGGTCAAAAAAATAGCAATTTTTGCAACTTTTGTGAGTACAACTTTTCACAAAAATGACTTTGGTAATAAAAAACTTTAACTCGAGGCCAAATAATCGCAACATGATCCGAACGCTATTTTTACTTTTAACAAGTAGATGCCGATTTAGTTTCAAGGTAAGACCAGTTTTTAGAGATTTTTAAAATACGTTTTGACCAACAAGCTTATCATAGTTTCCCAGTGTTGCAGAAAATGGTTTCAAAATTTAGCCTCATGGAAATTGTTCAATTGGAAAATAAGTTATGACATCTTGCTACAAGTACCTACAGTAAAATTTTTGATCGTCTGAAATTTGCCAAATAATCTGTCACACGTCTGGATTGCGATTTTTGATGTTCATGTGAAGAGTTCTAAGCTGACCTATTTATACTTATTTCGGTTTTTCACTCTATAACATTCATTACAAATGTCAATCACTTGAGTATACGGCTGTTTCCTCTGTAAAATATGGGCTTATACTTCATTGCCTGTAATGTTTACATAACAATGTAGGCTCAACGCATAAAGCGCCATCTACTGGACAAAAAGTCTCCTGCTCTTTCACAATGTCAATTCAAAATCCCAAATCAGGAGAAAATTGACGAAGAGGAACTTACCTTGCCGACATGAGCAATGATATGCTCCAATGGTGTTCCTGCAGATGTGTTGACATCCCCCATTGTCTGTGGCGCATTCATCTTTATCTGTGTGTATAATCATTCAAGGAAGTCGTTGTTTAAAGTCTAATTTTCAATTGAACATGTTTTTGTTCTGTTTGGAGAGCAAACCTGTGAAGAAAATGGCTCCGAAGCCGGTCTTTTGGACCGAGTTATCGGAAACGAACTCTAAGCGAAGCAAATTCCCTTCGGAGGTGATAACAGGGGGAAGACGAGAACCGCAGAACAGACCATGTTTCCTCATCTCTCCATCTCCCATTTTGGACGATAAGGACAAGCTATCATACTCACAGTTTTCCTAGAAATGGCCAACCATTCAAGAGAAAAAAAAGAATCCGCTGAATATTTATATTTTTGTCACAAATTTACAGCAGTGCAGAACGTTAGGGGGAAAAATTTAAGGATTATAAGTATTGTTCGTTCAGTTATTACTGTTACTTATCATCAAAAAAGGGTTGGCTTATGGAAAAAGTTCGTATAAGACGATTAAATCAACGTGCAAGATTTTTTTTATTATTTTCGAAAATTTCCACCAATGAGGTGAGTAGAATGTCAGCTTGAACAAAAAATGTTAGTGCTAGTTGTGGTCAGATTTAGGCAAACTTGGAAAGCGTGAGCTATTTTTCTTGGCAGCATTATTTCCCTATCTGTATGTACTATATGTGTTCCTATGTATAACCATAAGAATGATGGTTGACGTTTTGCCAAAGATTGACACAAAACGATAAAAAAATTGTTTTTGCAGATTAAAAAAAGACAATCAACACTTTGGCTAAATTATGAATATCTTTTCGGTAAAAGTGAAGATTTGAGGGCTAACAGAGAAATGACACGCTGAAAATATTCATGAGTCACCAAGCCTGCACGCGTGTGCAATGGAATTTGATGTTGAACACGCTAAGTTACGTGATTCACAACCCAAACTTGCGTTTTTAAGGAGTCGGAGGCAAATTGCTCATTCAACTGCTTTGGTCAAACAAGAGCAATGTATATAAATCAAGTCACTTGACACCCTTGCTGCCGGATCAATGAAGTGTGTTCAAAACAAATCTTCAGTGAACAACAACGCAGCATTGCCAGATATTTCCAAATCAAAAGTGTCAAATTAAGTAATGGCAAATACCAGCTTACTACAAAAACTTCCCTCTTTTGAAACCTATTCCATTTCTAAAAAAAAACATTTTTGCATATTGCTCAAAGCAATATTCGCGATTGCCGGATTATTTTTATTATTCAAAAAACATTTATAATCTTGATTTTTTTTGGCATGGTTAGTTCCAAAAGTTCTAGCAACACTAGTTCGTTCTCTCGTCGTCGTCACCATTATCATCTTTTCCACTTAACAAAACTCCAATTAGGAACTTCAATAAAAAATCACCAATATTTTGCCACTGTTCTATCCCCGTTATGCTCTCATCTGTGATCAACGCTTGCTCCTGTATTATTCCAATTCTGTATATAAGCCTTTTCCAATTATGAAAATATATCTAGTCATGAAACTACCATCCCGGTGATCATACAGCCACCACAAGGAGCAATTTATTCTAAGCGATCAAATCTTGGTAGAAAATGTGTTTCAACCGACATTTCATGTTTTTCCCTCGCGAAATAACTCATTGCCCAAAATCCTGGTTTAAAGAATCTCATGGTTTCTAATAGGAATTTACAACTTGTTTGCCTCTAAAACTGAGACCTTTTAATGATCAAAATGTTCCATTGAGATGAAAAATAAGATGTGGATTCTTTATAACAGAAACACTAACACCCTTGAAGGAAAACTTGTTTGGCTGGTTGGGACATCATTTTAGGCGTCTTTAGATTACCCAATCAAAATTCGCGGGAGGTCATTTTTGAAGCTTCAACCAGATGTTATAGCCATTCCAAAGCTCGTCGGAACACTTTCATTAAATCAAATTTGTAGGAAATGGTCCCATAAACGGGTGCTTTTCTTGAGCAAGGCCAAAATTGAGGAGGAAAAGGGGAAGAAAAAGTTATGTTACAGACTACAGAAGCTCATGTGAAAGAAGTGTCGTCAGAACACTAGCGCCAGTGGCTTTATCATGAAGCTTTTAAAAAGCCAAACATACGGGGAAGTGCAAAAGAAAAAAATACAGCAAATAGGAGCTTTTGACCGAAAAATATCGATGGAAGGGTTTGAATCCATCTCCTTTTGTGATCCAATGACTGGATCAATCTTTACTATTATGATCTATGTAAATTGATTGCAAAATCGACTTTTGTTATAACTTGAACTTCCTGATTGATGGTGGCGACAACAACAGCAAACATTGGAAGCTTGGAAAAAGCCAAACAATTTGACTGTGTTGACGCTTCTTTCCCATGAGGTTCTTTATTACAGACTAGTCTAGGCGTTCTTCAAATGCATTTGGAGGTCTCTACCAAGGTCTTTGCAAGCCTTTTTGTTAGCTCTACGTTTGTGTCGTATCAAACAACAAACTTAGAAAAGCCGACCTAAACTGATGGTCTTACGTTATTGCCCTCGATCTCGAAATGTGTGAAGTTCACCGTGATTCTCCATTGCGGCTTGGCCATAATCTCCCAGATGCACTTTTTGTTGGCCGGATATAGATCTGGGAACGATGGCGAGGTAATGGTTCCATTGGCCATGTCGATAAATCCGCCACAAGTATCTGAGACACAAAAAAGGGAACAGGATACGAAGAGCTGATTGGCAAATCGATAGCAAACTTTGGGAATGTTTAATCAACACCTTTTTTGGGCTTTGTTGACTTAATGGGAGGAGGACGCATGGTACAAAGTAATCAGACGTACATCAAAATCAACCCTTAAAGACCAGCAGGAAAAACCGCAGTCTTGTTATCTTTTAAGGACTGTAATTAAATTTAATCATCGTACAAACTGCAGCTGCTGAGGTGTACGTTATTAGGAGGGATAATTTTTGCGAGTTAATTGGTCGTGAGCGGATTTTACTTTTATTTTCTTGTGTTTAATGATTTGAGTTTTCATGTACCCGGAGCTTTTTTTCGCTTTTTTGGGCCAAAAATGAACCAGTTAAACAACAAGAGCTCAGCACTTGAGTTGCATAATTTAAAGCAATTTCGCTTGAAAAATCATCTAACTCTGCTCTAAAAGTGTGCTGACTAGATTTTGAAAAAAAAAAGTTTATCTAATAGATTTTAAGGTATATAGCTTTCAATCCAGACCTGATTTTGAGAAAGTCAGTAAATCCAAGTTGTTACTGAGTCTGAAACATCAGACACTAAAAAATTACAAAAAAAGTTAACACTAGAAAACTTAGTGTTTGGGAATATCCATAGAAACTTGATATATTTTTTTCTGTATCGTGTTATAGAATACAATAAAAGTAAAATAGTTTTGGGTCCATAAAATGCCAAGATGTTTTTTGGGTATTTCGATCCAAACCAAAAAAGCCATTTGAAACATCGTGAGCAGGAAACTAACCCGAACCTTCATTTTGAAACAAGAAAATTACTGACCAAGAAATTTGTCCTTTTCTGGAACGGTAAAAATGGAAGGTGTAGAAAAAGACAAATGATTTTAGATTCAAAAATGATTTATGAAAAAAAAGCGCAAAGTTTACAAATTAGAGCTTGAAAAAGACTTTCGGTTCTCTTTACCATGTTCCAAAACTCTTCAAACTGATTTGAGAAAGTATCAGAAGGATTTATTGAATTCTTATTTATGAAAATGTTGTTTAATTGACAAACCATGGAAGAACTTAACACTACGGACAAACCAAGAAAGATTGAACTAAAACTGATAGTTTTGGACGAAACGAGGCTCATCCAAGTATGGCTCAAGCCAAAATTACATTTAACATAATGTTTACGACCAAACAATTCATTAAGAATTTCATAAATGAAACCAAGAGTTTCCGAAGAAAAAGGGCTTAACTAAAACTGAAACCAAAAGCAGAAGATATTATGCAGAATTTTCATTGAAGTTATTTGCATGACTAAGCATGATCATTTGGTCAGTTCAGAAAGTAAAAATTTTGCTTCATTATTCATAAAAAAATAACAAAAAATCCATTTTTAGTCCATCACTTCTTCAGAGCAAATTACTACTTTTATTTTAAATAGAGAAACTCCTCCATAACGAATTCAGCTCCTGATTCATTCCTAAAGCAATGAATACTTTAAGGTAGATAAAACATGTTCCATTGATTTGTCTTTTGACGACATTAAAGAGCCCTTCAGATCAATCTCAACTTGACCATATTTCTCAATTACCTTGACAAACCTTTCCCACATTAAAATCAATCCTTGCCTGAAGAAACCTATATCTGAATTCCGTTCACACTTACTTTAAACACCCTGTATGAAGAACACTGAAATCCATAAGGAGGAGCTCATATCCGTCTCATTTGCCCGTAACAAGTTCTTTTGCTAAGGGCATTCATTCGTTTTCTCCCAATTGAAATGGTACACAAGACTCGAGGACCATTGTATGTAGTAAGTGCTTATTCAAATAAGTAAACTTTGGGCACAATTGGCCTCGTTTCAGTTGAATTCAAGTGCGCCCGTTTCCTTCCATCTCAGTATTCATTTTGCACCCAACTATGAGGTGGTTTGCAGTCTTGGGCGTTTTGGGTTTGGTGAAAACCTCATTTCAAATGGACTCTGAACAACTAGAACTTCTCATCACATTTGAAAACCCTAACTCAGTTATCATAGTCTCTCAAGAGCCTCCTGGCCTTCATATGAGAAGCCTCCAGGAATATTTCATCATCTGGACCAACTCTGAGCATCTTCAAAGTGTCATTGAAGCTCAAAATGAATTTGACACGTGTAACATTATTCTCTTGGATTATCAGTTTGTTCCACAAAACATGTCGATTCCACCAAATATCCGTGTTTTGGTGGAGGATACGGTTTTTGAATGGATAGGGAAATCAAAGTTCCAGGGACAATTATATTTGGTTCAAAAGGAAGGAACGTCCAGCGATCACGTTGTTCTCATTCATGGACAAACTCTTCAGAGGGTCAAATCTTGGACCAAAAGTGGAGGTGTTTGGAACACAAAGCGCTATTCAAGCTTAAATGGTTCCGTGATCCGATTGGGATACATTTCTACAACTCCGTATTTTTTCCTGGACGAAAATGGTCGGTTGGTTTCTTTTGGGTTTGAAAAAGTGGTTGAGGGAGAATTAATAACGTCTTCTTGTTCAAAGATCAGCCAAAAGGATTTTGCTACGAAATTTGGCAGATTTTGTCGGAGAGCTTGGCCTTCGAGATCGAATTGGTACCATCATTTGATGGGAACTATGGCTCGTTGGAAAATGGTTCTTGGAATGGATTGATGAAAATGTTGATTGATGGTGACATTGATTTCACTGGATCGTTACTTGGTATTTGAGCATCTTAGTTTAGTGGGGCAATAACACCGAAGGTTTTTGTTCACGTTTAACTCGTTTATCAACTTATCAAGCATTTAGTCTTTTTCAAGTTCTAATGAATATTGACTCATTTACTTTAAAACAATTGACACTTCTGTAACTGAGTTAACTGGTTAGACAAAAATAACACGCATGGTGGAGGGCACACATCTCCCTCAAAAGAATATGCAAAAAATTAAAAAGAGGTCACTTTCGACCTGTCAAAAAGGAGGAAGTTTCTTCGGCGTTATTGCTCCATCCAGTCAATCGCAAATAATCCAATGATTAATGACGTAATCTTCTCTCACAATTGCTTAGCATTGGGAGAAGATCGAGCTCAATATGGAAGGTATGTTGCAGAGCTTCTCAAAGATAAGACAATTTTATTGACGCGTCGAGACGTCAAAATGGAGCAATCCATGATGAGCTCTATTTTGGACCGGGATTTTGCTTTAGCCTGGATCGGAACTGTCCTTGCTGTCTTTGGAACAACCTTTCTCATAACTGCCTCGGATCAGAGCCGAGATTGGTCAGAAGACTTCTTATCAACCTGGAGTCTACTATGTCAGCAAAGTATCACCTTAAGGCCTAATCGACCATCTAGACGGATCTTGCACCTGACTGTGGTTGGGTTCGGCTACCTTTCCTTCAGTGTCTTTTCTGGGGGCATTGTTTCCGTTATCAGTGTTGCCAATGAATCATCCGATGTCCACGTTACGCTTCAAAACGTCAGGGATCTTGGGTTTGAATTGTTTGTAAGAGGGGGAACTTTTATGGAAGCAGAGCTGAAGAACGCTCCCGAGGGCTCGAATAAGCGCAAACTGTGGGATGAACAAGTCGGAAATGGCTTGTTTTACCGGGATCCAGATATGGATAAATTGATGGAGAACTACTTTTCGACCCAAAGAGGTTAGTAATGAGTGATTATTTGCCACTTGAGACTAGCTCCAATTCTAGTCTCAATTCAGGGGCACTTTGGATCGATGGAACATCTTTCGAATATTGGATGAATAATCGGGGTCCTAGCTTTGCAAGCACGGGTCTCTTTAAGCACTCGATCGTGGATACACGGAAACAGTTTAGCTTTGTGACCACCTCCCATTCTATGCAGGCAAAGGAAATTAGCGCCAAACTTTCGCTTCTGAAAGAGTCAGGGTTGCTAGAAAAACTCAAGCAAAAGTGGCATTTAGAATCGACAAAAGGAGGCAAGACTGGCTTCACAGTTGGCTCCAGTTTTCAGGGTGTCACCCTAAGTAATGTTCTGGCCTATTTCTCAACTGTGATTGTGGGTCTTTTGGTGTGCGTGGTTATTGGATTATTGGAGACCTTTGAGCTTGTTGTGCCTTGAACTGGTTGGTATACTGACCTTCACATCGCTTCTCATCAGAATGTAGTTCATATCCAATCTTGCACTGACAGGTAAACCCACCCAAGGTATTGATGCAATCATGTTCACACCCGTGGTCCTCTGGTGAGGAACATTCGTCATATTCTAAGATGATACAATGACTTTGAATAAATTTATTTGTTCCATAGACCATGTTAAATTGGAGAAGTTGTCACCTTTCATAAAGCTGGCAGCAAATCCGGCTTTTTGAACAGAACTGTCAGACATGAATTTAATGTACAGCTGATTTGACGTGGATTGAATGTCAGCTGGCATCTTGTAACCACAATAAGAACCAATCAAAGTGGAGTGCTCACTGTTTCCATCCCGAATCTCAAGATAGTCATAAATACAGGTATCATGTAACTCAATCTGCAACAGATTCAGACTTGGGGCTTGCTCAATGAATTCAGGTTTAATGCAAATTCAGCACACAATCCAACCTCAAATGATTGAAATTTGAGGGCCACTTGAAATCCCTCTGGAACAGTGATTTTCCAAATACATTCCTTGTTTGGCTGGTAGTTGTCTGGGTAATGTGGGGACTCCAGCTCTCCCTCGTCCATGATCAGCTCCCCACCACAAATTGCTGAAACAGCACATTTGAACATGTCATTCCAAAGGTTTGTGATCTTTCTCTTGTGAGTAACACAATGTGGAACAATATTTTTCAATGGAGATTTTTGGTAGCTAGCAAAACTATCTTGTTGGAAATATATCTTAAAAAAATCGTATTTTACAAGACTGAATGAAAGAGAAATAAATACCCTCATAGCTGACTGTGAAACCATTGTGGGGTAGAGCATGCGGTGAGGTATGATATGTCAGTAAAAGGCGGGATCCACTTGATACAATGGGTTCAGTTGGGATCACATTTCCACACAACCTGGCTGATAAGAACGACAATTTGATTGTATTGACAAATTTCTTACACCCTATTTAGTTGTGTGTTGTTACCAAGGAGTTCAGATCGACTCCAATAACCATCTCTTATCTCCAAGTAGTTGGTCTGACATCCATTTGACGGTGGAATATCAAGTGAGGTCACGTTAAGCACGATGTTCTCGCCATGCGTAGAAATAATTCGCCATTCGCAACGGTCACCCTGAAATGATTCAAGTGTTGCCATAATTTCCCAACCCCAGTAAGTTTCATGGTACACAAATTCGAAGTCGTCACATCCCGCGAGAGTACCAAACTACGTAGATTGATAATTGGTTTTGGCTGCAAGTTCCTTTGATCAAGGCATAATCAGTTTGGCCACTGAACAAGATCAAACGGAACCGATAACAACCGAGATTGCTGTTGCTAGTTCATTATCCCCGATCATGCCAAAGAAGAACAAACTTTATTGATGAAGAGACTGAATCTACTTCTCCTCCCGTTCTTTTTTCTTCCCCTACTTGCTTGCGGACTCGTCTCAAAATTTGTACCATTGTTTGATCAACATGGGTGAAAAAGAGCAAAATAAATCGGGGGAAGTCGAAAAAGTTCTCGGAACTGGATTCATCATTGTTACTTTGTTACCATCTGGTATGGCTTCTGCAGATGCCGTGGAGAGCCTGTGTAGCTCGGGTTTTGAGGCGATCCAAAGATGAGCTTGGTGTCCAAATAGGTTCGCCCACAAACTGAAACCGCTCAACATCAAATGGAATCAAAATCAATCCGTTCTAATTTCCATTTACCCGGACAACTGTAGAGATCCATGGTTTGAGCGATGTCTCCCAGACTCAGGCGCATCCTTTGGCCAATCTCAGGGAGACTTTCGGCGTTTTCTGGTAGATCGTCACGCGGCAGAATCGTGTCCAAATACGTGCCCTAAAACGAACGGTCCAGATTATGGTTTATTACTTTTGGAGACCTTGATCTAATTTTGGAATTGCCAACCTTTGAGAATGTGTTTCTGGCGTAATGCATGATGCTGTCATAATCATATTTGTGCCCCATGGAATTGACTTCTTTTTCTGTCAGTTGGTTAAAGTTGTACTCCTGGCCTGAAATTTAACAATTCTGTCTGGTAATTGGAAACAAATGGGATGATCGGTCTATATATCGGGTGTTTCAAAAGAAACGGAACGCCTAATTACATCGTCTATAACTCATGATTGAATCCATATAGGAACCTCACTTTCATTGGATATGATTGGCCAAACACTTGGCTTAAAGAGTCAGAAAAAGCAAATTCACTCAAGTTCAATATTTAAGCGACCACAGTTTTAATTAAGCCTCCTAATCTTAAGAATTGTTATGTGCCGCATCTTTTTGAGCTTCATCCATTCTTTGTGAGATCAACCATTTCCGAGTCAGGAACATGTTTTCCTGTTCCGTTTATTATGAATCACCCGGTAGACAGTTTCTACTTTAGGTATAATTGAGACTCAAACTATCATTTTTTGGGCAATCCTTAAACATACATCCTATGTACTACTGATACCAGGCAGCCCATCCCAACCCAAAAGTATTTATTCTGGTATTTGAGGGACAAATGCGAGACACAATGCTAACTTTCCCAATTACAGTGAAATCTCGATTTAACGATATTGTCCGTCACCCCAAAATACATCGTTAAACCGAGATTTATCGTTAAATTGAGTCCTTATCGTAGGAGTCGTAGTAAAACGGTAACCCCTCATATTATCGTTAAATCGAGATTTATCACTGAATCGGAGATCATTAAATCGAGATTTCACTGCATCTAAGCGATGCCATTTTCTCATCCATACCCAAGGGTACCAACAGGGAACAACTTAATTCTATTTAATGACACTTGGCTATTCTGAAACTGTAAGCTTGAAAAAAATCCGTTCAAGATTTCAAAATTTGTGAAAGATTTAATGGTGATCTACGCTTGGTCCGCCGAAAGCTGTTTTTTATTGGGCTGCTAAAAATGGTCAAGGTCTCAAAGTGTTCATATGACCAATGATTTTGTTTAAAGAATTCCCTTCTACCCCGAAACAAAATTTGTGCATGATTGTATGTATTACAATTAGAAGCTTTATATTTTGAGACTCTTTTGGTGCAAAACATTGCACCGTCGCCGAGTAAATCATCTGAAGTATGATTCACCCTCGATTACGAAGGTGTCACATGCTTTTTTACCTACTTACCTTTTTTGCATCATGCGAGTCAAATGTGTTAAACAATTAACATTTACACAAAATTTTATCTACCAACAAGTTACTGTTGGGAGATCTATCCTGATCAGGAATAGGATTCAAAAATATTTAACTCTTCTTTAAAAGTTGTTAAATATGCCTTGATAATGTTCTCACGTAATTGTCCATTTATTTGTCTTGTCTTGTATGATTTATACGTCAGGACATGACCTTGGGTGGCAAAAACCTCTTTTCCACATGCTCTCTATGGTAAACATTGGCAGTGATTATTTTATCCCGGACATCTTTTTGGGTTGGCCTTAATATAAAGAATCATCAAAAGAGCCAGTAATGATCTTTCCTACCCGACATAATGCTGTCACGGTAGATTTGCACCCATTCATCTCGGTCGGGTCTTGTGTGCTCATGCCAGAATCCAACCACGTGGCCCAATTCGTGGACCACAATTCCAAACTTGTCGCAATTCTTCCCAATAGAAATGGCTTGAGGACCGTTGCCTCTTTTCCCCACAAACGAGCAACATCTGCAAAATAAGAAGCCACGATATTGAAGTTAGATTAAATCTGAAATTTGATGAACTGTGCGAAGAGGAGATCAGAAGCTCAAGTTTGGAACAATTTGTCCCTAACGGAAATCGGCATCACTGCTTTGAAGCGAGCTACGGAACAGAATGAAAAACTGAACCAATTGATCCCTAGCGAACTATGCTAATTTAAACTATCTAAATTCAACATGATGGTCCTTTATTAGCTTCTATTGATGAGTTAAATCTTGTAATATAGCCAAATTGAAAATCAGTGTTGCTGAGATTTTTGAAACAGAGACTGTAACAAAAAAAAAGAAAATACTGTCAAAACTGGTTGTCAATGTCCATAAAATGTGAGATTGATCCCATCATTAATTATCTACTAAAACGGAAAAAAAATGATGAAAAAAGTCTTGCTCTTGTTGACCCAATTTATGAGCGGGGAAATAATCTCCAAAATTTCAATGCTTATCCCTATCAAATTCAGTGATAAGGTCATAAATCATGATGATAATATGGTCAGTTAGACCAAACAATTGGTTTATATGTCTTTAAAAATGTCCCAAAGCAATAAGAAATTTAACCCCATGTTCTCACATGAAAAAACACTATGCTTTGACTCAATTTCATTATTAGTCGTCAACTATTTTTTTAAATATGGTGCCATTTATTCACAGTTTCCTATTGGACATTCATTTTATGTCAATTCTATTATTTTATATCCACCCTTGACTTTACATTTTGTGTGTGAAGTGAAGATTTTGGTTCTCCGGATGTCCTATAATCTATGAATCATTCTACTGTAGTTTATCTTTACTTTCAAACTGAGCTTTGCTAAAAGTGTTTAAAAGCCGAGAAAGAGCAAGGGATGAGTGCATTTTCCTTGTGCACTATCCACCATCCCACTTAGTTTATTTCCAGACCGTAAGCAAGTGCATGCTTCTAACATTTCAAATAACTCAGGGGGCAAAGAACGAACATGATTAATAGAGTTTTATAAAAACCAACACATCTTATCCAAGTTCTTGTGGTGTAGTGGTTATCACATCTGCTTTACACGCAGAAGGTCTCCGGTTCGAACCCGGGCGGGAACTGAGGAGATTTTTTTTTTTCTTAGCTTCAACTCCCTCAACAGTCGAAAAATCATTGTTTCAATTTCAATTAATAAATGAATTAAATTACTAAAAAAACATGTTTTCTTTGCTCATCATCGCTCCTCAACGACAGCTGCACTCTTTTGCAGCTGCGTTTTAACAGCTTTGTACGGCACTCACTGAGAAAGAGAGTGGAAGCCCGCCTAAAACAGCTAAACCTGTTCTTGCTCTCGCCTGTTCCTCGTTCGTTGCTCGTCACTGTGCATACACTGTCAAAAGTTCGCACGTGTTCTCTAGAAGGCAGTGGTATACTGGGGTAACTATAGTTCTGGAAGGGCCCATGAGGTTGGGAGTGCTATTGTTTTGACACTCTTTGCGAGAAGTAATTGAGGAAATGAGAATAATGAAAGTCAAAGATAAGTCTGGAAGAAAAAGGCTTCAGGTGTGAGTTATTGGTATTTGCTCTTTTTAGAACAATTGTAGATTTTTATTTAGTTAAAGATCAAAAGAGCCGTTCATTCATACCGACGGCTTATGTAAACCAACCCTAAAAGTCTTGAGCAAATAGCCGACAAACTAAAACAAGGTTATACCTTGAAAAAATGACTTCAAATCTATCATGAATACCAAATGTGAGTTTTTACTATGTATAAACCATTTTCTTACATCATTTCTTTAACAAGGCAGTTTTATTAACTAACATTAAAAGGCAAACATATTTTTTTCCAAGAATTTTATTATTGCACCGATCGGGTTACTTACTATTGTATTTTTATATAATTCAAACATCTCAAACTTTTCAGAGTAATTGTGCAAAAAAAGTATGGATGATGTTGTTTTGAGTTTTAAAGTTCTGGGCAAAACTAGTTTTTGCAGGATCGTATCGATGATTATGTTTGGGTTCAAATTAATTAAAAAATTTAAATTGAAACCATCGTTGAATGCTTTTACGAAACATGAAATTTTTTTAGAGAGTGACCTGCATAAAACACCTTAACATCGAGTTGCAAACGGGATCTGTGCATATCATTTAATATTTTTTTGCTCAAAGGAACACAATTTTATCGTCCGTAAAGCCAGTGTTGCAAAGAATAATTTTTAGGGTCAGAAAGGGGAAAAACATCTGGCATACAAAACCTCCTTTGGATCTATCTTGGCAACTCTGATTCGTTTTAATTTGAGATCGACCCCATTTTGAGTCTCCCGACGCCAATTTTTAGGTCTATCAAAAATAAGGGCAACTTTGTTACATTATTATTATATTTGCTACATGGGGATTAGGTTATATATGTGACAAAAATATTCTGAAATATGACGATTTTGTTATTTAAGACGTTAATGTTTTTTTAAGTGGGTGCTTGAGCCGTGGATTAGATTATGTATGTGACAAAAATGTTATGAAAAATGACGAATTTGTTCTGCAAGGGATAGGAGCAGTATTTTTGTTACTAGAAATATCATTTCACGTTTGGCATCTCATTAGTATTGATCTATCCCATTATCTAGAAATTGTTGGACATGGTGGACTTTAGTACAGTGAATCGTTGATTAACATATTATACTGTATGTCTCAAAGAAACCAATAAGATGAAATGACAATGTCTCTTTTACTACAGAGGAAAATGAGATCAGGTGCATGAAATTCAATGAATGACAAAAACTGAATTGTCTGATTGTCAATGCTGAAGCAACAACTATTTGTTACTTAAGGTCCAAATGCAGCACATTTTTAATGGAATCCAGCGATCAAAAGCCGAAAAGGTTTGCCACAAACTTCTTACTCAACAATCTTGCAATTGTTCGAATGGCGAAAATGTTACGTCAACGAAAATTCAAGGAATGAATTTCGAATTCACGAATTTGCACGGGAAAACAGGAACGAAAAAGGTTAATGTCAACGTACAAAAAAACTTATCAATTGCAAATTACTTCATGCCAATTACGATTCATCTCAGATCATCTTTTTTCTTTTGGTTTGCCTCAGGGTTTCTTCTAAGCAACAATTTATTTTGCAAAACAGTATTTTTTACCAACGTTACACTTCTTTGTTGGAGAACTTGACGAATCATTTTTTTCAAACTGTGCAGACAATAAAGAATTCCATTAGATGTTGAACGAACCTTCTACCTTCAATGTCTTTACTAAAAGAGAAATATTGTGGCTATGGGTTGCTTTTTATTATCTTGCTTTCACCTTGAAATTGCTATTTTTCGTCAATAAAGAAATCTCCTACTAACGTTTATTTGCAATAAAATTTTTGGTATCTAAACGTGGCTTTTTCATCTTTAGGCTTCTTTAATATTTTCTACTGATGGGAAACAAACAATACAACAAATAACAAAGAAACACAAATAACAGTGTATTAAGTAAAAACAAATCACAAATGAAATTACAAGCAAATCGGAAAAAGAGATAAACAGATGTTGATTGTTTTGGTCATCCCGAAAAACAAGGCTGTCAAAAGTGATCCCCTTCTAGGAGCTTAAAAAGGTCAAAAAGTAAGTTAATGGCTTATAAAACTTTCTAAATTCAAGACAAAGAAAAATAATTGTCCCAGTTGTATGGAATATGTAATGTATATCTTTTGGCAAAAATATTCATCAGTAGGGACGGGCAAAAAGTGTAAAAATATTTTTGTGTTAAGGCTGGTCTACACGTGAAACAAAACGGCAAATATTTGGTTAAATCAAAGACAAAATTAGCTTGATGGCAAATATTATTTGCTGTTTGTCAAATATTTCTAACTTTGAACATGTTGAAAATTTATTTGCCCTTAGGCTAACTTTTTCTTGTCCACATTCTAAATGCACATTGATGCAAGCCGGGTGTCCAATCACGAAACTATTATTGTTAGGTAACAAACTTCAAATTTGTGGATTCAAAGACAAAAGAATGATCCTCCCACTTTCGGCATTAGAATCACTAAAATTGAAGGCCCTTTTTGAAAGATTGCAAGGATCCACAGAAATGGACGACGCCAAAAGTCATTGAAAGAAAATTTGTAGTATTGTGAGCTAGTCACGTCTCTAATTCGTCAACTGACAGGTTCAAAGGAGTTTAAAAGGTAACTACTTTCCCAGGTGGCAGTTTTGATTGCCATTGTTTGCCAAAATCCAACTCAACAAAACCAAATTCCAATGGAGAGTAGAGCTCTTAAAATGGTTGCGGGAGAAGTAAAGGACTGAAAATGACAGTACAAATTGTCTATGTCCATAGAGTGGCATTATGTAAAAGACTTTCAATCCAAAGCAAATGACACTGAAGAAAAGAAAAAATCTTGCTTGTGAATCTTGATTTTCAAGCAAAAAACAAGATTGAAGAAATTGTCATTGAAAAGTGCCAAAATGTGGCAGTGTTCAATCCACGTTCTAAACTACGGGACTTGGAAAAAGGTGACTGGTTTTCAAACAGTATTTGGCAGTGTCAGCTGGATAAAAATCGGCAACACTTTCAGCAAAGGGAAAAACATTTGACAAACTGCACTTTCACGTGTAAACGCACCAGAAAGAAAACATTTGGCAAACACGAAACATTTTCGGAAAATTTAACAAATAATCTAGCCAAAATGTTTCACGTGTAGACCAGCCTTAACATAAACACATTTATTTGCCTTTTTGCACTTTTCGCCTTTATTTGCACGATTTTTTTACGAATTTGGCGTAAAAAGAACAAATGGTTGAGAGTTTGCAATTTCTTCTATAAAAATGTTTATTTTTGGAGCATTTTTTTCAAATTTGAAAACTAAATCTGATTTTACGGCTCCCAGCGTAGGCTAGCATATTATTGATTACTACTACTTAATTTTTTTTTAATTTTTTTTAGGGGGGGGGGCGGATTTTTTGATACCGCTACAAGGAATGGGATTCCCTGTAAAGAAAGTTAATGATTAATATAGTTTATAAAACTACCGTTTATTTGAAATTAGATCTGCCAATGAGTTACTGTTGGCAGATCTGTGCAACCCTTGAATAGTGGGTTGGTCAGGAATGGTATTTTTTTTATTTTGCTCTTCAAGATTGAAAAATAATATGCAGATGACAAAAAAGTATCTGAAGCTTTTTGTCTCAGAAATGGTTTTATTTGCGCGTTTGACCTTTTTCTGCATTTTATCTTACAGTTTTAGGCTGATTTTTGTGCAACTTTTGGTAACCAAAGGCTTCTTTTGATTTGCACTTTTTGCCCGTCCCTATTCATCAGACACTCACTTTAACAAATCATGGTAGCAAACCTGCTCCACTTTTATTTGAAAATGGTACAACTTTACCCCAAACAAACAACATATTAAAAAACAAATAAACAGAAAAACAAAGAAACATACAAAGAAACTTAAAAGTTTGCGGTATTTTATTTCTTATTTAAAAAAGTTTGAGTTTTTTTTACCGTTTACTTCAATGCCCCCATTATATCAAAAGTATATTGCGGATTCAATCAATTTAATGTCATTTGGTTTCCATAACAATGGGAGCAATTACCGTATCGTATTACAGACCTGCTGCAATCTCGGCTTGCCAAAAACATGTCTCACTTTTCAAGGGTCAGATTTTCGTAAAATGTTGCGATTAAGAGCAATGGCATGGTTAGTGTTTGTTGAGAAGTATTGCAAAGTAATTTAAAAAGTAATGGTGAAACCTGCAGCCTTCAATTAAACAAATTATTTGTTTTTTTTAAGTTTAGTTGCCCCAGGAACCAATCTCCTCTGGCCATCTTGTTATTCAAAGTTGGGCATTCCTAATTTCAAAGTTCGGAAGAACCCTCGCAATTTATGTAGCGAAATTTTAGATAAAAGCAACAAAACATATTTTTTTGCAAAAAAAATGTCAAGAATTGTTATTCCAACTTCAAGTTGTGCAGATAGGAAAAGAATTGTTGCTATTAGCAAGCCTAAATCTTCGTTTTAGCTACTTCACCCGCTCATCAGAAACACATGTCTTCCGAACATTTTTGCCGCCAAAAATGATGACATCATTAGTAATTCCTGCCATAGATGGGGAGCCAAGTGTTACCATTTTGCTCCATGTTTAGATTTGGGGTCAAAAAGTGAAATGCAACCTGTACCAGGTCAAGGCAAAAGCAGTGTTTCATTTGGTGCAATGAATTGCATTTTTTAACATTGCAAAGATAATGGCTCTTTAGATTGTGACATGGCTTCATTACTTTTTCACCCAATACCAGAGTCATTTTCTGCCTCCAGCCAAAAGAATCCCGATATCTAATGTTATACTAACATAAAGGGACTCTACATCCCAAATATAAAGTTTGTCACAAAGTCATATATTTCATAGTTAGCTTTTAAAACATACTTTTGAACGGTAGATGGCACTAGCTTGGCGCCCCATTTCAAAGTTGATGACTAGGGCCCGGATTTGAACTTGATTTTTTTCGGGCCAAAAAATGACTTTTAAATTGATCAAAATCGGAAAATAATTGATCAAAATAAAAAAATACTTAATCAAAACTATAAAATAAATGACTTCAATTTCATAATACGAAAACAATATGAATACATTGACATGAAAATGGCAAAAAAGTTGAAGAGCACATGATTGAAGCAAAAATGGAGCTTGAATAGACCATTCCTAAATTACAAATTGGGTTTTAACCAACTTGAACAATCTGTTTTCTTTATATTTTTATTTCTATCACGATTTACGTCCATAGTATTTGGCCTGCGTCATCTTCCGTACTCGAAGCGACTCTCGGCAC
Source organism: Tigriopus japonicus (assembly GCA_010645155.1). NCBI lineage: Eukaryota > Metazoa > Arthropoda > Copepoda > Harpacticoida > Harpacticidae > Tigriopus > Tigriopus japonicus. The sequence continues at coordinate 1,122,020 of JAAGOF010000185.1, read as the reverse complement.
TCGGCATGAAGCTCTTGGCTCTGCATTGGCTAGATCTGGACTTAATTCAGTGCTACCATATCCTCCTCCATGGCCACGTGGCCCTGGATCGGCCCAAATTGACGCCCGTCTCCAAAACTCATGACAGGGAGACGAGAAGTGCCGCCAAGTTGGACCTCACCGAATGACTGAAGAATTAAGTTTTGATTTGTTGAAGAAATTGAAAAACTTTCTGTACGCCCAAATACGCCAAAATCTAAGGAATGAGTCTTTTTTTCATAAAAGTACGCAAAAAAATGAAAGTTTTCCCCAAAAGCCAAAACACTTGATTTTGGCTAAATTTTGCCGAAAAAAATGAAAAATTAATTGATCAACTTTTCAAGTTCAAACCCGGCTAATAGTGACGATGTGCGGTCCGGACGAAAGAACAACAAAGCAGCGTTGCCAGATATTTCCAAATCAATAATTTCAAATGGTAAAATGGCAAATGCCGAATATGCACTGTTAGCAAAACAGAAATAAAAACGTCTTTAGCTATTGCCCCGACAAAAATTCTTGTTTACTAGTTCTCAATTTCGGTAATGGTGACGTTGTGAGGTCCGGACGAAAGTGCGAACTAGTGTTGCTAGAACTTTTCGAACCAGTCATGCCAAAAAACATCAAGATAAAGGCCAGATGTGGTTTGAGAAAAACAAATTGTGTTATGCCATGATTGGCAGTTGAGCTAACAAATTAGGAAACAAAAACTAATGATTTAAAGCAATTAAGACATTCTAAACTTTCTCCAAAGGATAATTGTGAGATTAAAAATACTCATTCATAATCGGGAATCTGGAAATTGAGGTAACGGTGACGATGTGAGGTCCGGACGAAAGAACAACAATGCAGCGTTGACTACAACCAAACCCGGGCCCTATTGATGACATTTACTTGAAAACTAGGGTTTTCTGCCATCTACTCTCCAATATGTACGCCATGCACTTCCTTCCAAAAGACCCCTCTCCTAACTTGGCCTTGGTAGGACAACAACTCACCCACAAGGTCGGTCAGTGAACACAATCCAATTTGGATGCTCCTCGGTCCTCTCCACAAACTGAACGCACGTAAAGTTCTCCCAATGACGCATGGCCCTCTTGAACAAGGACTTGTGCATGCCAGTAAAATTGCCTTCCTCAATCTCATAGGGAATGACCCCGTGATCCCAAATGCGCTCGGGAACAGCCGTTGCCGCGCGCTTCTCTCGGGTCAAGTTTAGATTCCCAGGCGCCCCATTCTCGATTTTGGGATAAGGCCAGGCTCGGGATTTTTTCATCTTCTTGCGTCTGAAAATAATGAATTTGGAAACGGAAAAGGCATTCCTCCAATCATTCCACAACATTAACTCCAGCGTTCTCGCATCGCCTTTCGGTTCCATTGCTAGGGTGCAATTTTTTGTCTAGCTAAACGCTCTGATTTGGAAGGACAAACAAAAGAGAAGTTCGCTCACCTCAACTCATAGAAAGTTTTCCGATCCTCCTCGTATTCTGGCGTGGGTTGAGCAATGTCCTCAATGAAGGATCCTGAAAAGAAAACTATCACGAGTCAAAGTTTCCAATTGAGGCTAAAAAGGTCCAATTTGACTCCAACGCAAACCCATACAAGAAACTCTAAATGAGCAAAGGAATTGGTCAACCCATGGTTCAGAGACTTTATGTATCTTTAACATTAAATAACATAATTTCTCTTACAAAATTTGTAATCATTTTAGCTGCAAAAAAGTGCCCAGAGCAAATGAGAAACCCTGTTTTTCCATTATTGATCCAATGTACATTGATTCTAGATAAGGAACAAACAAACAATAAGCTTGGCAATGACTTTTCTGGGAAAAGAAAAAGTTCTTTTTGACAAAACAAGGATATGGAATTTCTTGATAGTGAAAGATATATGCAGTTGGAAGTGCAATTGAATACTAAAAACAAAGCTAGGATGCCATTGGAGAAAAAGCTTAAATTACCATAAATTTGCATTTTTTAGTGTAGTAAGCGGATATCTTACCATTCTTTTAACGTTTGTTTGTCTGAGTACTGGAATCAATTTTGACACTTAGAAAAAGGTCAACATTACCAAGAAAACTCGTTGGTTCTGAGCTTAAAGAGTCTTATAATGACACTTTTTAGTTTGTTCAAGTTTGTTCAACGCTCAGATTTTTGAGCCTAACAGAAACAATATTCAATGGTCTAGTTCCTTTTTTAAATCGTGGAAAACACAAATTAAAAACAAACTTCATGGCGCTGTTTATGACTTTTGTTACACTATGGGGAACAATTGGCACTGTTGAACGCAAAATTTCTAGAACAAATCAGTTTTAGACAAAAGTGCCACCTTAAAATTACATGACCACTGCCTCCATCTGTTGGCAAAAACTTAAGATTTTGACTTGTTCGATCAAAGTCCTATCAAAGAGTTCAGCTAGTTGCAAATAAACTTTTTTGAAGTGTTCTACATGCAACGCAATGATAAGATACGTTTTTCTTCATAAAAATTGTTTCTAGAATGTGTATTTTGACCCACCTTGAACTTGTCAAGATGTCAGGATGCACATTTTGTGAGTTATGGGCTATGAATCTTTTGACCTAATTGCTACAACGAAACTTTTTTGCCCGATTATGAACATGTCCTTTTTGGGACAAAACGACTATTGTGCGTTTATTGCTCACAAACCTTTTATTGAATCCATGATTGTTTGCCCCTTTTCTTTGAACATTTTTTAATTTTCCATATCCAAGTAAAGAGAGTTTTTGTACATGATTTCGCATTGGTTTATACGGTCAAAGTTGCATAAATACTTGATGTCATTAAAAATATAGATTTAAAAATACTTTTGAAACACACTTTCAAAGCATAGTGCGTCCAGATGATATAAGACAAGAATCAAAATGTGCACGCTAAAAATACACCCTAGGGCTGATCATTATTAAATACTGAGTTTTGTGCAACCAAAAAATATTGATTCGTTGAGTGTTTATTGTATATGGATCAAACATGATTTAGTGTTTTATCCTTTTATTAAAAAAGGATGACTCCACAAAGGTTACAGAAAACCATAAACGGGCTGAAAGAAAACATTGAAAATTCTACGGAACAATTACGTGGTTGCAATAACCTCTCAATCTAGTGCAATGAAAGGACCTAAGCTGCACTTCCGTAATATGTCCTGAAAATTAGTGGTTCTTGCCAAAGAACAACTCTAAATATAAAGCGGATGGCATTCTCATTTCATTTCGTGCTTGGACTGTATGATCACGTTTGTGTAAAGAGTTGTAAGGAACCCGGATCACTTCAGAATGAAGGTGTGGAACACGTGATTCTTACCAGCTTTACAGGGATCCATGTCGATGTCATTGGAGATGTTGGGCTCCACCTGAAGGGTTTGCAATTTCTCAATGGGAAATCGCGGCTCCAGACAAGCCTGGCTAAAGTTACTAGGGCCTTTTTCATCCTGAGCACAGAAGGTATTCGTCACACTAAAGCTGGAAATCACGATCAATGAGATCAAATTGTAGTTCATGATGGGGTTGACAAGCACACTGTAGATTGACCAGTTTCACTTGGATGCCAAACAAAGGGGACATGGGTTCATTGTCGCTTGGAAAACATCATCACTTTGAAGATATCTTTTCGATCACGCTTAAGCAGTATTCGTTTTTTTGTGACGATCAGACGGGAAAAGAAGAAGATCGAGGAGAAATACTCGTTTTGCAGAGGATCAAATCGAGGTCTGAGAGAGCTAGGCAAAGGTCAAACTTGGCCTCACTTGTTGGCGCATTATGAAACTGTGATCAACGCACCACAACAATTCTTTATTAAACACTTTCCCCATGGCACAACAAAGAGAGACTCTGAAGCGTCGGGGAGGGCAATGAGGGTGCTTCTGGGAGGACAATTGAGCATCCATCCATCCATCCACCCACCCAACTATCTAAACACGAACGCCTCCAAGAATGGACGGTTGCACCCAAGAGGAAGACTAGCTTTTTCAGTGAAGCAGTCGAAGCTGCAAATGATAGTATTTTCTGTCATGCTCATATTCTTGTTTCAAGAGACATTTGAAAGACAAACCAATTGGGTTTTATGTTGATTGATACTCTAAACCCTAATTGGCTGGAGCATGTGAAGTGTAGAGGGCTAACAGAGAAATGACACTCCGAAAATATTTGTGAGTCACCAAGCTGCATTGTGTGTGCAATGGGATTTGACTTTGAACACGCTAAGTTAAGTGATTCACAACCCGAACTTGCGTTTTTAGGAAGTCAGTGGCAAAATTGCTCAGTCAACTGCTTTGGTTGAACAAGATCAATGCATGATGCATTTAGGAACTTGACACCCTTGCTGCCGGATCAATGAAGTGTGTTCAAAACAAATCTCCACTGACTGTATTGGAGTGACATTTCTCTGTTAGCCCTCTAGTCTAGTGGTTAAGCGGTTGAGCGGATGTAATTTAAAGACTGACTCATGGCAAGGAAAACACATTCTACTGTTGCCATTTTTGCCACTTCATCCAATTTGGAGCCTAAATCCGCTATGTAGTCCATGGCAATACTCAGACATGTTTTCTGGAAGGTCGAGAACCATGAATTTCTAATAGTGAAGGTGCAAAGTAATGCTCATATTAAAACACAAGGTCCCAATCAGCAGTTATTTGACCCGCCAACATCTGAGAGGCACAAGGAATTAAAAGGTTCACAAAAAATTATATTAAGATTGCTGATTTTCGTTTTTTGCATTGTCTATTCGTCCATGTGTCCTGGCCTTTTTCTTCCATGTTTGTCCAATGGTAGCCATTGCAGTTATATTGAAATGTACACTCATCTCTGATTGCATGATTGGACAGTTATCATTTAGATTTGTTTTGGGAGAAAATCAAGACAAACACTTGTTCTTTTTGCGTAATTGTGTTTGCTACTTTAGAGATAGCTTAACCCTTTGAAGAAGCCGCCAATTGAGCTTTGAACTAAAATACATTTGATTTGCGTTAAGAGGTGAAGCTAATGGAGGAGAGCTAAAACGAATATTTCAATTGCCAAATTTGCTCTCTGACCCGTTCCTGTCCATGATTGGAGACGTTCTTCCGAAACGCTCCAGAATATGAGAAGTTGTCATATTCGTGCGGCTGTTGCCAACATGCACAATTTCCCCCTGCTTCACTCATATCACAGATGTATCTTAACACATTTAAGTTTTCCCCAAGTAAAATTACTTTAGAAAGCCTCAGTAAGAAAAGATGTGAGGATGATTTTTTTTGGTTAGACATAAAACTGTGTATTTAATCGAAATCTTAGAATTGTAACCGAGCCTAATATGTTTAACATCGTTGAGTGATGGTCCAAAGACTATGTTGGGGGGAAAATTCCAAAACAGTAATGCGAGATGAGGGAATCTCTTCCACCAAACTGACGTCGATATCTGGCAGAAGAATGAAGTTCGCTTGCAATTGCTAGAGTCGTCGTCCATTTGGGAACTTTTGTGGGAATGCTGGATCCATGAACTACATTCTGACATCCATTGAGCCCTTGTTGGCTAACGCCAAAAAAGTCATATATTAAAAGACGCAATTAAGCCTTAAGTTTAAGCTGCTTTCGTTTCAGTGTAGAACATAAGGATGAGGGGAATGCACAGAAACACCGACAATCCAAATGACTTGCAGGTCAGTTTTGGGACATAAAATTCATTAGAACGCCAACTTTTTGGACCTTATTAGCTCTTGGACCTGTTGATCTCTAAAGCTATACCACTTTTAGAGCTAAAAACGTGTTCCTCTGGAAAAACCGTTAATGCAGAAACAGGTAAGCAAAAGAGATGTAGAGTATTTTAACCCGCTTTTGTGGCCCATAGATATTTCAAACCAAAGTTTCAAAATTCGTCAGTAGATGGAGGCATATGAGGGCAAATTCTTCTGTAGTAGAAGTATATTGTAAGTTCTAATGTAATTCAGCTCCAAAATCATTATGTTTATAAGTCTAACAATCATAATGAGTCAGTGATTGTTAGAGGGCGAGAAGATATGTGAAGACGTACGTAAAAAGAACATTTTTTATGTAACAAAGCATTTGTAGGAAAAAATCTTGTTTTTTTGGCAAAAAGCGCATATTTTGACCCTTTTCGGGACACCATTGGATTGCTAATTTGACGAAGTTTAGACTAATTTCTAGCAAACTTGAGCTACTTATATCATAATTGAGCAAATTGCCATTTTTTGTTGGAATATTAAGGCAGATTTCATCTGCATCTCATTTTCATCTACTACAGGCAGACCTGTGAGGTAATTGTACTTGAAATTCGCGACTCGTTGCTCTTTGCACCTTTGCAAAACATTTACCTTTGAAAAGAAAGAAGTTCAAGCTTGGTTTGAATAAAATACTGTAATTGAAATATAATTCAAGGCAATTAAATTACTTTGGAAAGTAATTATAATTGTATTTAATTACTTTTGAGACCAATGTAATTACAATTGTAATTAATAACATTTTAGGAGTAACTGACACAGATCTGTTTCTCTCAAAGCAGCTCTCGTGTTTCTCTTCGGTGCCCTCGGATCTTGCAGAGGCACTGTCGAACCAGTCAAGCCAAAAATATCAAAAAAGGCTAGATTTGGATTGACAGAAGCAAATTGTGTTATGCCTTGATTGGCACTTGAGCTAAAAAAATTGGAAATAAAAAGTACTTTTTACAGCAATTTAGACGTCCTGGAACTGGTTGGCCCAGCTCGAAGGACCATGTTTTGCGAATAATATCTCTTTTTCGTTCCTGTTTCAGCGACCCACAAGTGGGCCCAAGGGAAGGGGGGTCGTTGGTGGGCCCAGGAGCTATGGGGAAAGTACAAAACAGGGGGTCGTGGGAGCCATCCATAGTATTGTACTCATGGGCCCAAAGGCTCTTCGATCGCTAATTTGTGGGCCCCTGAACTTACCCATGTCTGTTTGGTGGGCCCGTGCCAACTAGTTATCAAATTTGGTGGGCCTTGACCCAAAAAAGAGGTGGCCGACCCCTGCTCAGCTTTGAAAATCAATTCAACATCGCAGACAACATTTGCTTCCATTTTTTCACAAAGTCAATCCTGTTTAAAAAATAACTTTTTACATGACTTATGAATTCTGCTTTGATTTTTCACATTTTTATTCAGATTTAACTCATTCAAAGCACAAAGAAAGCAATATTCACAAGTTTGCAAAAGTGAGAGTCGCAGAAGAAAATGTTTGTATGTTAGACTAGATTGTGCTCATAATCAAAGAGGGTGTTATGTCAAAAAAAGCATTGAAAATGGGCAATTTAAAAAGCAATAATTAGCTCGGTAAAAATCACATATTGACCACTTTTTATTAACTAAGGCGTGATTTAAACCACGTAAAAAGTACTTTTTTCGCCTCCAAATGCCACATATTTTCCCGCCCTCACCTGACCACAAATTAAGCTCAAAGGTTTCGCAGAAGAAACTAGAATTATCTTTTTACAAACGTTCCAATGGCAAGTTGTGTGAAAGACATTTAGATGAAAATATGCAAGGTTTCTTGATAGTGGTTATTTATTAGGATATTTCAATAATGAAAGCTTTTTATTGCCAAAAGTTCTTTTATGAATTGAGCCTGAGTTGCATACATTTTTGTTAAAATCTATTTTTTGACCAAATAACAAAAAATGTATTTTTTTCAATTTTTCCAAGAATGGTATACTAAGAGTCGGCAACAGCTTTTCGGCCACCAAAAAGAAGCTGGTGGGTACAAGGGCCTACAATCAAAAATAAGCGACCATACCGGGTGATTCATATAAAACGAAACAGGAAACCATGTCCGTAACTCGGAAATGGATGATCGCAAAAAAACATGTATAAAGCTCAAAAATATGCAACAGATACAAATTCCTAAGATCTATACGGTTTAATTCCTTTAATGTCGTTTTATTTTCAATTTTAGCCACATTGCAGCAGGGAGACAAACAGTCTGAGTCCCGAACGCTTTGATTTCAAAAATGATCCCTTACGGGAAAAATGGTTGTCGCTTAAATATTGACCTTGGGTGAAATTTGCTTTTCTGAATTTTCAAGCCAAGTGTTTGGCCAATCAGATCCAATGAAATCGGTGTTCATACATGGTTTCAATCACGAGTTTTACAATAGACGATATAATTAGGTGTTCCTTTTCTTTTTGAAACACCCGGTAGAGCTGTGAACCCACAAGCACAAAAGTATGGATGGCTTTAGGCCCACATACGTTGCTCCAGGGCCCACCAAAAATCACTCATGGCCCCGGCCTACTGGTTGCCGACCCCTGTTGTATACAATAAATTGATCTAAAAGTTAAGCATCTTGCAGTTAAAATTTAACGTTGATTAGATTCTTTTCCAACAATACAACCTAAAAAGGCCTCAGATGAAGGCTTAAACAATCCAAATTGAAAGCATGCTTCTTTGTATTTAAAAAAGTAACCATAAGTTACAATGATTCTTGAATGTGCGTAAAACGCATTTTTACATACTCTTTTAAAAAACAGTTAGAAGCATTGAAATTGTCTTCTTTTATTAATTATGCCTAAAAATGAAAAAAATTGCTTGATTAAAAGTTTCTGGAAAAATTGATTTTACCACCATTTTTGTTCGACTAAGTAACGAACCACAGACAAGTGCATAATTCTATGAATAATTGCTTTCTCTCGATCACATAAAAACCTCATTAATTGATGTCCTTGTCGTTTCCAGATGTCAGTCATTGAATTTGCACTTTGATCGGTTTCTAATCTGTGCGCGAATATTTGCAACACAACAAATATTTACTTAAGGCGATTCAAGGAAGAAACTAATTTTCTCACTTTCCGCTTCGCCCAGATAATCAATATCTGCTAAGCTCTTTGGATCAACAAAAGCTTTTTTCCCAGTGGAGAAACCCAGATCGGAATGGTTGCTAAAAGTCACCGAAATTTGCCGTTTTTAGTGAAATTGCGCCATTCTCAAGTTCTTCTTAGTTCCAAGAGAGGAACGTCAAGGAGAGAGCCAACGAGCGAATGGATCCGATGGATGATGGGCTGCTTGTTCCATTGGAAGATTTTGAAAAGCGCCAGAGGAATCACTCAAACTTGGACGAGTGGAGGATTAAGAACTCGTTGTTCCCAAGCTTCAAGGAAGACGAAGACTGAAAGAAACTGGCAAAAGACGCCTTGAACTTTGGGGATTGGACGAGCAGAGACAACTTCCGATATATTGCCAAGGTAGGACTCATAGTTTTTGTTTTCTATGCAATGTTTGTGGCTTCCTTTTGACAACAACCACATGCTTAGAGCCCTATAGTAGTGATATATTTCGAATTGGATTTTTGGCACAGTTTTGGCATTATGGGTTTTAGGGTAAAAAATCTGACCACAACTAAACTTTTTAACAAGCAATAGATTTTATTTAACATAAAATATGGCAGCACTAATCAAACTAGTTCGAGTGTTATAAATTGGTCCCTGTTTAGGTCCTTTCAAAAATATTCAATACAACCTGCCCTTTTTCATAGTGATAAACTTCCGAGTTAAAACTGGCAGCACTCCTGGTTCGAAACACATCACTACTTCTGGTGTGTTTCGAGTGGGATTTTTGGCAGAAATTTGCCATTTTGTTTTTTAGGGTCAAAAATCTGACCACAACTAAATACTGATGTGTTTCGTGTTGGATTTTTGGCAAAGTTTTGCCACTTTGATTTTTAGGGTCAAAAATCTGACCACAACTAAACTTTTCAACAGGCAATAGCCCTTATCTACCATAAAATATGGCAGCACTGCCAACTCGAAATCCATTTTTATAACTATCGAAGAAACTCGAAATCGAACTAGTTCGAGTGTTGCCAAATTGGTCCCGGTTTAGGTCTTTTCAAAAAGTTATAAACAACATGCCCTTTTTAACAGCGATAAACTCCCGAGTTAAAACTGGCAGCACTCCTGGTTCGAAACACATCACTACAACTAAACTTTTTAAGAGACAATAGACCTTATTGAACATAAAATATGGCAGCACTGCCAACTTGAAATCCATTTTTTAACTGTCGATGAAACTCGAAATTTAACTAGTTCGAGTGTTGCCAAATTGGTCCCTGTTTAGGGTCTTTTCAAAAAAGTTCAATACAACCTGCCCTTTTTAACGGCTCTAAAGTTCCGAACTAAAACTGGCAGCACTCCTGGTTTGAAACACATCACTAATCACTACCCTATAGTACATTGCTCTTTTTTGGATTAGCTATCCGAAATGATCGTAAAAAAAAGAAAAAAAGAAAAATCGTATATCGCAAATCTATCTTCATTAAAAAATGCATAATAATTATCTTCATTGCGAGTATAAGCCTCATTGGACAAATTAATATGAGAATGCAATTCAAGGTCTATGAGTAACAGAGAGTCATGTTATGAGGTTTTGTGAAGATGACAGAGAACCTTCCTAAATATGTTTTTGATGCTAAATCCCACCGTTTTAGCTTCATTAAATATGCCACGGTCTTGAGATTGAATGATAATCACGTGATATCACAACACTTGATAAACCTTCAAAATTTATTCTTGGCAGAATTTCAAGTCCATGTGTAGACTTTGACTTTTTTAGGCGCATAAAAAAGTCTTTTTCGGGTCCAGTTGGTAATTTCTTAAATGTGAAACATGCTCATCCATTCCAACCCAAAATTCTGCCCTCCTCCCTTTTTGAGGGAACAATGCAAGGCACTTTGCAAATTGTCCCAGCTATTTTATCCATGTCCGAAGTCTTCAACAAAGAAATGTTGAAAAAATCAATTTACTAATGATTTGGCATTCCAAAACTATAAATTAAAAAAGATGTTGAAAACTGCAATTTTTATGTGAGTCAAAAATGATAACTTGGTCCACCGACCCTGTATAGCATGAAAAGACAAAAAAGTGTTAAAACCAGGCAAAAAAGTTATGATTTTGAAACCGTGCGTGGATTGAAATTTTTGCCAAGTAAAGTATATAAAGGGAATGGCTGAAGTATGAAAAGAAAGGAAAAAACTTGCACACCAAAGGGTACGTAATGGCTTTGGAGTAAACAAACAAGCAAAATATGTTTATTTAGCCTCCCCTTTTTAAAACCATATTTACCATCGGAGTATCGGACAAAAGAATGCGACTTCTTGATAAGCAAATTCCTTTGATGAAATGCGCTAATTTGCAACAAGATTTGTCAATCGAGGTGTTTTGGGTAACTGTGTCTTTTGGCCGAGCAAAATTAAGTGCGAACAAACTGAACAAGTGGAAGTTTCAAACTTTTTGCAAAACCATGTTGAAGGGTCAACTCACCAGGAATGGACGCGCACTTCCAGCGCACTTCCAGATGTAGTAAATTTGTGCCACCTTGAAGCATTAATGTGACCCAAAAAGTTCTTACTTCCATGCCCAAAACAAACCGACTAAGTTCGAAAACGGGACTAACTTTTGTGTCAATGTGCAATTTGGGAGGTTATATTTCTGCTGTGACCTCCGAATTTCTTTTTACCCAAAGAAGTCTGCTCTTTGGATCTCTATATTTTGCCTTGAAACTGATTTCCAAATATAATAGTTCATCACCAAATAAATGCAGTTTTGAATTATCAAGCCTTCTTTAGCCATTTATCTATTTTAAGACAAACTTGTCTCTTCAGAACGAAAATGACAAACCAAATTTGGTCACATCTATATTACCACAGAAATGAGACGACTTCCTTGAGTGCATATAGCCTCAGGGGCCCAAACCGGGCCTTGGAAGTTTTCCAATCGCAAATTGTTTTGCAACCTGTCTCGACAGAAAAATAATAGCGCAAAAAACGTAAGTTACATCATACTATTTCGTTCACGTTTTTGGGTGTAATTCTGGTACTAAAGTGAAACAAAGGGGGCTCTTCTTTATTTGGTAGGTGTGTTGATCTTGAAGCAAAGACAGAAAGAGTCTGTCTTATTTGAGAGCAAGAATTAAAACCCTTAAGTGATTGCATACCCAAAAAGTCTAAGATGAGTCCTTTTCCTAAAAGTCAAATTTCAAAAATCGAAATGAATTTAAGAATCTTGATTGGGATTCTTGCCCTCATCCAAAGGACGCTTTCTACACCTTTTTTCTGCGTGTTACTTTTTCGTTTAGCTTACAAATCTATTGTCAAAAAATAGTCACTAGTTTGTAACATTGAGATCTACTAAATACTAGAGGGAGTGTAATGGTAAAAACATGTCGCCCATCGTCAACTGTTGAGCGGACAAAAGTGCGGGAACATTTGAAATGTGTGACCAGGCAAATGGAAACCATGCAATTGCTGAATCAAAGGTGGAGTTGGGTAATGTTTTGGGTCATTTTTTGCTATTGCTAGTGTTCAATTTCTTGAAAGAACCAAAGACATCACTAGGTGGCCATGCGTTGGATTTGAATACTAAAACTAGGAACTTTTTTGCCAAAACATTGAATGAGGCACTGAAAGGAAGAACACAAAATTGAACTTTTGCGTTATGTAGGGTAAATCCAATACATATGTGGACTAAATTAACTTGTGGCTTCAAGAACGAGTTTAAAAAAGTTGGTCCTGATTCAGATGTTTGGTCCAAATGATGTAAAAAATAACCAATACCCAGTAATCTGCCTTCAATGGTGTAAGGGTGGTAAGCAACAATAAACAACAATAAACAATAAACTAACTGTCCGCTAAAAAGTTGTGAGGGCGACATTTTCCCCACAAATTCAACACATTCCGCCCCCTTTGCCAAATCTGCCTGATTAAAGCTTGCACGTTATCTAATGATTAACAATCTATGGTTTGTAAACAAAAAGCTGAGAGGTTGCGTGAAAACTTGAATCCATTGTTCTATAAGTACTGTATAAGAAAGGATAGTTGATAATGGCTAAAGTTTGAGCCTTTTATTAGTATATTTGTGTGACACAAACACTTTGAGGAAAGTGCATGATGTCCTTCATAGAAAGAGATTCTTCTTGGTGTTGGCGAACTTTTGAGCCTTTAAAGCACTGCCTTGAAGGAACAAAGTACAAGAGAGAAATTGAAAACTTTCGGCCAAGAACGGCAATTTGCGTCTACTTTAGGCCAAGATATGAGATTACCTCAACAACCGGTAGTGGTCGTAGTACTCATACATGAAAGCACATCGGATAAGAGGCGGGATGAATATCAATTTGAACTATCAATTTCAGCTGAATATAGAGTAGCTTAAATGAGACGAGGTTTTGCGTGCACACAACAACAAGAAGGCGGGAAATTTGAAAAGTTCAACCAAACACTAAAAAAGCAAAACCTAGTGCAAAATTTTAGGTACATTGTTCCGATTTGTGCTCAAATGGCTAAGACATTTGGTTAAATGAATTTGAAATTTAGATGGAAGCTTTTTATCGAAAGTTAGAGCGCTATAATTATTAGGGATGGGTCGGGCCATGATTTTTCGTTTTTTTTTTTTGTCAAAGTCGGTTTAACAATTTTTTGGATGGGATCGGTTCAGTTCGGAGCCAAAATTTAAAAAATGGATTCCGATCTGAACGGATCTTATTATCTTATATGAACCAATCCGAAGTCGGAACCAACCTTTGAGCACCTCACTCATGATTCTTTTTTTATTTTATTTTTTATTTAGCGGATTTTTTATTACCGCTACAAGGAATGCGATTCCTTGTAAATTGAAGGAATTCTCCCGACAGCTTCAATCCGACCCCCAGCAGGATTCGAACCTACGCCGCCTGGGGAAGCACTTACACTCGGCACTTTTAGGGAACGCGCTAGTACGCGTGGCCACTCTGGCTTCAAATGGATTTCTCCCGACAACGTCCGTTCTATCCCCAACAGGATTCGAACTCGCGCCGTCTGGGGAAGCACTTACTCTCGGCCCTTAATAACACGTTAGTACGCGCGGCCATTCTGGCTTCCTTGAATCATATATAGATATAATTCTAAATAATTAATATAATAATATATATAATTCAATATAGATTATATTGAATCTTGTGGAGATATTGATCCTATGGGGAACCAATCAATCTCTTGATCATCATCAGAGTCTTCAGAAAAATGTACCAAAAACCGCAAAAGATGCAAAAAAAAAGTGCTTTAAAGATGGAAATTAGGACTTAATGTGATGTGTGAATTTAAAACTCGGCGGTCAAACTTTTCCATAATAACCATAATGCTTGATTTCTTTTGGTAGTGGTGGCTTAATTTTGAGGAATAAGTTTCTCTCTTCTAAATTTCCTTTAAACTGTTTTATTTGAACTCACATCCTGTTGATTTGGGTTCTTGGGTTTATCACTGATGCAAGATCCTACATTATTCAGCTCCTGAGAGCTTGAGTTTTCCAAAGATTGTACTGTAGTAAACATCCACTTCCAAAAACCGGACGCACTTATTGAAGATTGGAATATAAAAATGCACGATGCTTATATTTTCATTTTGAGAAAATTCCGTTATCTTAAAGTGTTTCTGCATGATTGGAATTATCAGTAGATGAACTGGACCAAAAATGGGTCAAGCCAGGATTCCTTTCAAAATACACCTTGGGTCCAATCAGTTCAATGAAAACTCAACGGATCAATATCTTTGTTACGAAAAAAATCACATTTTAGAACAATGATCTGACCCAAGGTATATTTTTGAAATCCGTCCTGAAGTACAGTGGTTCCTGGATGGTCAAACAAAGACCAAAAATCGAATTCTTCACGCTGCGGGTTATGCCTCTTCCTAATAAAGCCCAACCTAGAGCGGCAAAGTCTGGCATTTTTATGCAATTTTAAGAAAACTGCTGTATTTTTCTCCGAGATTGCTTTTGTACAGCTTACAGCTCAGCACACCTTGCTTAGGTGTCAAAACGAGCCTGTCGTCATCAGAACGTGTGTTGTAGTGCACTGCAATAAAAGAGTACAGTCATAAAGTGCATTTCATGTGGCACAAGTTTGCAGCGTAAACCCTTAAAAGACCCTTAACACTGATCTTATAAAAGAAGTAGTAACCAAATATTATTCAAGCAAATACAAAATTCAATACTGATCTGATCTTAACTATTGTTCAATTTTTAATATTCTATATTTTCCTCACACATATATCTTTGTATCTTTTTGTTAACCTTTCATATTTATACCCTTACAAAGTGCTAATCTAGCTCCAAAGCGCCAGATTTGATAAATATGGTTTCTATGATGTTCGGATTATTGCTTTATAATAAATTGTGAGTCCTTCCTCGAAATAGATATGACTCTAAAATTGAATTGTAAAAAACAGACTCTAAAATTGAATTGTAAAAAACAGACTCTAAAATTGAATTGTAAAAAACAGACTCTAAAATTGAATTGTAAAAAACAGACTCTAAAATTGAATGGTAAAAAACAGACTCGAAACCTATCAAATGACGAAGCTCGTTATTTTTTAAAGAGTGTGAAGCGAAAGCAAAGTCGCTAGTGTTGAATCTTGAAAAAAAGAAATCAGTGCTTTTTCCGGAACTCGTTTCCACTGATTGATGAAGTGATTTGAGGCTTTCAGCTACCAGAGAAATGATTGATTAAAGCGACACTTTTTACGTCTCATTCGAACAATTCCCCGACAATTTTTCATCCCACTCAAAATTGGATGATGCCTTCAATCAACGTTGGATGGACAAGAAAAGGAGACAGAGACAAGCTTCGTTACTTGGGAATCGGCCTAAATATTATTTTCTTTTGCTTTCCCTCGAAAGTTGAGGAAGATTGACGTTTTGTCACAGCTCGGAACGTCATCATTGTATTTGCACACCTCGCTTATTCCTCCCGTTGACAGAGCAAATTGTGTAAAAGAAGCACTGGCAAAATTGCCTCCTCTTCTCGGATCGGTCGACTAAAGTGCTAAATTAAAATTGGTCTTTGAGTTTGAAATGGGATCGATGGTGAAAACTGATCTTGAAGAAGTTTTTGGAATAAATTTATACTCCGCAGAAAACGCCGCGTATGCGAAGCGAAACACCGAGAGAACTTTGCTCTCTCATTCCCTCGATTTCGTTCTCATGTTCGACTCCCTGTTCTTTCTAAAACGCCTCTCTTGTGAAAGGCATATGGAACAAACTCATGTCCTTCCCAAGGATGCTTCACTACTTGTAGATACGTAATCAATTGGAGCCTATTTTGTTTTATATCGTTACCGGAATACGTAGACAGAGAACATGAATTGCGTTCATTAATAACATTTTGTTATTGATGCCGCTAGATGGAGTTAAACATTGAGTTATTTCAAGGTTTTGCGCCCGAATCATATTTTAAGGTTGTTGAATCTCTAGCATAAAAATTTTGATCAGAAAAATTGAAAAGTGAAAATACTTGTAAAAGACGTGAAAAACAAAAATTAACAACATTAACATTGGTTTTTGTTGAAGTGTTCCATCTATAACTGTAAAACCTCAATTTTATCTTATTTTTTTACTGAAATGAAAGAGAGCTTCTTACCATTGACTTCTATTAATACTAGACCGAGTGTAAGCCTAAAAATGTGTCTCCAGTCGCCAACTGTTGAGCGGACAAAAGTGCGGGAACATTTAAAATGTGTGACCAGGCAAATGTTAACCATGCAAGTGATGAGTCAAATGTGGAATTCAGTAATGTTTTTGGGTCATTTTTTGCTATTGTTAGTGGTCACTTTCTTGAAAGAACCAAAGACGTCACTAGGTGACCATGCCATGGATTTGAATACTACAACTAGGAACTTTTTTGCCAATACGTTAAATAAGTCATTGGTAGGAAGAACACAAATTTAAGCTTTTGCGTTATGTAGGGTTAATCCAATGCATATATGGACAAAAACTGACTTGTGGCTTCAAGAACGAGTTTTGAAAAGTTGGTCTTGATTCGCATGTTTGGTCACACTAATTGCCCGCTCAAAAGTTGTAATGGAGACATTTTCCTCATGAATTCAATGCATTCCGCCCCGCTTGCCAAATTAGCCAGACTAAAGCTTGCACGCTATCTAGTGATTATAATTGATCTAAGCTTCTTACTGAACCCTGCAAAATATGTCAGCTTATAAGCCCTGATCAGCGCCTCTTGTGGTCAAATTGAGACATAGTTGCTAGATGATTATTTGTAATGCTACTCTTTAGAAAAACGTTATACATCTTCTTCACAGAAAAAATTCTCCAAAATATGCGATTTTGATAACAAAATGCCAGTGCAAAGAAATAAATACACGAAGGAAAAATCCTAAGCATTTGCAAAAGGGTGACATTAAATCCACTAGCTGGAAACTTTGTTTCAATTTGACCACAATAGGCGCTGATCAGAGCGAATAAGCTGACATTTTTTGCAAGGTTAAATCCCAAATTTAATGAAAATAATCGAAAGGTTAGATCATATCTATCGGAAATTGATTTTATTTTTTTCATCAGATCCATGAAAGAGATGCTTTCAAGGATTTCCCAGAAGCATTTTCCATTTCACATGTTTATTAATTATGTAGTAGATAAGAAAATGCATTTCGATAAAAGAACCGCTTCCCTGATTTGAGCCTTTTCTGTCTCCATGTATTGAACATATATTGATTGAACATACAAAAAAGGAACTAAGGTCTTTTGTAATCATCTGAATTAAGCTTTAACAATCAATTGAGCTAGGGGCTTCTAGCCTCTTCATTGTTCTCTCTATATTCAACAAATTCAAAACGATGGAATAACAAGTTTCTTAACACTTTTCCGCTATCGGGAATCATGATAAAAAGTTCAAGTGTAAAATGCTATAGATCCTATTTCATCACAAATCATGTGAGAAGAAAAGGCTTGAATTTGGAAAAGGCCTTTTTAAAAAACCATGAACAAAATTCCAATTTTATTCATTGTCAAAACCCAATTTCCGCCAAAAATTGTCTCATTTAGTAAAAATTACTCACTTTTCATCTGGAATCTCAAGACAATTAAAAGTGAACATAAGAAATTGTTCGTCATTAGGTACCAAAGGGTAGTTTTTTAGACGCAAACGATCGATCACAAGATCGTACTTAAGTACTCTAAGTCCAATCTTGAGATCGATCTTTGCGTATAAAAAACTAGCCTCAGAGATGCTCTAAATATATTTGTCGGTCAATGCAGAAGGGCTTTTATTTGAAGAGTTACCTCAAAATCGATTTCGATGTGTGGAAGCATTAGCCAAAGAAATTTGTTCCAAGATTACCTGAGATTGCAAAACAAAGAACAATGATTCGTATCTACTTGGACTCCCAAATCTGTGGTCAAGTTTACATGTATCCATGGAACAAGTCATCAATATGTGCAGTTTCCGCTCGTTGGCGACCCTCGAACTTCTTGTGAGTGGGTGAGAACTTTGTTCCTTATCAGATCGGGAACGTCCTTGCCCGAGTTGAATCATCCATTCATCATTTTTTCCGGGGACCCCCTTGTGTGTGTTTTAGTGATGATCCGAGTGGAGCTCTCACGATCTTGACCGATTGAGCCCCAATGATGCAGAACAAGAAGGAAGGTAAGGGAAGCAGATGAGAAGTTTGGAAAAAGTGCCCGAATTCTCTGGGCTTGCTGGGAATGTTTTAAAAGGCTCAACGTACCTGATTTCGCACGATAACATTTTATTATCCGGGGCAATAAATTGATCTTCAATTTTGGAGATAACCCGCGTGACTCCTTCCTTCGGCGTTTCAGCGTGCTGCCCTAAAACCCTTCGCAGACCCCCACAATGACGAGCTCGCCAGCCACACTACGTATATTTTAAAGGAGTGGTCATGAATAGAACTCTTCATTCCCCCGATTTTATAATGATGACATCATAGATTACATGCCGACCACGATTTCTTTATGTTATGCAAGGATGATCGACTTAACAAAGGATTTATTTCAAAATATCATTGGCAGCCTTGTTTTTTTATTCATGACGGGATTTATTCTGCTCAATCTTTTAGGAAGGTCATCAATGCCATTGGTGAGCATCATCATTAGAGAAAGGGTTAATAAGTTTTATTTAAAACTTAAAAAAAAAACTTTTGGCCGGAAAAACTTTTCTTGGGTTTTACAACAAATCTTGAACTTATTGTCGCGTTTTATCAAAATTGAACGAGAAAAAAAATCTTATTTGGGGGTTTCAGACACCAAAAAACTTTTTTGAAATTTAAATCATACCCAAAAAGGTCGTCAATTTTCTTTTAAGTAAAAAAGAAGAATTTTACTGATAATCAAAATTAATTACTCTTTTTTAAATTGAGGGCAAAACAAATTTCCAACTGGAGAAGCAACATTTGGCTTTTTAAGTGACAAATTGAAAAGAAAAATAAAACTTTTTTGATCCTTTTGCCTGGAAAAACATTTTTGAAGCACTTTTTTGCTAAAACCCATTTTGCCATTTCCCTCTCCAAATTGTTTTTTGCACTTTCAATGGAAAAAAACTCTTATCTCAGCCAGAGGGGATCGTAACTTTATTACTTATTTTGCTGTATTGCCATTATGTCACAATTCAAAGAAAATTGCAATGCAAACCTTTTTGACTAATATTTGGGTTTGTCAACCTTAGTAGTGATGGGATTTTGGGGCTTGATCCAAGAGATGTTGCAACCTGTGGTGACCAAAAAGTGGATAACCCAAAAGTTCAACCTTCGTCAAATCAACCACAAAAATAAGTTTGCATCACTTAAATCTGAAGCCACATAAGTTAGGTTTGCATGTCAGATTTCCTATATATAAAGAGTTGTGCAACCATGCCTGGTGGCAGTTTTTGCTGCCACTTTTTGCACACATTTTTGAACCAAACTGATCTTTATCCAGAGCAGCCAATGAAACCCATCCGTAACTTTGAAAGTGCGGCAAAATGCAAGCCTTGCTTAATGACATAGAAAACCACTTTTAACGTAAGGTAAGAAAGACCTGAAAGTTGAACCATTGTGTAGCTGACCTTTTACTAGTTACTTCTGAGTCCGGTCGTATCAACGGCAAATCGCGATACGTTCAATCGAGGGGAGACGGTCCTAGGATGGAAACTAAGCCCGTTAGTTAACAGTTTGAGTTCCCTCTCTCTCTCTCTATCTCTTCTTGCCTCTTTATTTCTCTTTCTCTTTTTCTCTTCACCACCCGTTCCTCATTTTGGCGCCTTTGGGTCCAATTTTCTCGTTAGTGTCGTGTAAGCCGTGCTCAAGTGCGGATTCAATTTTTATGACCCCAGAGCAAACAATGAATGATGTTCACAAAAAGTGTTGTGACATGACCTGTGAAGAAGCCTGATATTGCAATTGGTCCGATAATCGAGGGTGTTTCCGGTCAGCAAACCCAGGCCAAATAAATATCTGGCATTGACGAAAGGGGGGTAAGTGCAATTTGGAAGCATTAGTCCAAAATAGAACCAACCAGGGACCATTTTGCATTGGGATAAGCAAGAACCTTTCCAATTATTGGTTTCGTTGACACACTCCGTTATCGAAAAGTGTCTGACGTGATGAAAGAGACCTTTACAGAGTAACGACAACCCTTAATTTTATGGCAATGAGAAGGCCGAAAGTTGGACTTGAAGGTTTTGTGAACGCTTAAGGACTCGGGAAAATGAAGATTGTTAACTAAAGACTGACCCAACTCTCTTTATAAGGTCTTTTTGCTTGGGGCAGGTGTTGAAAAACTTGGTGGTCATCAATCTTCGACTTCTTGTCAATTGCAATGCCAACTATTTACCTCTTCTGTTTTGGAACTCAAAACTACCTCGTCGTCATTTGTTTTGGTCTTGCCTCAACTTGAAAATAACGAATATACCATTAAGGGAAGTTTTCTTTAGCAGGAACCATTAGCTTTTAAGCTTTTAACGTTAATCTCTGAAGCAAATGCGTCGTTCCTCCAAGTTGGTTTCCAGTTTTAACAAGAACTTTAAAAAAAATAAAGCATGTACAGTTGTTCATGGCTTCGGTTAAGTAATTTGTAAAGTGTGCTAATCTTTGCACCATTTTTTTTAAATTTAATTTTTGTGAATGAACAACTTCGTTGAGGTATTCATTGTTTTCCATGAGCGGATTTAAATTTGATGCAGAAGGAATTTTTTTCTATCATTGGTTGGCTTGAGATGAAATTAATCGGATTGACAAGTATCCTTTGGTTAAAACGAAGAATGACAATCACAAAGTCATATCTCAAAACAATACAATGTGGTTCAATTTGGGTACAGGGTTGGGCGTAAAAATAGTGGCATTTAACAAACCTTTGAAATTTGTAAAACATAAAAATACCAATAAACTAAAAAGGGCTTTCCCACACCTTTTGAAATTTGTGAAACAGAAATATACCAATAATATTTAAAATCGGCTTTCCCACACCATTTACTTCTTAAAAGACGGCAACGACAAGATCAAGTATTTGTAAAAATGATCTCGTAGCTTAAAAGACCTCCCCCCAAGACTTAATTATTTTCAAGATACAATCAGAAAATGGAAAATGTTACCAATCACGGTGGTTGTTGAATCACTAAACCAAGCAAATCAACTTCATTATCCAGTTATGCAGTTTTTATTACTATAATAACATTCAAATTTAGCACATTTGGTATTTTAATCCCATTGAACTACCGAAAAAGAGACGGACAAAGAACGTTAATGACAGAAATTGAAATATCTCATAATTAAAAAAAGAAACTCATGCCACACTGACGATTACAGAAATGTGTTTCTTCCAAAATAATATGTTGCACCATTTTTTGTCCCCACCCTGTCTTCTGTAAATTGACCTTATCGAGCTAGAAGTTTGATTCTTCCCCCAAATCGAACATTTTGTATGTTGCGAGGAGGAAAATGTCTCAAAGAGAAAATGTCCTGGTGGGCGAACCTTTCATACTTTGACTCTTAATTAATGTTCATTGAGAGTTTTCATATCTTATGGATCCAGTAAATATCTCAATGTACCTCTATTTTTGCGGTTCGTAACTAAACATAAAGGATTTTTTTACCCTTATCTACTAATAGATTTATTTCCATTTCATTTTTTTGTGTTGTCATGTCGTGATCAATAATCTCTTTGTCAAAGGCATCATTTTTAAGTCTTGTTTTCTCCGAATGAGCCAAAAGAATCGAGAATTTCTTATGAAAGGCTTGATGTTAGTCTATGGTATTTTCTCTTTTGATTAGAAGACCAAGATATTTCCGAGGGCTTAGACCATGTTTATGTGATGAACAAAAGGACATTGGATATCCAAGCTGGGCACATAATCAATCTTCCTTGAGGCTTTGTCCTCCATTATACTGTATATCCACCTCTTATTCTTTTTCCCATCAAGCTAAAGTGAAGATCCAATCATAATACTCTTCTACTTAAGCTGACTTAGCTGGAGAGGGATTCATTGGTTGGATCTACTTGGTATTAATGAAAGTGATAGTGTCACAAGTGAGTTACTACTTTTATTTAGGGTAATAAAATGACAAGGGTTGACTGTTACCTTTAGTTCTAGAAAGATTACTTTCATCGCAAAAGGGTGGTAATATAGTGGATGGCGTGTCAAGATTCAAGAAGCACTGAATTTCTGGAGTGAGTGGCTTACAATGAGAATTATGGTATCCAGTAGGGTTAATTTGATTGCGTTCTTCTAGAAGTGAGACCTTGCGTGCATTCAGTAGACTATGTCTTTCAATATTCAGCTCAATCAAATGACGGAGTGAAAAGTTATGCCTTCTCAAACTTATGTACTGAAGAGAGCATAGAATGAATGAATTCACCCTTTTGTGGTAAACCAATAAAATTCATTCTTGGTAGGATTTGCACTGAACTTTGGCAGGGCATAACTTTTAACTCCGACGTTCGATTGAGCTAAAAATAGAAATGCGTAATCAAAACATCATAGACATTGTCTCATTTGTAGAAGAATGTAGTTGATTTGTTCCTACTGAAAATCATGATTCTTTTCTTTGGCGTCCCAGTCCAGAGAAATTCAGTGGTTCTTGTATGACTATTATGTTTTTGTTGGTACTTTTTGACACATATTTATACTTTCAAACTCTTTGCGAACATACAGATACTTAGTTTTTTTCACGATGATATTTTCCCCATCGCCCTAAGAAATATTTACCTTTAAACACGCTGAAAAAAATGTTATTCAGCCATCTCAGCAAATCTGCATTCACAATCAAGCCAAACTCAAAATGTGAATACCATTGCAATTATTTGTGTTTTGGTGTACTTTTTAAAGCACAATCAACACAGTTTGGCACAGTTCCCATTGCAAAACCATGAAATTTCATTGCTTACTTATTTAGCAAAAAAATTGGATACACCTGAATCGCCATATTTGATTCG
This sequence comes from Tigriopus japonicus, assembly GCA_010645155.1. Lineage (NCBI taxonomy): Eukaryota > Metazoa > Arthropoda > Copepoda > Harpacticoida > Harpacticidae > Tigriopus > Tigriopus japonicus. Next base: position 1,098,811 of record JAAGOF010000185.1, on the reverse strand, counting down.
AAATTGAATGTCAGTATAAGACATTCATCAATTTGACAAGAAAAGGTTGTCGATTTATCATTTCCGATGAGGAATTTTTGAATTGATATCACAAATTATAGATGCGCTTCATCTTCTCTACACACTGAAGCATATTACCCGAGTTGTAACAGCATCAAAAAATAGTGCAGAGAAGTCGTTGATGTCATAGTAGAAAACAGCTTTTAGCATTCCTTTGCTGAAGCGAGAACAATGGACGAACAATTTAAAGTCCGCCTTGGAATGACTTATTTTAAATTTTCCCAAAGACGTGACTTCTGAAGGCAATCTCGACTGCTTGAATGTCTGAATCCTCTAGATTTCCTGAGATATGCGACATCAGCCGAAAAGAAGGAGCAAAAAACGAAAGAGAGTTAGTGCACTTGAGTAAAAGGCAACAATTTAGTCTTGGGAATATTTTTAAACATCTAAACCAAATCATGCAAATGCTAGGGATGAGTCGACTTCAATCAACCCGGAACCGAAATCAAGGAAACTACCCTTGCATTTTTCGCAGTGCAAAGGGGCCCATTTTCTTAACAATATAGCTTTACGATAAGTCAAAACCTATATAATTCAATCTAATTTCAATCCAAAAATAAAAAAAAATCACATTTGAAAGCAAAAACACGAAGTGGAAGTGGAAGCTGAAATTCAGTTAAAATTATTTGCTTTGATTTCGGTTATGCCATAGAAAATAAACCATCAAATTTGAATTTGGTAGAAAAAAACTGGGTTACATCCATTTTAATTCTTTTCATCTTCCATACTAAAAAATAGTTCTTTTCACTATAAACAAGTAGTTGCTATGACCGGTTTCGATTAACGATTATTTCAGTCTATCACTAATTCAGAGCGTCATTGAAACACCGGGCAATCCATTAAGTTAGCATTGAAATCTTTTGTATGCATAAGGCTGCTCAAAATCATTCTCCAATGATTTATTATAGGTCTTAATGAGGCTCCAGAGCGTGTATGAACAGTAAGTAGCCTTCATACTCAAATAGTTCAATAAATAGGGTCACTTCATTCAAAGAAGCGACCTTCTAGCTAAATGCGAAGGTAGTAGAATTGAGCAATCATGGTTGCAATCATGTCCTCAAACTACTCCCAAGAGACTCTAGACCCCATAGTTCCACATTCTTGAGCTCCTTATTAAACCACGTGCCTCTGAGGCACATCCAACTTCTTTTTTATTTAGGGGAAAAAGAGTGAAGGAACTCTCTGAAGTCTTTTAACCTTGATTCCGTGTTGTTTGAATGGCCAAGAAAATAATCAGATTTCAAACTGTGAAGCTAATCCATCAATCCCTGGTCATAAAAATTAATGAGCGGATTGCGATAAAATGAACTACTCATATGTACACGGGTGGTGTGTTTTAAATCTATGACATTCACTTAAACGTGGTATCAATCACGGAATTTGAATCCAGAGCGCTTTGTTCTTGAGCCGAATCAATTTGTTAGTCTTGATATTTGAATCATCTATTGTTAGTTGGGAAATGAACGAGTGCAAACAACCTTTGCGTTATTGCGTCGTTTCCCACGAAGCTCAAAAACCGGGAGTTTTAAGCCCGTCTTTTCCCCTCAAAATACCACTCTAGATTACCTGACAGAACAAAAGAAAAATGGCCTTTTTTCTGTATAAAGACAAAATGTAAGGCAGATTTTGAAAAGTGGTGAGGTACAACAATTTTTATGTTTCCTTGAGTGGATGGCATTAAAAAACCTTTGTCAATAGGAAACTTTGACCTTTTTCCAGTGCACCTAACGATCTTGGTCCTAAAACAATGAATTTAAGGGCAATCTTTTAAGATGCTTCAAACATTAGAAAGATCAATAACTTTACCAAGAGCTCTTAACTTAAACTTCTGTAAGTTTTAAAAAATAAACTTGATTTGAAACGATTTAAAACAGTATCTTTTGGTGGAACTCAGACATAATTCGAGGCAGAAGCAACGGTTTAGAAACAAAAAAGAAAGGTCCCTTGATTTTACAAGTTAATCCTTTTAAATTGGACTAAAATGTTCTTTTATATTTCAATCACTAGGGGTGAAAGATTTCAGGCAAATAAGGTTTTTTTTGTCCATAATTATGTTTATTTGCTATTTGCTAGCTTTTAAAGTTTATTTGCCATTTTTTATTTTAGTTACCTTTTTGTGCAAATAATTACAAAATTTGTAGGTTTTGGGGAATTAAGAGCAAAGTTTGTCCGTTTTTGGACAAAATCAAAGAAAAAAATGTCTTATTTGGGAGGCAAAAATAGGAAAAATATAATTTTGCTTAAAATGTTGTTTCAGGGATAAATTGATTATTCAATGGAATAAGAATATTTTTTCTTCAATGTTCAAACACTTGCATTTCATTTTTATGTTGATGAAATATTATGCTTGTATTCCGAATTTTGTGGCCAGTTTTGCTTTATTTTGGTAAAATGTTGTGCCTACTTGCCATTTCTTGGTTCATTCGCCATTTCTTGGTTCATTCGCCATTTCTTGGTTTATTTGCCATTTCTTGGCTCATTTGCCATTTTTTGGTTTATTGGCCATTTTATTTGCCATTTTTCACGTGTTTATATGCCATTTTTTGGGCTTAAAAGGCACGTTTTATTTGACAGAAATCTGCACCCCTATCAACCACGCTTCCTGGCCGACTTGAAGACCTATAAATGTTTGGATGGTCATTGAAGTGATTGCCCGTTCATGATTGACTATTTATTCATGCAAAAAACGGTAATACTGCATGTATGTATTTGATGAGCTTGTTTGTCTTTAAAGACCGTTGATAGAGTGAATTGAAAAATACTCAAAGATGGATTCAGAAGTGTAAACACAATCGAAAATTTTCCTAGACAATATTTATCAAAAAATGGCCATGAATGTCAAACAATACTGCATTCAATAGCCCATTGGAAAAGCTGTTTTGGTAGAATGTATTATGCATTACGTCTCTCGTTATGAATTGGCATTCGGTCTCTTTTTATTGGTAGGACCTTTCTTTCTATTTCCGTTATGGACTACTTCATCCAAAGGACAAGATATAACCTGGCATTCTCAAGGCATTTGGCAAACCATTTCTTGATCGACTTCTTGAAATTGGAATTCGACTAAAGCACTCTCAGAATAAGAAAATATCACAGTATTTCTTAGGAAAACCTCATCTTATTTCCTAGGCATTTTCAAAGGCTCCTTTTAACGAAGGATTACATATTACTGCAATACTGTAGTAATACTGTGTATTGTAGTAATACCCTACTGTATAATACTATTTTACATTTTATTGTACTTGAACGTAGCTGAGATAGTTTTAGGTCATATGTGGACTAATACCACCAAATCAAAGATTTGTTTTGAGATGTTCACATATTTTTATGCATTAGTTTTGTCAAAACAAATATTGTTGTTAACGCAAAATATGCAAAAACAAAGAACTTGATCAAAACAACCGTATGATAACATTCCGGCATGAAGAACTTCATTTGAAAATCAATTCGTTCAGTATTGAGATATAAAGGAGGTAGACCTTCAAATTTGTGAGTGAATAAATATCAAAGTTGATCCTGTATTCAAAATCTTGATTTTAAATTCAGAACAAATAAAGTCCTTTTTTAAGATCCATTTTACTATCATCATTACAGAGGGCTTCTAGCTGTCATGATTTTTATTTCAGGGGCAAAATCGGTCACCCTGAAATATCTTAGCTTCTCCTTTTTTCAAAAATGACTTTAAAAAAACTCCGTTACCCCTAGACTTTTAAAAATTGATGACATTCGCCCACTTCTGCTCACAACCCATGAATCTTTTCCAGATATGGCATCAACTCCCGATCTGAATTAAACCACTCCAAAACTCCAAAAACCAACACCAAAGCTTGTCCATTGAACTGAACCCAAAACCAAGATCAGTTTTTGGTTGACAGTGGATTGAAGTTGTTCATTGCACTTTCAAGTGGGGTTCGTTCTTATAAAGGACACGCAGATAATCATCAAATGAAGTGGTTCGTCAATTCCAATGTGCAGGTGACACTGTGAGATCTTTGGAAGTCAACCATGACGTCAAGTGATGATTTGGAGGTGATGGTCGAAGACGAAGTGGGGCCAGTTAATGTGACCTTTTATTGCCCCGATTATGATTATGAGTGGGGCAACTTCACTGGAAACGAGACCCATATCCCTTTCTGCGGCAACGCTGACCCATTGTCTAAAGGATTCAAGTAAGTTTTCCTCTTGGGTTGACGAGTTTTTAAGGATAATTCAAAGTTCATTTCCGGCGTTCAATCCGTCTTCTTTGAAGACAATGTTTATTTTCTGCAGGAATTCTCAAATAAAACATGTTGAGCATTCCAGTCCATCAAAGAATTGACGTTGAGGTACATGTATATTTCAAAGCCAATTGTTTGCTCCGAAGCTTAATTAATAGATGTTCAAGCCAACAAAAGGAAATAAAAAAAAATCTTGAAACATTGTTGTTGGGGCCTCGCCACATTACTGGATTAATCCATTGATCGAATAAAATGAAAGTTGCACTTTTTCTGATTCTAAGATGCCTTTTTACGAAATTTCATCTGAAACGGCAAGAAGTTGAAAATTATGAACGATTTTGAAAAAAAAAATCAATTTTCCTTTTTTTATGTTGCACAAGCTGGGTTTATTAATTACTAGGGCCCGGAAAAATATTTGCAAAAAAGTGACAAAATATCCAATATATATTTTCTTCAAAAGGCCAAAATATTTGGAAAAAAGCCGAATATTTAAGAAATATTGTTTTGACAAGGCCATTATTTGGTATTTTTGTCTGTTTTCTATGGATTTTCCAAATTTGTTTCTAGTGAATTTGAAGCATTTGGCCGTTTTTGGAGGCATACTTCTCAAATATTCACGAGATTCAAAAATACAATTTTCAATTTGCCTCAATAGATGGCCCAGTTTCTTTTCCTGTATGACAATAGTTTTGGCTGCAAATGTCAAATTTCAGGACGATTGCCATTTTTTAGAGGTTTTTGTTTTTTGGGTTCATTTTTGGTAAGCCCTATTGAGCATTGATCGTTCATTTATTTTCCTCAATTTTGCCTGAAATATTTTTTCTGACTCAAATATTCGAGAAATTTTTTATTTTTTCCATGAAAATGCCAAAATATTTAAATAATCTAGGAAAAATGGAAAAAGATTTCTAAAATATTTTATATTTTATAAAATTTATTTCCCGGCCCTATTAATTAAATTCTAGTCCAAAGTCTCATAAATTTGGGCATGCTTTCAAAACTTATTTCTTGAAATTTAGACCTGAGTAAATCATTCCTACAAAAACGTTTTGGAAATTGACAAAGGCAATTTCTGAGCTTAAAATTCATACTAGCTTGTACCTTGTCTGAAGAGCTAAAAGCGTTAAAAACTTAAAGAGCAATTTTAAAGCATCACTTATGCTTTTAGTCGAAAGATTTCGTCAATGTTCTCTAACATTAACTGCGCTCGAAGACAGACCCACTTGATAAGCGTGCGCTAAATACTAGTAGGTCGCAAGGTAAATATGTCACAGTAGAAAAGTCATGGTAAATTGGTCACAGTAAAAAGATCACGGTAAAAATGTCACCGTAAAATGGTCACATTAAAAAAAGCAATGGTAAATAGGTCACAATAAAAAGGTCACTGTAAAACGGTCACTTAAAAAAAACATGGGAAATAGGTCACAATAAAAAGTCACGTTAGAAAGGGTCACAGACTCAGGCAGCTCCGGAGGTTGCCAAGGGGGAACCCAAGGATCCTCGGATCTTTCCTGGTTGAGGATTGTCCCATGGGCCCCAACATGAACCGGATGAAACACAATTACAGTATGCCAGGGCAAAGATCCCGGAAGTAAAGTCAACAGGAAGTCATTCTCAACATTTCTAGTAATGTAGTCCCGACCTGCTTTCAGCGGGTTGTTTTTTTCGGATTCGGAGGACCATAGAAGAGGGTGTTCCCTCATGCCTCTGGGGTCAAAATTACACCCTTGTTTTGAGATCTGCCCATGGGCTTCTTAGATATTCCGGGTGGAACACAAAAATGTCTATGGGAAAGTACTATTTCACCGTGACCTTTTCACTCTGACTGTTTTACCAGGTGACATTTTTATCGTGAACATTGTACCCTGTGACCCTTTTGCGGTGACCTTTTTCCACGTGCCTTTTTACTATGACCTATTTACTTGTGACCGTTTTGTTTGTAACCTTTTTACCTATAATCCAATGATCTCGCCATCATGCATTTAAGATCATTTTGAATATTGGATTGATTCTGGAAGGCCTAAATGCAATTGATACCTTGAAGGTAGTAAAAAACATTCGGAAGATTCGGATTATGACCAAAAATAACCTTATGGTCATATTAAAAGGCTAAATTATTCCAAATTTCACACATTTTTCCAGCGCCAGTTAAATAGCTAAGATGGCTCGTAGAAAGATTAAAAAAATAAAAACTTTTTTGCGCCAATTTTTTGGGAGCGGCTGAAAGTTCGCTATTGATGTTGCATTTCCAACCTAGCATATTCACAAAATATCTATAGCCTCTTGTGTGACCTTTTTCATGTTTTGGCTTTTTTACATTGGCATACATCTTTATAGAATATGACATAACGCAAAACATTAAAAAGTATTCCACTTAAGGTCCCTTGTACTGGCAAGTTCAAAATTTTCTGCTCGTAATTCTGGCTTTCGTCGATTTCTCTAAATGAACATAAATTTGCATCGATCCAAATGCGAGTAGCCTTGGTTTTGGTGGGAACCTTCCGTCTTCTTGAACATTTTGGTCTTGGGGAACTGAATAAGGGATCAATCACGACGAGCTCAAAGTGAAGTTTGTCCCGATATTTTTTGTAGTCGACTCGGCTAATCCCTTGCGGTTAGAGAAGAACTAAACAAACACGGTAAAAGGCAGCGAGGTTCCATTTAATGCATAAACATTTTGGATGGCCTAATGATCCTAGGTGAGAACGGAGGAAGATGGAGAGATATAGAGTGGAGTTGCTCCGCCTTGATGAAGGAAGCTCACGCCTATTCTGGTTCTTTTGCCAAATGCTCACATCAACACCTCCAACAATGTTTTTCTTCATTTCCAGGATTGCCTGTTTCTGCCTCTACGCCACCATATTTGTCCTGGGAATTGTGGGAAATGTGCTGTTTTGTTACATCGTCATTTCATCCAGATGTAAGTTGTCACTTCTTCTTAAATAAGGTCGCCTTTTAGTAACAACAATAACCCTGGAGATCCATTAAAAAGTGATTTCAAACATTTCTATTTTGAGTATTGCTCATTTTTGCCGGTAGATGTCATCCTACTGAGAAGAAAAAATGATTATTGCCACATTACAATGTATCAAGATTTTGGGATCTGTTTCCACTGGTTTTATCATACGAGTTTTTTCAACTGAATAGACCTTTTGTTCTTGAATTCAAATCAATAGATTGGAATTATGATTAAAATGGGGGTTTCGCCATGAAATAAGGGCGACATCTAGGGACATTGACGATAGTAAACAGCACAGTATATGTGTACAATTATGATCTATAATATTTCGTTTGATTTTATCTCATTTTCCATATGGGACAAAAAGTACCAATGATCAAGTTTTTCTCAGAGTGACCTTGACAGAATTTAATTGACAAGGACTGGATAGCGTTGTCTAAGATTATAATTTTGGTTCTTTGGGCACTACACCAAGGCACAAAACTGTTCTTGTGTCCTTGCTTGCTTCCTTCCTTTGTAAAATGTGAATTGTTTAATGTTACAGTGATATAGGATAGGAGGAATGTAATCAAAATTTAAAATCGGCGAGAGAAAAGTCTTGGGAGCTCAAACTATAGCATAGTAATTTCCTGCCTCTTTGATGCCATCTATTGGCGTGTTCTAAAGCTCTGATTGCATTCCTCAATTACGAAAGAATAATGATCGCACTTCCTTTACATTGAAATTTGGCATATACCATGTATACACAGGAACTGGCAAATTTACTTAATCAAGATTCATTTTTGGTGAAGGGTCGTTTACCGAATTAAAAAAGATTACTCGTGAAGCGGCAGATTTGGTCATTTCTTGGATTTCCATTGTAACCTGCTATCAATGGTTTTGACATCACAAAAGCCCAAAAGGAACCATTGTCAACGTGAAATTGAGCTCAATGCCTTCACTCCATCCACAAACGAGGATTCTCTTTAGTGAATAAGTTGGCGATGCATAAAGCCGACTCCTTTGAGTCTCTTCTCCAACAAAAAAAGACGTGCGGTAGGGAAACCAAGGCAACTTAATTGCACAACTTGCTACCAAATGATGCAGTGGTAATTTATGTTCGTACCCTTCTTAAAACCGAGCTCCTAACCCACTTTCGTAATTTGCTTTTTTGAACCACCTAAAACTGCTTTTGAAGGAACAGCTCGTTCTGTGATCAAGAGATGTAGCAGTAGTTCCAACTTGTCACAGTATGTCACACCAACTCTTTCCGAACTTTTACTTTCCAGCCATGAAAAACATCACATATCACCTTCTTGTGAATCTCTCCGTGTCAGATTTGCTCATCACTTGTCTCTGTGGGCCGCTTCATGTCATAAACACATTGGTTTTAGGTAAGAAAATTCAAATATTTTTACCAAAATATTACAATCAAAAATGTTAAAAAAAAAAATTGAACTTTTCGTTCTTTTTGTTGAATCTCGACACTTTCAAAAAAAGGACGGAAAAAAGGTTCCCAAAATTTTCAACATTTATACTTTATCGTGGTCGATGAAAAGAAAACAAGTTCACGCTAACATTTTCATTTATTAAAAAAAGTCATTTTCGTGAGAAGAATGGTTCAATCATATGTATTTTTGTTGCTCACCGTTTGTCGTTGATTTGACGAAATCTCAATTTTACCCAAGCAAATTGACAAAAAGCATAGGAAATTCAGTTTTTTTAGGATTGTGTTTTCCTTTAGTACTTTGATTTACAATGTGGACATTTCAAAATTATTATTTTGCTAGGTAAAAAGCCAAAAATTGCGTCAAGAAAAACTTCTGAAGCAACAAATGGACAAGTAAATATTTCTATGAATATTTTGCAGTTTTTGCAATGTGACAGGTTTTCAGCATTACAAAAATAAATAGTATGTTAAGATGTCATCCATTATGATAAGATACTGTTCGGAGAAAAGGATACAATCTAACTTAAATAGATGTAAAAGAAATTATGTCCAGTTGAGACCCAATCACGTAGACAACACTTAGAAGCCAAGAATTCAGGAAAGCTAATTTCACAGATAAAAACCTTCAAGATTTAGTTTTTTTTTTAATGGAAAGAAACAATATTAGAAAGTCTTGCGATAACTTCTCATTGAGTGAAATCAATACAAGTTGGTAAATAGTTCGCTGAATTTATCCAAAGTCGGAAACTTTCGAGGTCATCGAAATTGCCAAAATTTGAAGATCGAACGCAGGCTTTTAACGAAAGTCGACAGTACCATGATGGATGGCCAAGGAACTTTCCTAAAATAAATCTCATTTCTCAAAGACCTTTTTCTCCAAAGCGAACTCCACCCGACTTATGTTTCTTTGTGGTTGTCGTGGAATTTCAATCCTTGGAAATGAAGTGGTAACTCCGTAAAACTTGACTTTAGGGGATGTAGTGTTATTTATTATGCATCAGACAATATGTTTTTGTCTCTGCCTTACTTGGACGATAGAAGTGCATCAAATGCATTTTTTTCGTGTGAAAATTTATCACAGCTGTCAAAGAGAGAGCTTACCATTTGTTGGATATAAGACTTGAAACTAAAAAGCAAGCGTTCTTCTAGTATTTGAGGAAAGAACGAAAAGAGAGCCAAATTTGATCAGGAAAATTCCCTTTCCTCCTTTTGTCGTTTTCAAAAGTTTTTTAGCACTGTACATACACATGAGAAAAGGTGCTCTTCAATGTACGTATATATAAACGGATAGTTTTCCCTAGACGGTCCATTCTTTTATGGCGTGAATGTACTTCATGGGAGCTTACTTTCTATTTGCGGGAGATGAATGGCCATGAAGCCAAACTTGGGCTTGTTTACATAGGAATTCTTTCGGACATCACCTCGCCCCCCCTCCCCCCCCAAGTATGACGTCATTTGTCATGAGGAGATTAGTAGGCCTCTCTGGTATTGATATCGCCAAACAGTTGCAATTTTACTGTGTCTCAATAAGTGAGGGAACCCCACACAAAAATGTGTTAGGTTGGGTGATTCAAAATCTTTTTTCTTCCTGATTAGGTATTTCCATATTTCCCTTTACCGGCCTCAACCATAGAGTTCTTTTAAATACTAGAGGGAGTGTACCCATTAATATTTGCCTATGTTGAGCCGACAAAGTACGTGAACAATTTAAATGTGGGACAAGGCAAATGAACTCCTTGACAGAGATCAATTTTGATCAAAAGCCAATTAAGGCAGTGTTGCAAATAAAAATTCAGGTTGTACTTATTAATATCTAGTGCAGGGGTCGGCAACCACTTTTGGGTCAAGGCCCACAAATTTATTTCAATGTTGTCAGAAACCCACCAAACAGATGTTGGTAGTTCAGGGCCCCACAAATTAACGATCAAAGAGCTTTGGGCCCATGAGTACCGTACTATGGATGTCTCATTGGCACACTATTTTGGACTTTCCCCATAGCTCCTGGGCCCACATGTGGGCCGCGGCCCACCGGTTGCCTACCCCTGATATAGTGCATCAAAACTCTCTGCTCATTAAAAAGATTTTGAAATTTGGGTAACTTTTTGCCTTTTTCAATGGTCACTTTCTTGACCAAAAGAAAAGTTTCACAAGGTGAGGATGACTGGGATTTGTCATGAATATGTAAGAGCATTATTCCAAACATTTTGATTGGAATAAACTTGCAAGTACTTGCCAAGAAGCCTTTTGAATATTTTAGATGTTAGAGCAAAATCATGAAATGAACCTTATAGAAGTCCATCCAAGACAGTAAAGTTTAAAACTTCCCAAAACAAGTTTGGCCACTCTGACTGCCCACGCAACAGTTGTGAGAGTGAAATTTCCATAAGGGAAAAATGCGTCTAGCCTTGCTTCGTATCAGGCTGAATGGGCAGATTGAACGTTATCTAGTGATTAACATGCGATCTATTGCCTCAGCAGTTATCAACGAGGGACAGGATATTCAGCTGAATGTTTTTTTTTCTTCTTTTTTGTCCAATTCAGGGGTCGGCAACCAATGGCCCAAGAGCCATGAGATAATTTCAAAATAGTGGGCCCCGAGAGCCATTCTTTGTACTGAACTTGTGGGCCCAAAGCTCTGTGATTGCTCAATTGTGGGCCCCTAAACCCATAATTTCTGTTTTGTGGGCCCCTGAGCAAACTAGTCAAATTTGGTGGGCCGAAACTTCAAAGTAGTTGCCGACCCCTGATCTAATTGAACAATCCTATTCGCCAAGAATGGTATCTATTTATCACAAGCAAGGAATTTTTTCGGTGTCTAAAAACATAGCCAAACTAGTCCTTGAACCAAGGATCCCAAGAAGCACGCCCCACTTTTGAAAGTTGACTTTTCTTCTTTTCTCGTCCAATGATCTCCCAGGAAATAGTAAAAAGTTTTTACAATGCAGGTGTTGCTAAAGGGAAATGTAGGGAACGTGACATTTTCCTGGATGGAGCATTTGTTGCCTTTCAAGGACCAAGAAGGACCTTATTGCCGTTGGCGAAGATCAGTGGCGAATATTGCTGGTCAAGCGCCTTTTAGTGTGTCTCTTTGTCAAATTTCAGTAGCTGTGAGGGTTTACGTAAATTTTTCAATCAGGGAATTTCTTCCCATACACCCATCTGTTTAGCACTTGTTCTATCTGTTCCCTAAACCTTCTTTAAAAGATGGTCGCTAAACCAAATATATTCAAAATAGCTTTTAAGAGATGGCTTCTTGTTTTCAGGCACTCAATACAGTCACTTTCATGATAGAAAAACTAGAAATAATCATGTCACAAGTTTTTATCATACAACACTAGTAATTTTCAATAAAATTTTAGTTTTTGACTCGGAAATATGTTTTGTTGTGAAACAGAAATTAAAGGTGTTTGAAGAAGAAAGGTCAGATGACGATCATGCTCATCAACAATCAGCATGGGATATCTGCTCCACAGTAAAAAATATTATAATATCTGAAAATTGTAGCAAGCCAGAGTGGCCGCGTGAATAAATGCGGGATTGAAAAGGCTAATAGTAAATGCTTCCTCAGACGACGCATGTTCGAACACTGGAATTGAATTGGGCTGTCGGCAGTAATATTTTTAGTGGGGAAACGTGGTGTCGTGGCTAGTACTGTATCCTTGTAGTGAGAAGGGTCCCAGGTTCGATTCTCCTCCCCGTCCGTTCTCAAGGAAACATTTAGACGTTAATCCACTCACAAATGGGGAATCATTCTAATACCGGACATGAGATTGCTTATCAGTAGAGCGGCCGAAAATATTTAAATAATATTTAAGGAAAAACTATCAAAATATTTAAAGAAATATTTAAATTACAACCAAATATTTAAAAATATTTAAATTTGTGGGGAGTTTGGAGCAATAAATTGGTATTTTTGAAAATTTTGATTAAAAATTCCAAATATTTGATGAAAAATTGGAAATTTCAGAAATATTAGTAAACAAATCTTCAGTGCTAAAAAAATCATACCAGGCAATGACAATTGGTTATTCTTGGCAGTCCTTATTTATACCCTACATTTAATTAATGCATTTTACTGCCTAAGGTTTCGTTGAATACTCAAACTAGAGTTTCCGTATTTCTTTCCTGTTGGAGTTACGGTTTTCTATGTAAGATTAAAATCCATTAATGTTATTTTGAGGCCAAGCAGACCAAGTTTTTATTTCACACGCATATTTTCCATTTTAGTTTGCCTATTCCCATCAAAAAGAGCCATAAAAGTTTTAAAAATTGGAAGATTTTGACAATGTAGTTTTTGGAAAGGTCAGATTTTATGTCAAAATTTCAAAAGATTTGCTGAAATTTTGGAGATTCTTGGAGTGTTTCAACGAAAAACGGGAATTTTCTTTTAATTTTAGAAGAAAAAGCCCAAATATTTAAAAACTGCTAAAAAACGCAAAATATTTAAATTCAATATTTTTTATTTAATTCAATATTTTCGGTCGCTCTACTTATCAGGAAAATATTGGACGTTGTGATGGCTGGCTTCGCTGGCCGGGCAAGGCTAAACCCTCCAACCCCTAGCACCAACCATCAGAAATAAAAAAAAGTTCATCTAACCTATTTTGTTCCATTTTGCTTATTTCTATTCCAGGATATTGGCCTTTTGGATGGTTCATGTGTCAATCTCTCAGCTACTTTCAGGGGATTTCGGTTTTCGTCAGTTCTTTCTCTCTCGTCGTTATCAGTTTTGAAAGGTGAGTAGGATTGAGGCATTGCAAGGGATTCCTCATTTATTTATGATGGAACAATTTGCCTTATCCGCATTAGACATGTGCCACGTTTCAGTCACAAAGGGTGCTGCAAACTCATATTGGCCGAGTTATTTAATTAGCAATTATGAATCAAAGTTGTGAATCCTAAAACAACTCACTTACTGAAACTATTTGCTGCGGTCTTGGCATCTGGAATTAATATGGCTCTTTTTAGGTATATGTCCATTCTTCATCCTTTGAAGCCTGTTATACCAAGGGCTGGCTCCCTCTATGTCATCTTGGGAATTTGGCTTGTTTCTTTTCTTGCCTCCATTCCCAATATCATTCAAACCAAGCACGAAGACAGGAACGGAAACTGGGTTTGTTACGCAGGTTAGTAGTGTAAGCATAGATAACTTTAGCATATGGACCACTCTTAGTACTTGTTAACGGACAAAAGGAGGCCAATTATGTAATTTTGGGAATTTCTATGGACATGCATTTGATGCTCAAAATGAACCATATAAAATGTCATTTTATATCAATTGATGCCTGCGCCACTTGGTTAACTTAGACATGGTTTTGAAATAGCAATTCTTAATGCCAAATTTTGGCAAAACATGAAATTCTTCTTCGCAACATTATTTTTTTGGAAAAAAACAATGTAAGAACATAATGACACAACGAAGATATGTTGTTGATGTGAACAATAGCGGACCAGTTGCCAAAAAGTGGCAAGAAAAATAGCTAAGTGACAACTATGTCTAAATCTGAGAAGTGATGCTGCCATCAATTGCTTTAAGTTTGTCTTCTGCAATGCTCATTGAATATTTTCATGAATTCCTGAAGTTATTCCCACGTTCAATGTTATTCATGAATTTGATTTTGAAAGGAAAAGAACGCCCTCAAGTCAAAAAATATCATTAAGGGTGCAGATTAATGGCAGATAGATAATTTAATTTCTATTTTCTAGTTTTTCCGTCTATTTGTCCGATTTCTTTTTTTGCCATTTTTCATAAAATGAACATTTGAAACTTGTTTTTACTGAACCTCTGCAGGACCAAACAATATTTTGACGGGAAGTTTAGCCCTTTAAAAGGTTTTAGTTATATACCCATCAACTATCCCTTAGATCATAATACTTTTATTATACTGAAGTACAAGACAAATGTCCTGACTTAAATTACATGCTATAAATTGCATAGCATAAAATCTGTAAGGTAGTGTGGTCAAATTATGATTGCTAGCACTTTGCAAGATTGTAGAAACTGAAATGAAACAAGTGTTCATACAACAACATGATGCATTTTCTTTCCTCGCAAAGTATAATAAGTACTTCTTAGGGTACTTGTGTCCAACATTTAATGATTTTTTCTTTTCCAAGATTCTACTTCTTAAGAAAATTTGCCACACCCAAACTGCTCTCTATTTGTGAGATAACTTAATCTTACACCAACGCCAAATATGTACTAATGTGTATTGATTTGGATTTTTGGCAAAGTTTTGCAACATTGGAATATTGGTCCTTGTTTATTTTTTTGGGGTCAGCAAGCTTACCACAAGCAGACTCATCGAAAGGCAAGAGACAAACCCTCAGTGTCAAAAATGGCGGCACTGAAAACTCAAAACACATCCGTTAAATGGTCCATGGCCCCAAGTTGTATACTATGCCCTCCCCTCCAGTTTTGTACATATCTTCTAAGCATCAAAATTTGAAAATCACCCTTTACTGTCAATCGGTCTTCTTGATTTTATCCCCCCTTTTTTGCTTCAGATGTGGACCTGTTCTTTAATATCTCAAGCGTGGTTTTCATCATCATCCAATACTTCGTGCCTGTGGTCCTGATGACCTACTTCTACTCAATGGTAGCCAAAACCATCTGGTCACGGCGAGACATTTGTGAGCTCATGGACGGAACCTCGCACAAGGCCGAAAAAGAACTACAAATGCTCAAGTCCAAACGAAAGGTTGGAACATCTCAATTATCGTTCTCTGTCCCAAAAACAAAGACTCTCTCTTTAATTGTCATTTGACGTCGTTAATCAGTTGGTTTTGTTGTTGGGTTGAGGGCAAAGCAAACAACTCGTTAGCATATTCATATTTCATGTTCCATCCTGAAGGATCTGATAGGGAACACACACATGTTTTTGATTGACACGCACCCATTTTGATGTGTGCTCAATGCTATCAGATTGAGTTTCATCCGATCGTGTCTCTCCAAAGCAAACGAGAGACAATAACGAAAGACATGCTTTTGTTGGTTCCAGATGATTAAAATGCTGATTGTCGTTGTGGCTTGCTACACAGTTTGCTGGATACCATTCAACGTCTATTGGGTAAGAAAAATAACATTTCCTGTGTTTTATATCTCACATGTTTGAAACTGCCATTTACAAACATTGTGGTTGATATTTACATTTGTGAATTTTGACTGGATAAATTGATTTTTTTTTCTCGCCAAAGTGGGGTTTCTTAAGAAAGCTTGGTCAGGCTCGAATCTTAAAAATGGCATTTTTGGGCAAGATTTTGGCATTTTCATCAATAGATTTGGCAACCCCTTTTTCCAATTTTCCATCAAACATAGTCACGTGATAGAAATAATCGGGGGGAAAAGTAGAATAATTAGTTAAACTAGTGAAAATATGATGCTTTTGTGTGTTAACATTTGTGGCATAAGTTGTGCTCTTTTGTAAATGAATTAATATATTATTTCAAAACAGCTTCTTCCTAAAGACAACTGCATTTTAAGTAGGAAAATGACCAGAATTTAATCATAAATTTGGAGAAGCTCGAATTTCCAATAGGTAAGGATACTCTAACTTTCTTCCTAAAATTCAATTTTTTTTTCGAAAAATGGAACATTTTCAGAAAACTGCAAAATCGTTCGAAATAGTTAAAATTGCTCCACAGTAGGACAACAGTTTTTCCTCAAAGAACTTAAATAACAGCGCAACCTCCAAAAATTAAGTAAACAAATTGTAGCAATGATGCCCTTTCGTTCATTAGAAATGTGCCCCTTTCGAAGTGATGTTTTCAAAAGTGATGGACCGAAAGAGCTCTTAAAAACCCGAAAATATCGGCTTTTATAATATAAAAGAAAAGAGGCCTTTACCGAAAGCGAAATCAGCTGACTGGAAAATAATTTAAATATATGATTTTTAGCCTTCAAAAATGTTTTGGCCATGCATTTGAAGAGGAGTAATAATAAATTTCAAAACATCGAAAAAGTTTTGTGTCAAAGGGTTTTTTTAAACAAAAAATCTTCGATTTTCATTTTATTGCTTTATTTTAATTTTTCCTAGCAACATGTTTGCTTTTATCTTTGGTAGGCTTAACCGAAACCGAAATTTCGACTGAAAGCGCTTGCAATCCATCACTAGTTTTATCACTAAGTAACCCGTAGAATTAGAAGGGTTTCTTGTTAAGCCGATTGAACTTCATAGCTATTAGGTCGGTTGTTGAGGTAGTTTGGAAGTATAGTAGAAGTGCAACTAGAAGCCTAGAGGAAGCATAAAAGAAGCACATGACGCACAGTAGAAATAACCATGCTCGATCAAGTTTCACTACATAAGCTGTGATTGAAAAACGCAGCTGCTTTTGAAAAACACAGCTTATGTAGCGAAACTTGATCAAGCATGGTTATTTCTACTGCGCGTCATGTGCTTCTTTTGTGCTTCTTCTATGCTTCTAGATGTGCTTCTACTATACTTCTAAACTACCTCAACAACCGACCCATTACCACCCAAGACTAGAAAGCAAGAAGAACATTTGTTGATTAAAAAGCGTCGAAGCAACATTTTTACTGGTTGCGAACTTCAGGTCTTTTCAAGTCTCGTCTTTCTTCACTTCCTTCATAGACTTGAAAGTTTGTCTGGAAAATTCAATTTGCTTACATTGCACCCTAGACAAAAAAAACTTTAGCGACTGGTTTAAAAATAGTTTGATCTGATGTCGTTCCTCTTTTTCAGGTTCTGTTACTTGTTTGGCCTTCATTGGAGCAATCTGCGACTTTTCCCTACATATTTACAACCGTTCATATCCTGGCAGTCTCGCATACCTGCTTTAATCCCGTCATTTATTGTTGGATGAACCGACGAGTGCGATATGGATTCATGGACATTGTGGGTAAGGATCAATTGTGTACCCTTTAGCTTCATTACTGACGCTGATCTCATGACTTTTCATATGTGGACTAATGGTGTGCTATCGCTTTGTTCCAGGAAACGTTGGTATGAACAAACTCGATCTTTGTAGAATGCTCTTGATAGTAGTAGTTGTAGTCGTATAATTTGTATCTAACTGTGAAACGTGGTAGATTCGTTGTTACACTTTTAACCATACACTTTAATGTTTGTTGTGTGGAATCGACCAGGGCGATCATTGGGACTCATTATATTGCAGGCAAATTAAAACTCGTTCGAGACTGTTTCCCGAAAATCGACTGGGACGCGACACATTTGACGCGAAATGCGCGACAAACTCAATTCACGGTGGTTCGAAAACGCCGAACGGGAAATGTCAGTGGATTAAATTCCCCCAATACTCTACAACGTGGGGAAAGTGCCGACACATTTTCAATCAGGTAGCGAAAGAACAATCAACTTTCTCTTATCATCAAGAGTTGTTAAAAACATAAGGTACATTTGATTTTGGATATCGGCAATGAATTCTCACCGAATTTCAGAAGAGGTTTGTTGAGCTGTGTGAGACGGAAAAGTTCCGAACAAAGAAGAAATACATTTCCCACTATTGATTTTCTTCTCATTTTGACTTTCCTATTGACATTTTTAAGCAATATTTGATAGACTTTAGTCATAAGCATTTTTATCTGCGACTAAAGTTATTAAGCAAACAAATAACAATAATTCCTAAAATTGTGCTTTTTAGAGTGTCCTAGAGTGCTTTTTATTGTGCAAAATTTTCTGGTTCATTAGACTTTAACCTTAATTATCTGGAATTGGGGTCGGCAACAGCTTTTGGGCAGCTTTGGGCTCACCAAATTTGAGGTTGTGATGCAAACAGATCCTGGTAGGTTCATGGGCCCAAATACATCAACTTTCAAGGAGTTTTGGGAGCACTAATTTGGGCTTTCCCCATTATTCCTGGGCCCACCAACGACCAACCAGCCTTGGGCCCACCTGTTGTGACCCTTGGCCTAGAGGAATATCATTATTACTTGAAAAATTTGCTTGAGTTTTCTCTAGTTCCATCAAAATAATCATCCTTTATAAGAATGTTGAAGGACTTTGGCTGCATTGAAAAGGCATAATAGTAAAATTGGCATAGCTTCTTAGTAATGTTTTAATCCAGAATGGTCAACAGAAGTATTTACTAAGTAAAATTTAAATGTAAAATGAAAGTATTTGATTTTACTGCATTACCAAGATTACCTATTTTGGGCATTACTTATTTTAGTGCAAATTATGCCAGCCCATATTAGACATGCTATTAAAGGCAAATAAAGAGCTTTCCTTGCCATCACAGACATATTTCCCCTCACAAAAGGAAAGAAAACAAACGGAAAATGAATCAATTATAGTCACCCAACCTCAAACGTTTTCAAAACATAGATTTTATTTTGAACGACCAAATATTCCATTAACTTCAGGAGTGGATATGGAAGGGGTCAATTACATCACCAGAGCACAGTAAGCCTGACCACCTTGGGTCGCATGGACAGTCGGGCTTCTGGCCTTGGAGCTAGAATCGAGGACCTACCCACGCGCTCTAACCCTACCAACAATGGACGTGGTAGGCTTCATCATAAAACATCTACCGTTTCGTGCAATGGAGAAATGGCGCAACTGCTAAGGTAATTTTAAGTACCTTTTATCCAAAACTAAATTATTATTCATTACAATGTCCTTCCAGAGAAGAGCCCTTGCTTCATAGGGTCCACAATGCCAAACTCCAGAGACAACAGAAGATCTCAACTATTTCTACCTCAACCAGCGTCACGAACGTTTCCGATGAAGGACCATCAACTCCCGTTTTAGGTATTTAGAATCTTGGCATACACTTTCAAAAACGTCAAATATAGCATCTCAAAATCTTGAAACAGGTGGCAATGGAGCAACAGCCACGGTTCAAACCTTTCATTTTCCGAGGCACCACAAGATCTCTCGGGAAATGGTCCGAGCTGAACTGGCTGGACTCAGTGAGGAAGCCAACGAAACCGATGACGAAACGCCATCCCCTGGGAGTCAACACGAAATGAAGGAATTTCGGAAAGTTGTGCGAAGAAAGCCTTTGACCAAAAGGGTGGAGGTAAATGTCCAATGAACGGCCTTGAAAGTAGAAAAAGAGACGATTGAATGCTTGCTTACATTGAGTTTTGGTAAAAGAGCTTCAAATTTCCTCACTAGATGGAGGCAGGCAAAATCGCCCAATATTAGAGTGAAATCTTGACCTTCCTGTTAAATCACAATTCGTTCCTATTTTTCTTGTCATGGTTACAAAAGTTTATAAGATTTAAGAAGTTGTGCCAACTGCCAATAGATCATAAAGCAAGTCCAAAGATCCCCCAGAACACCCAAAATTGGTTTCACCACAAGATAGGGCTGTTTGTCACCAGACTTGTGTCAATAACAGGGTTGTTCCAAATTCCTCAAGACTTTAATAGTAAACTGTGACAAAAGAAGACCATGGAGTTAACTTGAGATAGATAAAACTAACACTATGTTCCTTTCGTCTAATGAATTACACCAATATTAATCTTTTTAAATAGCGCTGCAAGTAGGGATGAGTACCTTTGATTTTGGAGTCGTTCTTGAAAACACAATCATAGTTTCAAAATGATCAATCAACTTCAAAAATGCTTTGCCTGAGTATACCTAAAATCGTTTTCTTCAATCTGTGTTTGTACAATTTTATCCCAAACGTAATATGTCACAAATAACTTTTGATTTGGTATGGGGCTCTAACTCGCGACAACCCTGTACCTTTGAAATGTAATTTATCAGAATTGCCATTACCTTGGTCTTAAAAGTAATTAATTTTCAGTCTCTTCTCGTCTGTCGTCGTGAGCACACGTCTTTTGCGTTGCTCATGAATTACGGGCCGGTTTAGACTAAGTGATGTGTTGTGTTGTGTTGTGTAGTGGTCGTTTGGATCCAAGGTAAGCCATTTTTGCATATTTATTTGCCTTTCTCTTCTTTCTCTTACTACTTTATTTCTATCTTTTACATTTTTTTTCGTACTCTTTTCGTATTCTCCTCTATTTTCAGTTTATTTTTATTTTTCTTAATATCTTTTCTTTGTGTGTCTTTTTTTCAGGTTTCCTTTAGTTCCTAAGTTCTATATTGTCGTTTTTAATGTCCTTTTCATACTTACATTCTTAGTTATAGTGGCAAATAATTTGTCTTGATTAGCGATTTTAATCATTCTTTTATCGTTTTTATCCAATATTTTTCTTCCATATTTGAGGATTTGTTCTTCATTGTATGTTATCCTTTGTTTTATCTCTTATCAGTTAGGTGTGAGATTGGTTGTCTGACTCTCTCCTGAGCTAGGTTGGTCGAAACTCTTGTTTTTCTTCTTTCCTGTTGGCCAGAAAGGGTACTATTCCATTAGGTGACTGTCTTCTCACAGTTAGGTGTGAAATTGTTTGGTTGGCTCCCTCTCTTGGGCTAGGTCAGTCTGGTCAGCTTCTTCACCTAGTTGTTGTTTCCTGTTAATCTTTCTTCACACCCCCTTCTTCTCTCATTACTTTTGTTAGAGTTGGTTGTTAGTTTTTCCTTCCATTTTCATGATGGAGGCTATCTTGAGTCAGGTTAGCGATGAGGCTAGGAAATGTCTGCATTTAGCCTTAGAAGGGAAGGACCCCTCTGTTGTCAAGAAGGCTTTCATTGTTGAGGCTCTGGTTGCTTGGGTTAGTCAGACCAGAAAGCTCGTTGGTTCAAAGGTGGCCTCAACTGTAGACAACTCCACTGAAACAGAGGCAACTGAGGTCGAGTTGGTTGAAGTAGCTCAACCAAAAATTGTCCAGAAAGCTCTAGCTTGTAAGGAAGTCTGTCCTGACCACAAAAGGCAGCCTTGTAGTCCGGATAGAAAAGGTTGTAGCTCTTTTGAACACCCACAGTGGTGTCAAAAATTGTTGAAGTTTGGGCTCTTGAAATACAACAAGAAAGGGTGCTCAAAGGTCGAGTGCCCCTTCTTCCATCCGTACATGTGTCGTAGATCAATGAGTAGTGGGACGTGTTTCAATGTGGAGTGTAGACAGGTTCATGTACGAGGTACTCAGAGGAAACCGAGACCAGCAAAATCTGGGTCTCCTAGATATGGTTATGGGTTAGCATCCAATTCCCATCCAATTCCCCAAACATTTTATCCTTTTAGCATCCCCCCTCCCCGTTCTCGTCCTCCTCCTCCTCCCAACTCCTTGTCACATTTCCCTTCCCTCACCTCAAAACCTATTCCTATTTCTACCCTTCTCCCCAACATCCATAACCCGGTTCCTCCTTCCACTTTTTCCTATGGGCAACCTAGGTCCTACTCCAATGTAGTCGCCCCTCCCCCTCCCCAAAAATCCCTTCCTGTAGAGCAAAATTTTGTTAGTAAGCAGGATTTTTTAAGGTTAGACAGGAAGGTCCAAGAACTGATAGACTTGGTCCATCGGAAGACTTTAAGCCCATAAAAGGGCTCTATTTGAACGTGCATTGTCTGATTTCCAAAAAAGACAGCACAAAGGTCAAAGTATTGGAGGAGCTAGCCATTGATAGAGAGGTCTCCTTCATTTCTATCACAGAGACTTGGCTTCGTCCAGGAGTTTTAGACGAAGAAGTAGCAATAGCTGGTTTTAGACTAGTTCGATGTGATAGAGTACGCCCTGATAATCCCATTTTCCCACATGGGGGCGTATGTCTATATGTCAGGAAAGACTTACTTCTTAGTCATGTACGAATGTCGAATGGAGAAGTAGAAGTTTTGATTTGTCATATCAAGGCCCTTGATCTTACGGTTGTAACAATGTATCGGCCACCTTCTTGTAGCTCTTCTTCATTTCTGTCAGCTCTCCAATTCATTGGAAAGGAGTTAGATCGAGAGGTTTGTTCTCGACTCTTTGTTGTTGGCGACTTCAATTTTCCGGCTAGCATTGTAGAGTGGGAGGTTAGTCCGGATGGGTACATTCCCATTTCGAAAACAGCATCGCCGTCTTTCGAAAAATTAGAAGAGTTTGCGATCTTGCGTAATCTCTCTCAACACGTTGGTGTTGCAACCAGAGCAGAGAGTGTTCTGGACTTAGTTTTTTCCAATGACCCTGATCTGATCCAGTATGTCCATGTTGCCCCATGTAGCCTTTCAGATCATCACATTCTTGAGATAGGGTCGACCATTACTCAAAAGCCGGCGAGCTCTAGAGTTAAACCTGCTCAAAAGGTGGGCGTGGCCAAGTTTAAGTTCAAAGATGAACACTGGCCCCTTATTGTTGAAAGATTAGGCGAGTTGGACTTGATTTCCATTCTAAAGCAGGAACCATCAATAGATAAAGCTATAAATAAGCTAATTTCACTTTTTGACGAGGTTTGTTTGTCCAGTGGTATTCCAGAAATAGTGGCAAAAGGTAGGCCATTGTCTAGAATTCCAAAGGTTAGGAAGAAGTTGTTCAAACGGAGTTGTCAGCTTTCGAATAGACTTCGACGTACTTCAAATCCATTTGTTGTAGCCAGCCTCCAAAGCAAATTGGATGTGGTCCAATCAAAAATTAGGGCCTCCATTGATTCCGATCAGTTAGAGAAGGAAAGTAGAGTGATCCAGGAGGTTAAGACTAATCCAAAGGCGTTTTTCTCGTTTGCGAATACAAAGAGAAAAATGAAGCATCCTGTAGGACCTTTTGAGGTCGGCGGTAAAACCGTCAATGATAGTGAGGTTATGGCCAATATGCTTGGAGATCAGTTCTCAAGTGTATTTTCAATTCCAAAAAGGGTAGTCAGAGCAGGCCATGACTGTAGCAATGTTTTTGATGAGACTGGCATTGATAGTCAGGATAATCGATTGGAGGATCTGGTAGTCACAGATCAAGATGCTTTTGAGGCCATCAAGAGCTTAAAGCTCTCGAGTTCTCCTGGACCTGATGGTGTGACATCTCAGTTTCTGATGAAATGTTCACAGATTCTTGCCCCAGTTTTCTCCTATTTGATGCGTTGCATCTTAGATCAGGGCAAGTTTCCCTCTTCTCTAAAAGTAGCTCATGTCGTTCCAATTTTTAAGGGCGGAGATAAGTCACTCCCTAGTAATTATAGGCCCATTTCTCTGACCTCCAGCGTTGCAAAGGTTTTTGAGAAGATTATGAAGTCCAAGCTTGTAGATTATTTGGAAGTCCATGATTTAATTCCTTCTGGACAGCATGGGTTTCGAGCTCATTTTAGTACAGTAACCCAATTGGTTGATCATATTGAGCAAATCATT
Source organism: Tigriopus japonicus (assembly GCA_010645155.1). Lineage (NCBI taxonomy): Eukaryota > Metazoa > Arthropoda > Copepoda > Harpacticoida > Harpacticidae > Tigriopus > Tigriopus japonicus. The sequence continues at coordinate 1,075,005 of JAAGOF010000185.1, read as the reverse complement.
GAAGGGCTCGAAAGTCATGAGTCAGTTGATGTAGTCTATCTTGACTTTGCCAAGGCCTTCGATAAGGTAGATCATGGTCTTTTGCTCGATCAACTCAAAGAGTTAGGGGTCCAGGGTAAGGTCCTGACTTGGATTGATAGTTTTATAAGCGAAAGGAAGCAAATAGTTAAAGTCGAAGGATCTTTTAGCGGCATGTATGATGTCAAGTCAGGTGTTCCGCAAGGTTCAATTTTAGGTCCGCTCTTGTTTATTCTCTTTATTGCTCCTCTCCAGAATTTTAGAACAAAAGCCAGTATTTCTTCATATGCTGATGACACAAAATTAGTTTGTGGAAGGAATGGGCAGGACTCGAAATGTTTAGTTGAGGACTTGGAGAAGGTCTACTCTTGGGTTGGCGAGAGTAACATGGCATTAAACGGGATGAAATTCCGCACAATGACGTATGGGGCGTCAAAATTAGATGTTCCTCTCAAAGACAATGGAGGTTGTGATATTGAGCAGGTATCGTCCATGAGAGATTTGGGAGTTGTCGTCCAAGATGATGGAAAGTTTGATGAGCATATCCAGTTGAAAGTGGGGAAGGCATTTCAAACGTGCGGCTGGATCTATCGCACTTTCAAGTCCAGAGATAGTATTACGATGCTAACTCTGTACAAGTCGATTGTCCAGCCGCATCTTGAATATGCCTCACCCATTTGGGCTCCAATGAGTTCAGCAGGTTTGCAAAAGGTCGAGCAGGTCCAAAGATGTTTTACTAGGAACATCACAGGAATGAGAGAGCTCTCATATTGGGAGAGGCTCCAGAAGTTAGGGTTGTACAGTACTCAGAGAAGGTATGAAAGGTATCTGATACTGTATGTTTTCAAGAGCATTCATGGGCTCTGTCCTAACCCAGGATTTGAGATCAGTTGTAGCGATCGTAGAGGTTTTACGTGCGCTCTGAGAGCACCTCCAAATCCTAAGGAATCAAGGCTAATTCGAACAATGAAGTCCTCCTCTCTTCTTTATCGGGCTCCTTCATTGTTCAATTTGTTGCCTATTTGCCTTCGTCGGGAATATGTAGGAGCTGATCCTCTAACAGCATTTAAGGCAGGATTGGACAAATTCTTAAATACTATCCCTGACCAACCCACTATACAAGGGTTATATAGATCTGCCAACAGTAACTCATTGGTAGATCAAATTTCATATAAACATTAATTATTGAAACTATAATAATGATTAACTCTCTTTACAAGGAATCCCATTCCTTGTAGCGGTATTGAAAAATCCGCCCCCCCCCCCAAAAAAAAAATAAAAAAATAAAAAAAAAAATACAATCATAACCTCTTAATTTTCAAATGTGATTAGTTGCAATGATAATCAATTTGAAAAAAGTAATTGAAATGAATTCACAATAGACACGTCCAAAAGCGAATCAGTGATATTTTATAATTGCAATTTTGTTCGAAATCCATAAATTGTAATTTGTCACAATTCTCAAAATGCTTTTGAGATTTTACGATTGTTTTTGTAAGACAAAGCACACTTTAGTGTACAAAGCTGTTGAAAATTACAATTGATTTAAAGCTAAGATCCAGGGGTGGTTTACGTCAAAGAGTCGCTTTTCCGTGACTCATGGATCACTATGGGTTCTTTTCTTGGATTAAGTCATGACAGGGTTCACCAAGTAAACACCGTCATGGGCAATCGATCTGATTAAAAGGAAATATTTTTATGCCGACGCAAAGTTTCTGACGACCCCTGTCAATAAAAGCGTCGCGAAATCCTTCAGTCAAAATACTTTTATTCCAAGCCAAGATCTCTCATATTTCAAAGGTATTTCTTTCGTTTGTGTTTGGTAGGCTTCACTACAAGAGACCAAGTATTTTTGTCGTTCTAAATGCATAAACTAAGAAATGTCAAAAATGTGAGGAATAAGAACGCCTCGAAATAAGATGTTTTTATAGTGTAAAAATCCGTCGAAGATTCGATTCATCAATTAGGATTCATTTTGCATAAAGGTCATGTCGGAATAATGCTGGTTACAAGAGGTGTTCTTTTTTCCTTTTCAGTGTTTCCAGAATATTTCAAGTTCTTAGGTGAATATACAGGGTGTCCCAAAAGTTTGCCTTGTTAATTTTTTATGTCATTTCTCTCAATGAACTCACAAACATCCTAGTAACATCAATTTTTTTGTCAAATATACGTTTTATGATGGATTGGCAATAAAACGTTAGAGTATTTGTTCTGCACGTGTTATCTTAAAAAATGAGAAATATTTCCCTCGCTTGTTTTCAATGCGCCAGTTTTATCCTCTTTCACTTTGAGACATGGTTTGCCAAATTGATAAGAATTCATGACAATTGAAGCAATTTTTTGACCAACGAAATTTTTCCTTTTAAATTCTTAAGCAATAGCTGACTAACAAGTACTGAAAAGAAAAGTTTTATTATGCACTTATTTTATATTTTATTGGTACTAAATAAAATACACTTCTACTTCTGTGTGAATTTACCAAAGGCTTTTCAATTGTTACATCTATGACGTCAAGTTGGTGATGTGAATATGTTGTAAATTGATGACCTCATGTAGTTGCAAATTCTTAAAACCCTTTTTTCACTTTCATTTTCAGAGCATCTGTTCCGAGGAAGGTGTGCGTTTACCTCGAAGCCAATCGGACGAGATTTTCGAGACGTCCCTGTGTGTCAAACGTAGGGACATTCTGCCAAAGATCGAACCCAACTCCAAAGAGATATGATGAATGTTCTTTGTCCAAATGTGTTTTAAGTGTGATTCAAGGGCCACCACATTGGTCTTGCATTTATTTCTCGCTTTACTGGTGGATTTAAACAAACGCAAAAAAGACATTGTTGTTCATGTGCCGTGTGGTGCCAAATAAATGTATATTAGTTACCTTTGTCCCTCTCTTTTATTTCTAGAATGTAGATTTTTAACTAGTGACATTCAGGTAGAAGCTTTCCTAGTGTTAATTGTGGCCTAGGAGGCAAACCAATGATATTTCATCGATCAAACAATCCAACACCAACGCCTAATAGTCTCTCCCGTTCCATTTTTTCACACCAATACACTCACTCACTCTGCTTCTGTGCCATTGGAAATTGTCCTTGAAAGCGTGAAATCCTTTCAAAGGATATTGACATTTGGAACCAATAAGCCTGAGGATTGGCTATTTTTGACCAATAGATAAATTGCTTTTACACACACGAGAAATGAGTTTTTGTTAAAATGGCTCCAAATAGGGATGGATCAAAACCAAGGCCTTTGGAACGAAGTGATACTCTGTTTTTAGTTAACTAGTTGGTGCATAAATTTTTTGTTTCTTTTTTACAAAACATTACGGCTTTTCCAAAAAACGTGATTTATGATTTCATTTTAGGAGAAAAAAACACTATGAGATTATTATTTTTTCGTAATTACTATAAACTAGAAAGGCATTTTTGCCCCTTTTTTAGAATTTGTCAAAACTCGCATCTCAATCAAGCTAATCAATAAAAGGAAACGTTTCGGTTTACCAATACAAAAAAATTAAGGGTCCAAACTTCTTTTATATTTAGTCTTATGCCAATTATGGAGCTATTTTCTATACCTTTTAACTAGTTTTAAGCATCATTGCACCAATTTTGCTTCATTTGTCGTATCTGAGTCTCAAACAAGAACCGAAGCTTTAAAATTTAATCAGCAAAAAAGGTGGCGGAAAAATACTGAAAATAAACTTTTTGCTCTGACATAAGCAAAAATACCAAAGATGAACTTTTTGATTTGACATAAATAAATAAACAAAAATAAAAAGTGATCTGATAAAAAAAAAAAAATTCTGACATAAGTAAACATACAAAAGATGAACTTTTTGATTTGATAAAGTAACTTCACCACTAACTCGTTGCTAGATCAAATTTCATATAAACGGTAATTTTAAAAACTATATTAATCATTAACTCTCTTTGCAGGGAATCCCATTCCTTGTTGCGGTATTAAAAAATCCGCCCCCCCCCCAAAAAAAAAAGATATACACGTATTTCTTTCATACTTTTAGTTTCATTCGACATTACAATATTCTTCACACGCCATTTTAAAGCCTTAAAAGGTCAACTTAATTTGCATCAAATCTGCACCCCTTCTTGTTAAACGCAATTACACAAAATAATCCACTCAAATTACTTTTTCCATATTTTCAAAATACAGCAAAGCTTTTTAGGGCAAAGTAAATCACTTCCAATGAATGGCACCAAGAGCAATGGGAACAAGGACGCCAAAATTGTTTTTTTTTTTCCCTTGTGGACGAGTCGAAAAATGCCCGTTCCAAGGGCAGATGTGGCGAGGATTTTCGTGCGTTTCCTGAAGAATTGGACCAAAGTGGAACGACTTTTCAACCATAAGGGTTGCCATCCCAATCCCTTTTGCCCCATGAGTCCTTGTTCTTTCCATGATAACTCAAGTTAGTAAAGATAAGTTTGGGAACACTGGAAGTATGTTCAACTTGTCCCAGATATGGATTCATTCCTTGGGAACAAACTATTGTGTTCCACGATTGATGACGAATCACACGATCTCTTCAAGAAAGCAGTGAGTTCTTGTTCATTGCCAAAAAGATATACCGATATGGTAAGAAGAAAGTTAGTTCCCTTTTCTAGTGAAGCTCTGGATGAGTAAGGGACCCAATTGATCCAACTTTTCAGGGAAGAAGAGGTCAATTAAGGAATGCAGTGCATTTCGTGAGAAAGTCGAGGAAGTAGAACGAGGGCGAAAAAAAGCCTTAAAGGCTTTATTATGCACTTCTGAACTGACGTGATTGAACTCTTTCGAGTCATTCTTGAGCTTGTGTGACAGTGTGAGGTGATCGATGATTGACTCCAGAATGCAATCCATGGCTTCCAATAAGAGTTCTTCGGCCAATCAAAGCAACCAGAGCCTCTTGAACGATGCATATCCATCATCGCCAACTTTAGGTAGGTCAAGTGAATTCTTTGCCTTTTTCCAAAACTATTTGCGGCTGTTTAGCATTAATACTAACGAGGCATGCTTTATTGGGGAGAGGATTTTTAAGGTATTGGAATACTAAAACCATACCTCTTTGTCTTTGAATAGAAGAGTAAATAGCTTTTAGTTGTGAAGGAAAGCCGGTTGTCGACTTTGTTTAGCTACAAAAAAGTGATGTTAACATTTTGCAGCATGAATTTTTGCCTTGTTAAATGACAGAAAAATAGTATATGTTTTTTTAACAGTTTCTTTTACAAGTTTCTAGTAGACGTGAAGACCTTATCAAAGTTGTCATTACTTGTAAAGGCACAACTGATTTCGCAGATATTATTTTCTTTCTTCCTTGATGTTCAAAGTAATGTAAGATGTAAAATCAATGCAACGATGTAAGACAAGCTGTTTTCAAGTCTCTAGATTTTCTGCTTGACGGCAAAACAACCTTTTCTCTTACGATTAGATCAGCATTACTTCAAGCACTTCATGAACTCACATTATGTACACTAGCCCACTATTTACCCAAAAACCCTAACCCTTTTTAATCACAGGAATGTTGTAGTAACCTTGTATGACATTCTTGAATTCTAGTTTTTTTGTAAAATACGCCCTAATGTATGATAATTGGGCCCCGGAAAATAACTTTATTTTGCTGTGAAGCAGAAATCCCAGGCGTTTTATGGCGAAAGATCAGCTGATGGTTTTCTTCAGCTGACCTTACTCCTCCAAACGTCTGGGATTTCTGCTCCACAGCAAAATGAAATTAATCTGGGGCCTAATGATGATTCCTGTGAAAAATAAGAAAACTAATAACAGATAGCGAAGTATGTTAATACAAGAACATCTAGAATTTAATGGACTGCGCACGGCCAACCAAAATCGAGTAGATTTACGACACAGAAAAAAGGAAAAGCCCCGTTCTTCCCTTTTTCTTATGTAGCAAATCTACTCGATCTTGGTCGGGCGTGTTCAATCCACTAAATTCTTGATATCCTTGGTTAGTATTAACAGTTTCCAAATCCTTCTCAGCTTCATTTTGAATGATCTGTGCCCTCATTTAACCTCTTTTGTCCTAAAATTATGTCCATAAAATGGCATTTAATGTACAAGGGAGTCTTTAGTATTGTCAGGATATGAATTGTTCTCTCTTTCACCCAATCCCCTCATTTAAATCGAAGGGATCGAAATCAGGAAAATTTCAGCTGTCTGAAAAATAGTACAAATTTTCTTGGCATCATTTATTGGAAGCTTCATCAGCTTCAACGTCTTGGTTTAGTTTAAAAAATTCTTGTGATGATTAGGTTTTTGTACAGAAATTGACGAGGTTTCAAAGAAGTCAACAACTCCTTAAGATCCCTAAAGACATTGATGCCAGATACAATAACACTTTTTGGGGTTCTTGCAAAAAGAGATTTTTGTTCATTTATAACTTGAACTTTTTTATCTACTCCAAAAAAGTGTGTGAAGTCTTACTCTATCAATAAAATAGTAGATTTTCCCATGATCATCATCGTTCGAGCCCAGGAAATCTAATGTGAAAAACCTAGGCACAAAAGTAGAAGGAATTTTTTTTGAAAAAGTTGCAAATAAGAAAGAAACACAGAGTTATTTAACAAAACCAAATAAGCGGATGAGAACTTAGACCTTGTATGCCATATTTATAGAAGTTGAAAACATTGTTATCGGATGGAAACAAAATACGGGAAAGTCACAAGATATTACACCCTAGACACCCAAGACCCAAGCCAGGGCTTAATAATTAACATATTTCGATACAACCATAATTCAAAAATAATATTGGTCCCGTTTTGATCTGCTAAAAAATGTGGTTCTACGAATGATAATATTGCAGAATAGATCGTGAAAAAATGTTTCATTGCAGAGACTCCGTCCATGTTCTCGTCCTCTTCAACCCTTTCAAACACTTCACTTTTTCTCTACGGGAGGTTCCGAAGTCACAGCTTGGGCAAGAAAGATCCCCTAGGTCTTACCAGCTCCACCTCTTCCAATTGCATTTCCAACCATCGTCAAAATGAGTCGTCTTCCAACTACGCGGTAAGTGTTTCCATGGTATTATAGCCTTCAGATTTGTTATTGCTTTTTTCTCCGGAATTTACCCAGACGTAAACGATCAAAAAAAAGAAAGAAAGCGTGACTAGGAGTTCCCTGTTATTATCAGCATGCAGGAGTTGGTCGTCTGGAAAGCCTTTTATGAGGTGTTAAATGGCCTTGGAGCTCAATCATTTTTCTAGTTTACCGACCTCGAATATTTATTTAGTTGAAAATATGAATGAGAAACGATTTTGCATTGAATTAAGGCACAAAAAAGAGCTAGATAACTAGATCAATGAAGTAGTGAGCTCGGGCATGGTTTTGTACTATAAAATTGTTATTTCTTTTGCTTTTGTCCCAGACAACCAATGGAGACTATGATTGAGTTTTTCAGTTACTGAAATCTCATCTAACGTTATTGCCAACTCATTTAATACCTCCCAAAATAATGGATAGTCTCTCGTAGAGCACTATAATAACAGAGTACGGTCATAAAGTGCGCCATCTAGTGGATTTCTTACGGCAACACCTCGCAATTCCCATTGAGCACATATTTTGGAAGATTGCAACGGTCATTTATCAGTTTTGGACAAACTAAAGCACCTAAAATGCTGATGGGGGAACTCCAAATAGCACTTTAAGTGTTTTTTTTCTGATGAATTTTGGCTTAGATCATACCTGAGTTACCTTTTCAGTAATCAGATTTCCATGCCAATTTGAAAGGGATTTTATCAACAATTTCAACCCAAAACCACCACAGGTCCATTTACAACACTCCGTGAAATTTCACTTGGTGAAATTGGAGCCACTATTATAATAGAGTACACACTTGAGATTTTTTGCTTGCATTCTCTCCACTTTTTGCAGAAAGACAAGTGCCAAAAAAATTGCAAAAACCCAAAACTGGTTGAAAATGTAACAGAAGAACTATCATCCTTACAAAAAACCATCAAAAAATAAAAAAAAAAATTGGCGAAAATGTCCTTACATTTATAAAATGTGTTCGAATCTTAAGTAAGCGAGGTCAAATTTAAAAAGCACATGCCCACAAAACAAAGTTGAACAACTTGAGATCAGAAATTCAGACAATGTATCTACCAACTTGTTTGCAACGGAAAGATGATCATGTGGAAAGGCGCATTTGCTTTTAACTCCAATTTTAATCACTAATAAATCTCTTTTTAGTACACCATCAATTCCTGGCATCGTGACTAGATTTGGCATTATAGTGCTGTTGACGGCACTTTTTCAGATTCACGGTATCAAATTAGCATCTGGCACTATTTGAGCTTTTCGGGAATATCACTTTCTATTGTAGTAAGACATATTACGAGGCCAATTGCAAAAGTTTTATTTGACATTTTGAGATGCTGATTTTTACTTCAGAGTTAAAAATCTGGAAAATGCAAAGAAGTGGCCAAAATTTTTAAGAGGTAGTAAGATTTTTTGGTCAAAAAAGCCGAAAAAGGTGTAGATAAAAAATATTAAAAACTTTTTGCTGCGAATGTTTTGCTCCAAAGAAGTGTTATAATGTTGTGAGTGCTTCCAATTTTACTTGTGTCTCTTGCATATCAAGAAATTGAGTTTTGAAAAGTTTTCTGACCCAAATACCAAATGGCAACACAACACCAAAAGTTGAAATCAAACCATACAAGTAGTCTGAAGAAATGTGGATGATCAGGGTTAAGGAGTTTTATTTCAAACTTCAGAAAGTCAAATTGTCTTAATGTACAAGTAAAACACAAATTTTGGATCAAAACGCTCAAATGGACCCCTAGGACTATGTGTAGGTCGTATCTTGCTATGTTTTAGAACAACACTTTTATCAGCCCAATTTGGGTTCTCCCAGGATACTTTCACTACTATTCCAACATTTTGACGGCACTATTCCCTTCAGCTATTTGGTCACACTGATTCCTGGACACCCTGTTGTACTTGATCTGAACCATCCAAACTTAGATAACCTCGCTTTTTAAACTAGATGTTTTAAACTGATTTCAGAGTAAAAGCAACTTGTTGACCATCCCATCTGCCCCCGTCCTCAATGATTTCGAACCCAAGTTCAAGAGTGGAAAGGATGCATCAAAGGACTGGTACTCTATAGCTCAAGATATCAACTTGAACCGATGTCTGCCCAGATGGCCAATCGAATGTCAAGTCATACGAAAGAAGTTTGTCAAAAAATATGCCAATATATATAATTTTTTTCAACGGATATACACATTTTTATGTATTCTTTAGAGTCCAGCATATCAGGTCTTTTCCGACTGAACCAGAGGTTTTTTATGAGGTCTCTGGCAAAGAGGCTCAACCCCGACCCCTTGGAGAAGACCATGGTGTTGTGATCTTTGAGTACAATGTAACTAGTTCAGTCAGCTATTTCAGGTGAGTAACCAGACCTATGAAGTAATTGTCATTAGAATTACAATTATGTAATTGCAGTTATATTTCCAAGTAATTGTAATTGTAATTTATGACATTTGAGATCAATGCAATTGTAACTGTAATTAATTACATTTGAGATCAAAGTAATTTAATTAATTACATTTGAGCCTATGTTATTGACATTTTTCAACTACTACAAATTGAAATTACATTTTCATCTACATAAGAATTTGTGACATTAGAAACTTCGCACATTTTCCCCCGTTCACTGAATATCTTTCTGTGTGTAAATTGATTCACGAAAAGCTCACAGGTTTGTGATGCTCTTTGCACGTTTTGCACTTGAAAAGAAAAGAGTTCAAGCTCTGTTTGAAAAAAAGATATAATTGAAGTGTAATTCTATGTAATTCAATTACTTTTGGAAAGTAATTGTGTTTAATTACTTTTGGAAAGTAATTGTGTTTAATTACTTTTGGAAAGTAATTGTGTTTAATTACTTTTGGAAAGTAATTGTAAATATAATTAATTACATTTAAAAATAAAGTAATAGTAATTATTCAATTGCTTTTGAGAGCAATGAAATTGTAATTAATTACATTTTAGAAGTAATTGACACAGGTCTGTGAGTTATACCGTAAGTAGAGACTGGAAGTTAAGACGAATAAAACTGTCAAATTAGACAAAAAAGACGAATAAAATTACCTGATTAGACGAATAAAGACGAATAAAATTGCCCGATTAGACGAAAAAGACGAAAAAACCTGACAAATACGACAAAAAAGACGAAAAAACCTGACAAATATGACAAAAATGACGAAAAACACTGACAAATACGAAAAAAAAGACGAAAAAAACTGACAAATACGACAAAAAAAGACGAAAAAAACTGACAAATATGACAAAAATGACGAAAAACACTGACAAATACGACAAATAAGACGAAAAACACTGACAAATACGAAAAAAATGACGAAAAAAACTGACAAATACGACAAAAAAGGCGAAAAAAACTGACTTACACGGCAAAAAAGACTAATGAATTGCCTGTAAAGAGGATTAAAACTGCTGCCCATGAAGTAGACAAAATGTGTGGCCCAATTGAGGGGAAACAGCTGCACCATTGTGCAAAACAGCAAAATCTACTAAGTTAAAAAACGGAAAAGTGCCGAATGAGCAAGAAATGGTCAGTGGAACATTTAAATTTAAAAAAAGCAAGAGCTCAAAACCGCCCTTATTTCAACGCTTTCAAAAGAGCAATATTTAGAAGCAGATTTGCTGACATTAATTCTTCGAATAGTCAGATATCCTTTTCAATCCAATTTTCTTTCTGTGTGTCAGGAAGCTCTACAAGTTCAAATGTAAGTGTGGATCATATTTTGTTGCCCAAGTTTTGGCGTTGAACTTTTTTAAAAGTGTCTTTTTGATTCCAAATTTGAGAAAAAAGCTTAAAATCTAAGAAAAGTTCCAATTTTTGACTAATTAGACGAAAAAAGTTGAGTTAAATTGCCGGATTAGACGAAAAAAGACGAATAAAATCCAAATTAGACGAATAAATCTGTCGCGACGAATAAGGGTTAAAAAAACGAATAAAGACGAAAAAAGATGAATAAGTTTTTTCGTCTTAAGTTCTTGTCCCTAGTTATAAGGAATGCCTTTCAAAGCCATGCTTGTTTATGAGTTATGACCTTTTCTCAATTTGTAGTCGAAGTGTGGCGGCTCCATCAGCAGATTCGCCATCAGAGTATCCCTCCGACTTACCAAAACTGCCTTTAACTCTACGATTCGAATCGCGGTTCGAAAGCGGAAATCTGGCCAAAGCCATTCGGATCACAGACAGTTGTTATGAGCTCTACCTCCGTCCTGACCTCTACACATCTCGCCATTGCCAATGGTTCTACTTTCAGGTGATGAGCCAATGTTGACTTATTCATTGATATCATCATATTAAACCACGCATCACTCATTTATCTGGAGAGAGAACCAAGCAATGAGAATTATGATTTCCAGGCTTCTGTAATTCGTCCTGTAATCCGGTAAAATCAATTTTTGAAAAAGGATAGGAAAACCCTTTCATCCTGTTTGAGATTTAGAAAATCCCTTCCCGGGATCCTGATAATTCTGCGACCAACCCTGATGTCGCCCCTCTCATAACTCTGCGGACTTGACCACACATAAGTTTGGTTTAAAAATACTTTTTTTCAAGAACTTCCAGTTCTCTATTCACAAATGGACGACATATGAGATTTGCTCATTACTTCTCTTAAAATATCTCCTCAGATCCATTGAAAAATTGCCTTTCAGGTTAAAAACATGAGGGCCGATATGACGTACCGCTTTTCCATCGTGAACTTCAACAAACCCGACAGTCTCTACACTTGTGGAATGAGGCCGGTCCTTTACTCTGAGTTAGAGGCTGAAAAGCATTATGTTGGGTGGAGCAGGGTGGGCTCAAATATCCGCTATTATCGCAATGAGACCTACGATGAGGACGAAGGGTGTACCTACACGCTCACCTTCACTTTAACTTTTCCGCATGACAATGACACTGTCTATGTCGCGCATTGTTACCCTTATACATACAGGTTGGCTTCAAATCCAAGCTATTAATTTATAACTGATATAACTGGTATTTTCAAGATGACTTAAGTTGTCACAACTCTAAGTAAGACACTATCGCCATCTAACGTTCGAACTAATGATGCTGGTTCATTCTTTCTTGATTTTCTTCGACTTTTCCAAAGTTTTAGGGGCAAATATAGTTTTGAGCCGTGTTTTGGGAAACACATTGTCCAAGATTGAATAGCGCCTTTTAATAAAACGATGATTTTGGTGCGACTTTTTTAGTTTTGGACATTGTGACGATTTTTCACCAAGTGGCAGAAAGTGGCAAACATTCTGTAAAAGTCAAAATTTGTCATCCTTGCTAAAATTCCAAAATAACAAAAACTCAATAGTTTTCGGGTTGACGTTTTAGGATTTAGGATTGATAGGATAGTTTTAGGATTGTTCAATGAATGTATGGATGGAAAAATATAGTGATGGAGCAAAAGGGCTCATAACCAAAACCGAAAGAAGCTGACTACAAAATTGTATAAATCCAAAATACACCTTAAAATACAAATTGCTCATATAATTTGTGTAATAAATACATAATATAAAATAACATAAATTGTTGTGGAGTCGCAAATTTTAAAAAATTGGAAACCCATACTTCAGAGGTTTTTGGACGAATTTTTTTTCGATTTTGTTGTCAAATTCCATCCTTTATTGTGCCTGTCTGCTTTTGGTTTCGGTAGGCATAACCGAAACCGAAACCGAAACCGAAATTTCGGCCAAAAGCGCTTTCGGTCCATCACTATAAAATTATTATCCACTTAACTTGCGGAACACTTTGTTCATTGGTTGATGAATTTTTAACATATTTTTTCCCCAGGAGTCAATTTTGTTGCCAGACTGAGGCAATCTGTTTCTTTTTTAATGTTAATGGATTGTTATCAACTATAGGTGACACGTAAAAACTAATATCATTTAACTTTTCAGTGACCTTCAAGATGATCTAGGAGCCATTCAAGAAAACGAAAGTCGTGCCAAAGTTTGCTCCCAGAAGTTATTATGCAACTCCTTAGCGGGTAATAACATCTACATCTTGACAATCACGGCTCCGGCTCATCAGGTGGGACCTTTAAAAGGCTACTTATTTGGCACTTTTGATCCAAAATATGTGTTTTTACTCTTAAAAGGAAGTATTGAAACAACGGAGCGTGATCTTTCTGAGTGCCAGAGTTCATCCTGGAGAATCCCCAAGCTCTTGGATCATGAGAGGCATCCTTCATTTTCTCACTGGAGAATCCCAAGTGGCAGAGGATCTCAGACAACGGTTCATTTTCAAGGTAAATCAGGGAGTTGAATTCATGAAAGGCAATGGGGGTGGTTCTATGTCACGAAATTTCTTGCCTTGAATTGGTACTTGTATTTCTTGCTATAGTAATATTGAAACGTTAAATAAAATACGGTTGGTCAATTTTTGTTGGTTGCGATTCCCGGAAGAATTTTTGAAAAACACCAAAACGGTCAAAGTTTTCCAAATTTGACGTTTTTGATGAACTTTGGATATTGATGTCACTCATTCCCTTCTAACAATGCGCCAAAGTGATTGGAAGTTTTGACAAATAATTGGCAAGACGTGTGAATTTACTTCACAGTCAATTTTCATAAAACAAAGCGACTTTAGTAGAGCCTTTGTAACCATTTTAAAGGCCTACTACCTTTTCTAAACAAAGAAAAACAGGTGCTTGAGAACTGATCAGAGTATAACAATTTTCCTTGTTGAATGTAAAGTATCTGAACTCTTATATCCAAACTGAAACGTCACCACAAGAAACTTTGCAAGCCTTTCAGGAAAGCGAACTTGCTAAAATTTCTGATGGCGAAAAAGTATAGATTTGAAGGTTATTATCCTATTTCACAATTTAAACCAAGTCACTTTTCACTGTGAGGATTGTGTTTTTTCCCTTCACAGAGGGGGCCCTAGCTCAAAAAAGTTATAAAAAAACTTCCCTGATCTTGTCTGAAAAATCAACCTGGCTTTGACCGCACATTGCAAAGTCTGATAGTGACTGAATTGCTTAGATGAAGTAACAAAGGTGTTCGGGAAAAAACTCTTCTTTTCCTATTATGTATACCAAAACGTCGCTCTCACATCTTGTTTTGTCAAAAGTTTCGGGTAAAATCTAGGGGACGTTAATTATGGACTACCCTGTTTAGTGTGGATACCCCACGTCAATAAATTAAAGAAAAACAACAATGGAAAGAGGTATGCTTCCACTTTATTTAGATACCAAACGCAATAAAAGCCTGAATTATATATTCAGAAGTCATCTTCAAGAAATCAAAAGTTAGTACCTTGCTTCGGTGATTTTTGTATTCGCCTCAATTATAGACCTTCAGAGTTCAAAATTGTAGTTCCAGTGAGTACTAAGAGAGCCAATTTACGTACTATGTTCTTGCACCTTCTATGAGTCGTTGACAAACTTTTGGCTTTTCTTTTACATTTCATTTTGCAACGCGTAACTCAAACTTAAAGTTTATTGTTCTGCAGATCAACTAATATTGTTTCAGTTTGTCACACGAATGAAAAAAGCATAGTACTAAAAAGTTTCATTCTCTCCCCTTTTTGAGTGTGTCTGGAAATGATCACTCTGAGTCATACAAGAGTGGGGAAAAGGGGGGCTTCTCCTTTTCTCTTCTTCTCTCTCATCTCCTCGTTCTCTTAAGGGTGACTGATAGTAGGTCTAAAAGCTAGTTCTTGAAACTTACAATAACATTGTAATATGTCATATACAGTATATGATATTTCAAAATGTCAACATCAAATTTCAGTACCATTGTCTATAATTTTCACCTAATGGCCGGTTATTTTAAAGCCCTGAGGTGGGATGAGAGCCATTCAAACTTAGTAATATGGCTTTACTATTTTTCAACTTTTACACCAACGGTTTTGCGCATTCTGCCACCAGATGTCGTGAATCGGTGCTGAATCGTGAAACTCATAAATCCATAGAGATAAAAAAAAATGTTTAGTAGCAACTAGTGGGACAAGAATAACATGTTCCAAAAAACAACCAGAGTTTTTATTCAAACTTTTTTCGTATATAATTGAAAAACACTTAGCACATGCTGAACATTCAAAGGAGTTGTACTGCTTGTGGGAGTTAAAGACCTGTATGATTTACAATACTATAAGATATCTGATGATGATCTGGGGATAACATTGAGATGCATTGTACTCGTAGTACTCAAAGTCAAAGGGCAAAATCAAAGAAGAATGTTTTAAAATAAATCAGATGAGCCCAAATATTCTTTGATGAACAATTAGAGGAAACAATTCAACGCCACGACGGCCAAAATGGTCAGGCTTGCCAAAATATTCCGAGAGGCAGGGTTGCACTCGGAAGTCTTGCAATAGCAAGTAGTGACCACTTTGGCCGAATTTGATTTGTCCTCCTTGCACCCTTCGGTCTCGTCTGTTTTGGTTCCACAATCCTTTGCATACGTCGTTTTCCCATCTGTTGAAGCAAAAGGAAGATTAATTTTTAAACGGATCCAAATTCATTTCCAATATCTGTTCCTTTTTGGGCACCATCTCTTGATTTAAGATGCAACTAAAAACTGTGGGTCGGCGCTCTTAAGTCTGCCTTCTCAGAGACAAGAAGCACTGAATTTCCTGGAGTGGGAGACTGGCAATGATAATTATAAATTCCAGTAACGTCTAATCAATTGCGTCCTCAGACCTAGACTTAATCAACGTTATTTTACTTTACCCTCCATCAAATGCCGGAGTGAAAAGTTACGACTTTTAGAATTTATGTTCTAAAATGAAAAAAGAAATATCACAAAAGGGGTTATCTCATTCCTTCGCAGTAAGATTTGTACTGAGCTTTGAGAGGGCATAACTTTTGAGCCTGATGTTCTATTGAGTTAAAAATGGAAATATGTAGTCTACCAAACTTAAGCAAGTTCTCATGTGCAGAAGAGTAATAGTAATAAAATAGAATAATAGAAGTAATAAAATTTGGTCCCATAGAGATCATGATTTTTATTGCTAGCATCCTACTTCAGGAAATTCAGGCCTTCCTGGTTGAGGCGATTGGACCTCTAGAAATCTGGGTAAGAGGGGGATTTTTCAAAAAGTATTCACAACAGATATGGTTCAAATTAAGGCTGGAAAACAACAAAAACTTCAGAAAAGCTAAATTTAGCTATTTTTCAGTCTTGCTTTTTATAATCCCAAATCTCCAGTCACCCTTTCAAGGTTAGTGATCGATATTGAGGTTCGAGATTCAATTCTTGAAAGTAAAGCAAAAAAGACGAAAAAAACAATTTGCAGTCAATCCTTTTTGGACTTACAACCATATTTAATTAAACTCTGTCTCTTAAAAAAGGAATCTTGTGCTCGATGCTACAACAACTGAGTATGGTCAACCACATTTTCCAGGCACGGATAATGAGATAAGAAAGAATTAAAAAGTCAATGTATTCCAAATCGCACTCACCCATCACAGTGATAGTCTTTTTACAGTTTTTGGTATCAGTAGGGCAGCCCTCGGCGGTTCCCATTTCGTCATTTTCACCAGAAGTTTTTTTATAGCATTTAAAATCTGGAAGAATATCCCTTTTTTATTCACGAAATGATATCCATATCCATAATCAACGTCGGAAAGAACATAATTCCAGGTTTAGATTAAATTGTTTTGTTAAATGGATCACTTACCACCCAAAGCCAAAGCAAAGCAGGTTGAGAAAATGAGTAAAATCGCGAGTGGCTTGTTCATGGTGAATTAAATTTCTTGTATGTATGGACCCTCTCCGACCTTGTTAGTCTCGTGAATGGTCACTCTCAAGTCACATGCAATTACACCACGAAAAAATAAAATTGGGCCTCTTGGGTGGAACCATTGTAAAACCCATTGTAACCAAATTGGGTCATATTTGAGCACACTTTCCACTTCGGATTACACTAAAACATAAATTTCCTGGACTTGATAAATTTGATAGGAAAATGCAATACATCATTGAGGAAACTTGAATAAATAACCTTTCTTGATACATACCTATTTTTCACCAAACAAGCGTTTGTGAGCATATTTGGTCCCCCATATTGGTCCGTTATGGTTGAGCCATGAGGGAACTGGATGGAGTGTTTCTTCAAAAATCGAAGGTTAAAGCCCTTACGAAGAAGAAGGTAGACTGTTTCACCAGCAACACAAGGAAGTTGCAGAACCTTCTTTTTTTACAAATGGTTTTGCCTTAAGGCAAAATCGAAGTTTTTTTTGGTTTTACTTTGAAGTTTGATGCCTTGTCGTAAATTCAATTGGACAACCTTCATCATTTCATAATCGGATACTTTTAAAAGTTCGATAGTATACATACACCTATATGAACAATGCACAAAAAGTAGGTTTTGTTTAAGTGCCTATTTTGAGTTTTTTCTATCAAATTTATGAGATCTTATTCAATGCCTTCTAAAAGAAGAATAAAACTCAAACTACTTGATAGCTTTCAAAACAACTGTTTTTACGCAAAGAAAACCAAAACTTTTACTGAAAATGGTCATCAGAAATTTCAGAAACTAGACCTGTGTCAAATATTTATGAAATGTTGTGTTTTGAAATTTGCCCAATTTAGTTTGATCGTGTAACGGCGTAATTTTCCAATGTGTGGCTTTGCTTGGTATTTCAGCAAGTTGCTAGGATATATCATGTAACTTTACATTAAAAGTCGATAACCCAAGGAAAGCAGGTACAATTTCAAAGGCCAAGATGTAAATTATTCAGGACCTGAAAAATGATTCCAGTTATAGTCTTATTTTGAAATTATCTATCTTCCAGATTGTCCCCATGATTAATCCTGATGGCGTCATTGTTGGTAATACCAGATGCTCTCTAACCGGTCGAGATTTGAACCGGCAATACAAATCTGTGATCAAAGAGGCCTTTCCGCCCGTTTTTCACCTTAAGGCCTTGTTCCGAAGGTTGGCAAGACTACAGATTCAAATTCCAAAACATCTTCGGGTAGCATTGTTTGTTTCCTTTTCTGATTTTTATAGACTTATGGAAGAACATGGCATAGTGTTCTATTGTGATCTCCACGCTCACTCTCGGTAAGTCAAAGGCGAACATTCTCATCAAAATTGGAATTGATAGAGAAAATCTTCAACCTCAATGAATTGCTTGTTTTCCTTGACATTATTCCAAATTAAAGTTCTAGCCTCTAAAACACTTGTTTGACTGATTGATCGTGGGGCAAGAACTTTGTGGGTCAAATGGCCGCCAAGGCTTACGTCACAAAATTATATTCAAAAGTCCTCTAAGACCTCAATATAAGGGGATGCTTTTTTTGCATTCGTAAAATAGTCTAGTAACAAACATACGAATTCAAATAATAGGATTCTACGAACTTCTTTGAAGTTCCTGACTCTTATAACCAATAGAAAAATCAATACAATCAAGTATAAGGCAATTGACATGTTAATTGTTACCCAATTGTCACACCATCATAAGTTCTTTCACGCACTATTCAATATCAATTTCGCCAACGCTTATTGATTAATCAATTGGCCATTGTGTCACATTGCAGGCGGTTTAACGTGTTCCTGTATGGCTGTGAGAATCGTAGGCATAGCGAGAAGTTCCTTAAGGAACAAGTCTTTCCATTGATGCTCCACAAAAACACCTCAGAGAAGTTCTCTTTCGACGATTGTGAGTCTTTTGAGTCCAACTTGAATAGCCGAGTATTGACCCATTTTACTTCCATTACAGGTCGATTTCGGATTCAACGGCAAAAAGAATCAACCGGCCGAGTGGTGTTTTGGAACATGGGGATCACATGCAGTTATACGTTGGAGGCCTCTTATGGAGGAACCAACTTGGGTTCCAGAGCCTACACACATTTTAACACAGACGACTATGAAGGAATTGGCCGGTAACTACACCCTTTTATGATCTTTGACAAGTCCAATTTCATACTAAGCCAATACGGATGAAAAGAAAACAAATGGCACTTGAATTATTGATGAGACAGATAAGAGCCCAGATGTACGTACTACTTGGGAGGATATTCAATGGCCACTTATTTTTCTATAAAAAAAATGGGTGAACTCGAAATAATTCAGCTGAGGTTTCTTGACTTCTGTGATGAGTCGGACAAGAAACTCCAACAAACTTGATCCTTATGTGGTAAAACTTCTCATTTTTCTGATTCGGATTTCCTCCTTCAACCTGACCAAAGTGTTTTCACTAAATTTAACAAGCTCAAACTTTAAAGCCACCAAGCATTGACCTATTCCTAGCCATTTGGCGCCAAAAATTCGTACGAATTTTTGTATCCAAGTTGTAAAAGTGGAAATTGGATTTCTCAAAGCATTCAATTGTGGTTTACAAAAGTCAATAACACTTTTCCCACCTTTGGCCTGCAGGTATTTTTGTGAAACACTTCAGGACTTCTTGAACCCCTGTCCAATCAAGGAACAACTTCGAATGAAAATCATATCTCGTTTGATCAAAGAAGGTTCCACAGCTGACGAGCCTTCCAATATCGCTCTCACCGACTATTCCAGTCTATCCTCAGCTGATTTGAGCTCAACATGTGACGAGGACGATACCCATTGCCAATTAATCAAAAAGACTCGCCGACTCCGTTCCCGACGAGAACGTGCCAAAAACCTGTCTCAGGTAAACAAAGCCTTGGACTTGCGGAAAGTAGCCAGTTACGTTAACTTCGGCTCACCCAACCCCTTCATGAAAAAGAGCGGGAGTGACCGGGCTCTGAATGAAAAGACATCCAAGGGCAAGAAGAACGAGAAGCGCAAATTCAAGAGGTCTTTGACCATGGCCAGTATCCCTACCGCCCTTCTACAACCCCCTCGCACAGAAACAGGGTTCCCACAGCCTGATCGACCCGTGTCCCCTCGAGTTTTAGAGCTTCGGAATAGCGAAGGTCCCGAGACCAAGTTTACAATTGGTACCTCGGATGAGTCTGAGGATGATGATGCCAATGACGATGATCTCCAGAAACTGTTTTGCCCCTTGACCGATTCCTTGGGGAGTCCTTTTGACTACGGGACCAAGGGTGAGCAAATATCAGCGTCCTCCTGCCGTCGAGTTCAATCAGAGATTTTGGCCTCGGTGTCCAAAATCAAGCTTTTGGGACAGAGTCGAGGCTTGTTGTCGACTTATAATTCGACCTCACACTTGGGACAGGGTGACTCCAGTGATGGGGAGAGTAGTCGATGTCTGACCCCGATCAAGATTGTGACCACCCTGCCCGAAGGGCTGAATAAGCTGACCATGGGGAAAAAGAAGATCCCGTCCATTTCTGTGAGTATTCCGTCGACAACTGTCCAAGAAGCCAAACCAGAAAAGAAGAAAAAGAGCGGGAAAAAGAGCTGGGAGAAGTACAACCGCATGAGAAAGGCTTGTAAGGTACTTGAAAAGAGCACAGATGGCGAGCCTCCAGTTGTTAAGGCTGAAGTGGCTGAAGTGCGGACGCTTTTGGCCACGGTTGATATGACTCCGCAAAGTGTGGTGAAGATTAAAAAGAGGAAAAAGAAGAAATCGGTCTTGACAACCAAGAAGTGAACCTTGCTCTTGATATTTATATTAATGTTTAATGCCCATTATTGAAGAATAATGTCATCTAATAGAAAGTAAGATTACATCTTCCAAATGATCTATTTGAAATTAAGGCAGTGCCAGGGCAACCAAAATAAATATTTCTTTTCCTCCAATGCCAAATAACGGCAATAAGGACATTCAGTCTTATGTTATTTTGATGTTTCGCGTTGCCTAAATTCATTATTTTTGAAAACTAGGTCTTGTTCTTGTGCAACATTTATTCGCCATACATATTTAACTTTCACCTCCATACCGCTTTTTGGACGTAAAGAAAATGTGAAAACGACAAATATGTTTTTGGTGCGTGGTCCTTCATCAATTTGAGATTTTCCGCACAAAATAATCCACGGCTCGTTTTTTTGAAGTATTTTGAAGAATTAATAACTTGAAATAAATTTCCACTTCTAAGATTTGAAATCTAAAGACTCCTTTATATTGCCAAATTTGAAACAAATGCCATTGTTTATGTTATCTTTTCAAACAGACTAAAATTAGGATTTTCTATTCACGTTCGATGATTTTGTTTTCTCCGTCAGAAGCTACTGTATAATTTTCTAATGTCGAGAGTCGTTCTGACAACAATGGAGACAAAAACCTGAAGGTCAACATTCCATTCTCAGCCATTCGTTAACAAGAAAATGAGGAACAATTAAAAGGTTCGATTACGTTTATTAGCAACAAGACTTTAAAGAGCAAAGATATGAAATGTGTATCCACTGACAAAAAATGTTTCTTTCCACAGAAAAGAAATTGTGAGACTTTCCCCCAAACACCTAATTTTGCATTTCAATTAGGTCCACGAGAATCCAATCAATTAGGAGATGAGCAGGTTCAGCATGGGATTTGCATGTATTCCAAGCAAACACCTAAAAAATAACAAAAATGAATTGAATGGTTTTCAGATACAAAAGTAGACAAGAAAAGTGTGTTTTTTGAAACGAGAAAAGCAAAATGCTTCTTGCACCCTAAAGATTTCTTTAGTTTAAGGAGAAACCAGAGAGAGGACCAAAGTAAAAACTAGCTTTTTCGTCACAACACGAGCAATAACGAACTAAACATCTCGACTTCAAATCAGGTTAAAGCTAAAACCTGAAGATGATCCATTTTCTAAGTCATCCTCGATTAATGTAAGTAGTTCCAGAACTATTTGGTTGCAAATAAACGCCTCATTATTGCGTCTTTGGTTTGACAGAATTATAAATAAAATTAAGAAAGATCCTTTTTCAGTAAAATGAGCAAACAAAGTACCATTTTAGATTGTTCTTTATTTGTCTAATTTTGGCGGCTCATGATTACTGAGCGGATTTTTAGTTAATAAAACGCTCTGTTTTGTTATGAGGACCTTTGTTTGCAATAAGACAAATGAAAGAGAAGCAAGAACACAAGGAGACAAGGTCTAGCCATTCAGCGCATCAAAGGCACATTGAGCTTTAGCTAAAAGAAGAGAAGTACCAAGAAGCACTGGAATTGTGGAGTGGGAGGCTAGCAATGAGAATTATGATTTCCAACACAAACGAACCATTTGCGTTCTTCTGCAAATGAGACCTGGCTTGCATTGAGAAGAACACGTATTTCAAATTTCAGCCCGATCGAATGCCAGAGTGAAAAGTTGTTTTATGCCATGAAAAAACTTTGAAAAATAGTTGAAAAATACCGAAATAGGTAAAGGAAAAGGTAAGAAGTGGTTAAAATGGTGAAAGTGGAGAGATGTTTGTGCACTAACTGAATTATGTTGGCAAATTTAAAAAAAAATATGGGCCCCGTTTTAAAGGATTTGTTTGTAAAGTAATGAATGTTCAAAAACAGACCACACCCAGACAGATAAAATTGCATCGAAAAAAATATAAACTTGACGTTTTTCATTTAGCAAAAAGAAAGGAAATTTTAGTTTCTTTCAAAATCGAAAGCAGACAAACAAACCGAAAGAAAAATGAAAGTAAAGAAAATATTCACGGAAAAATGCATAATTCCCGACATACGTACAAAATGGTTAGGAAAAACGCTAAAAAATTCACGAGACAGTTGAAAACGCTCAAAAATAAGAGCAACGTTAGGAATTAAACATTCTAATTCAATTCTATTTTTCCGCTCCCTACGCATGAAATTCTAGATGTTTATAGATGATGTTGTCAATTGCAAAAGAGTTTTTCTAGCATCTGTTGGTCTTACCTCTGGAGGGTTTGGTATTTTTCGTCGCACCCATGTCGCCTGCATCCACATCTAAATCGGTGAAAATGTCAACACGGAATGGAGCCGTGCAATCTGAAAGCAATTCAAAACTAAATCATCACTTCTTATAAATGTGAGAAAGTTGCAAAAAGGTGGATTGAAATGTTGGTCAGTCAATCCATTAAGATTCATCAAGAAGAACAAGGTTAAAACACCTTCTGAGAGTAATGAACAACTATTTTTTGTTCCTTTTTAATCCATTCAGCTTTCCGTCTTGCATGAAAGAGAGTTAAAAGGAGAGATTTAACAACCTTAAGGAGATTTCGGATAATAGTGATGGATCGAAAGCGCTCTTAACTGATACCAAAAGTTTTGGAGTGCATTGGAGTAACAACAAATGTTTTTAACAATTACTTTTCGAGACTAACATTAACACTCTCAACAAGCTTTTCGGGTCATCAATTCTGGTTATCGATTAACAACAGTGCATAAATACCTGTCATGAAGTTGAAACTTGACATTCTTTGACAGATGTTTGGGGTGTGATTTTGCGCAAAATTTTCTTAACCTAATTTCCTGATAAACCAAACATTATTGCTATGATTAGCATCATGGGGCGTTATGCTATTGTCATTGCGGGAATCACATCATTTGAGGCAGCATGGAAAATATGTGCGTTACTTAACAAAGAATTACACAAAAGGCTCACTAGAGTGAAAGTTTAACCCGTTTTGCGTTTGTATAATTTTTTTAAAATTGAAATCTAGAAGCAAAATTCCGACCTAATAAAGTTATTTCATTTTATTTATTATTCAAAATTATCACATTCCTTAGCGTGATAGTAAAAACCCAAAAAAACGAAAAAATTACTGTAGAAAAACTAAAAGAGAAAATGCCTAGAAAAGAACGGTATAAAAATCAAAATACCGAAATTTAGGATTTTAAAGAAAACTAACATTCGCTTCACCTAGATGGCTCTTACAAGATTTAGCATGCACTTAACACATCCTACTAAGGTGCCCTCTCTTGTTCTCAAAATGAAAAACTCTGCCGCCAGAGCAAGCCTTCTTAAGGAAGCAAAGTTGAGCTTCAATCTTAGATAGAGACGTCTCTAATCTTAGAGCAAAATGACAATCAGCGCCATCTTGAGATAGAAACATTTGCGGGTGCTTCTGGTAAATATTTAGCCTGAATTTGTGATTTTCAGTGTGACTTTTTACTTTTTGAACACAATAATACCGTAGCTGAGCTCCAAAAGACTCGAAATATGAAGAGAAATCCATTTTAAGATGGAAGCTGCAGTTTTGGTAGCAAATCAAAGTTGAGGATAAATCTGAAATCAAGGGACTTTGCCCCTATTTTGGCTCCATCTAGTGGCGATTTTTGTAACTTTCAACTAATATTCTTCATTGGGAAACTCAAGAAACCAAAACACATCAAAAGGAATCACTTTTAAGCATACTCACCACAAATGGGAATATTTTCTGTAAATTGATAAAGCGTATTCAACTTATCACCACAGAATTTATTCACAAGATTTAACGGAGGATTTGGTCCTGAGCAAGTTGCGTGCCCGCCTACAAAAAAAAAAAACACCGTAAGGATCGTTGCATTTGTTTTTGAATGCAACCCATCAGTAAATTATCTGTTTTAATTGAAAGATATCAGGGTAGCATCTTGGAGAAAGAAGAATAAACAACAATCATTCTTTGATAACTTAGTGATGAACCCTTAAATTTCCTTTTGCTTATTGGGTAGAATATGGAACATTGGATCAAGGGCTAGTATTAAAAAAGTCTTAAAAAAATAATCTGCCGTACTAAAATGAGAGTTTTTCGTATCAAAATATTTTTTCAGTCAAATCCATTGCATTGATTCTAGAATACCCTCACTAAATATAGCACTTGATCTTGGCTTAAGCCATCCCTTTTTATGCATTGATTTTTTTTTTCGAAAATAATTACATTTCTCTTCAAACCCACTTTTTGGGTTTGTATGCTTTGAATTTTGGTAGTCACTCTCGCCAAAATTTCAAATGTTCGCCGATCACTTTATCATTTTTTTTCATTATGAGACTCTTATCAGCGGTCATTCAAAATATTTCATGGTTTAATTAGGAGAAGTTTTTTACTTGAACAAGTTGTTTTACCTTCAATGGCGATATAATCAAGCGAGCAAGAACTATCAAATTCAGCCATCATCAAATTCGTGTTTGTGTCCAAACTGTAGGAGCCAAGATCGGGGCACAAAGTATATTCAATACAACAAAAGCCAGCCTCTTGTCGAATACATATGGAATAACTGAAACATAGAGGAAGAGCATTAGAGGTTGAGTTTCTCCATTGAAACCAACATATCCAAAGCTTACTCTTGATTGGCCAAATGATTGTCATTGGTGGGCAAGAAGTTGAACGTGGTGAGACGACCAGTTAAACCGGTCATATATTGCAGACAACCGGATTGAACAGGGCTGAAATTTAGACTCGATCAGGGTTTAGCCCATTGAGTTCATTTAATACTAGAGGGAGTGTAAGCCTAAAAATGTGTCGTCGGTCGCCAACTGTTGAGCGGACAAAAGTGCGGGAACATTTGAAATGTGTGACCAGGCAAATGTCAACCATACAATTGATCAATCAAATGTGGAATTGAATAATGTTTTAGGGTCATTTTTTTCATTGCTAGTGGTCACTTTCTTGAAAGAAAGTATGAACCAAAGACCATAGAGGTCTAAAGAGTGGAGATACTAGAGCAGGCCGGTCGTGAAATTTCATTGTGGGCAGCAAGGGCCGTTTTTCATCAGCGGCTAGTTGAAACTTGCCCAAACAAACGTATTCACAGAAGGCAAATCTTTGAAAGACTTATAGGCTTCGGCACGTGGCCTCCTGCTTACGGTTTGCTTCTCCCAAATCAACTAAGGTGCTCAATGAAGATGATAATTTGATTCACAGGCATTAGTTCACGCAATTATAGGATTTGGCATTGAAAATACGGCTTGCGCACTTTCATTTGCATTATGATCTTCCCCTTGTTTGGGCAAGTGTTTCATAATATTCTTCGGAAATATTTGCTTTTTCACGCAACTTATGGGTAACTTTGGCCAGTATCAGCTACAAACAAGGCAGACAAAATGACGACAATGGACTCTCTATACTCCTCTAAGCCAAAGACGTCATTAGGTGACCATGCCTTGGATTTGAATACTACAACTAGGAACTTTTTTGCTAATACATTGAAAAAGTCGATAGTAGGAAGAACATAAATTTAAGCTTTTGCGTTATGTAGGGTTAATCCAATACATATGTGGACAAAAAATAACTTGTGGCTTCAAGAACGAGTTTAAAGAAGTTGGCCTTGATTGGCATGTTTGGTCACACTAACTGTCCCCTCAACAGTTGTGAGGGCGACATTTTCCTCATAAATTTAACGCATTTCGCTCCACTTGCCAAATCAGCCTTACTAAAGCTTGTGTTCAAGAAAAAGAACAGAGATCTTGGTCACACTGATGATGATGAAGATGATTTTTAATCAAGAGCATTTTTCCTTTGCAGTCTTGAATAAAACGTTATAAGTGTTACACGTACTTGAGACTCTTCTTCATTTAGTGAAGCGACACATTAATTATAGTGTATAAACCGTTTTAGAGTGTACTTTGGGACTCTTTAACAAACTGGGTAGGCTTGGTGCGAAACCACTCCCACCGATATCGTTCATACAGCTGGAGGACTTTATCAAACCCCGGAAATAATCATACGTCTGGAGATTGTTTCCATTCCCTCTGGGATAGTCATACATCTGGAGACTGTTCCACTCTTACCAACATAATCGCTATTAAGGTCAGAAGTATCCATTTAACGTTCCCAAGAATACCCCGTAAGTGGGAAGCTCTCTCTGTGTATTAGGTTCTAGTACTTGAGTTGGTTTTCCAGAACAGCTTGCACGCTATCTAATGATTAATAAATGATCGAAGGTTAAGCCTCTACTGAGTATTTGAACTTATTTTCTTGAAGGCTATCTGAAAAAGGCCCTATTTATTTAGATATTGAAAACGATTTGAATGGCCAATGTAGCTTCAACTCCATCCCTGATGAGGACAAGCATCAAAATAATCCATGTCAGCTTTCTCTTCACTAGTCGCTATTCCTTTTGTAAAGGTTTTTATAGTATGTCCAGGATCAAGATAAAAGATTAAAGGAAGCATATTGAATCCTTTTGGATCCAAAGTGCAACCGAACTAAACTCATAAAAAGATGGTGAAAAATATACCCTTTGCGAAGAAGCACTGAATTTCTGGACGGGAAGGCTGACGATGGAAATTGTGATTTTATTCAGGATTAATTCACTAGCATTTCTCTCGAAGATACCTAGCTTGTATTGAGTCGACTATGCATTTTAATTTTCAGCTCAATCGAATGTTGGAACGAAAAGGTATGCCTCCTAAAACTTTTGTATTGAAGAGAGCATAGAATGAATGAACTCGCCTTTTTGTGGCAAAATAATTCCCATAAAAGGGCAAGTTTTTCATTCTCGGTATAACTTCCAGTGAACTTTGAGACAGAGCATAACTTTTGACTCAGACATTTGATTGAGCTTGAAATTGATTGTTCAATTGAAAATTGAAATGAGAAGTCTTGTCAACATAGACAAGGTCTCATTTCCAGAAGAACGTAATTGAAATGTTCGTATTGGAAAAAAAAATCATGATTCTTTTCGGTAGCCTCCCAGTCTAGAGATATTTGGTGGTTCTTGCTTATATTCATGAAAGTGAAAAAATGCATTAATGCTCGTTGCACTTATGTTACTCACCACAGGCATCGTCATCTATATTTCGGTCTTTCTCCGTAAAAACTTTGAATATGTCATGAGTAAAGTTGCAAAAAAGGCAAAATGCCTTTTATTCAATCTTTCAATGATCTGCTTAATTTGCGTTATTTTTCATAATTTAAAGAATTCAGTACGAGAAAACTGAAATAAAAAAACACCCTTACATATATCAACTTAAAAAGTGTTAACTTTGATACATTTGCCACCCAAACCACCCAAAAACGGAATTTGAGGAGGTTTTTGTTGTCCTTAAACGCTGATTTTTTAATGTTTTTTTAGCTACAAGAAATGGCATTCTTTGAATGAATTAAAAATGTCGAGGCCATATTTTGAGAGTAGATTTTTCAACCTGATTTCCTAAATTTTACTCACTGTCCTTGAGTGTTGCAAGGGAGTTGAGTAACTTTAATTTCCCATTGGCGATTATTCGTGGCTCCACTGAATCCAAAGTTGAGTTGAGCAGTATCCGTGGGTATTGTGCCAATATCCACATAAACTAGAAAGGGTTGCGTTTTGAGTTGTCGAATAGACCAAACCATTTTCAATCACTTACTATGATGACCGGTATTTTGACCACAAATTACCGGAATTCTCTGACCTGTGTTCACCTAAAATCAAAGACTTGAGCATTGATGTAAAAGTTGTGAGAGCATCAGTCAGCAAGAATTTGACACACTTATCACTAGAGCCCAGGAAAAAATGTTGGAAAAACGTCCAAAAAATATCATTAAAATGTCAGGAAAAAGGGCCAAAAATATTGAAATATAGGGCAAAAAGGGCAAAAATTGTTGAAATTTAGAGCAAAAAGAGCATTTTTTTTGAAAATTAGGGCAAAAAAGTCAACGAAAGTCAGATAGCACATTCAGACCCTTTGAAAGGCAATGGATATTAAAGTCTGAGTAAATAATGGCAACAGTGCCAACTTAAAACATGCTTTACTCTACACATAGCATAGCTATTTAGCCCACGTAAAATAATCACGGAATCAAGGGTCACAAAGTTTCTAATTTGAACATTTTCACCACTTTTTGACAAAAAGAAACTTTAAGGGCACTTTTTTCCCCGTTCCAAAGATTTTAATTAATTGGCATCGTAAAGTGTGAAGTTGAACGATGACAATTTTAGCGGGAAATTTTGGCGGGAAATTTCAAGCCTTCATTTGATTAATTGGTCCCTCAGAACCGGTTTTGGGATGACATTTTTGAGCAAAAAGTACAAAAAATGTTAAGAAAATGTTGAAATTTTCCAAAAAATGTCAAATAAAATTTAAATGTTATATTCACGTAAAATTGGGAAAGTATGTAAAAAAGTATTTTTAATATGAAAAAATTCCTTAGCCCTACTTATTACTTAAGGCAATAATATATAAATCTCAACGCTTATTTCCCTGATACTGGGAGGCTTGAAGCAGAAATAGTGGAAGCAATTAAGGCAAGTTCTGTTTCTTTTTATATTTAAACTCTGAAAGCAACTTAATACATTTTTCAGAATTGCCATATCATTTTTTCGAAGTAAAATTCGTTTACTTTTGATTAAGGGCCGACAGAAAGCACTTTCGGCCAAAATTTCGATTTCGGTTTCCGTTTTGTTCGGTTTCCCAAAAACGAAAACTGGCGTGTATTATAAAGAAAGGGATTGCAGCTTTCACTTTCGATTAGATCCTGGAAGAAAAGTTAGGTTAGGGAATTATAACAATCACTAAATGATACAATAATCAATTGCCCAATAAAAATTGCCCAAAAAGGCGAGAAAAAAGTTAATATTTGCTTGAAACCTTAATTTTTGGTAAAAATTGCCCAAAACAGGCGTTTTAGGCAACTCATGGAATCGAAGACATGTTAAAAATGTGTAGGTGTTTGAATTGATGCAGTTTATGACTGCACTCTTTTATTACAGTGTACCAGGGATGACCTTGGGAGCTTAAAAAGTTGCGCCATTCTCCCTCTGTTTTACCGTCTATTGGCAAATTCTTACTTTGATTGACTTTCTCAATGGAAGACACAAATGAAACAAATATTTGGCATCGAGCATGTCCTATTTAACTCACATTAACAGTAAAGGTATCCTTGCAGATACCTCCAACAGTGACAGGTGCGGCCAAAGTGTCGGTTTCAAATGTATTCCCGGTTCCCTGAATGGTAAAGGTCTCAAAATCCAAACGAAGCGAGCAGACGTCTACAACAAAAGCAGCTTATGTTATTCTAAAACCAATTGTCGAAAAAAACCTGATAGAAACGCAAGAGAAACCTGTACCTTGATAGATTCTGGGGTTTAGTGATGAAACGAGTGATACTTACGCGAAGTGCATTTTTGAATAGTATATGACACTGATGTCGTTGAATCGTAGGAATTGGGAAAGTTGGGGTTTCGAATGTAGGAGCAATTTTGAGTCACTGTTCCACCTGAAGCAGATACTAAGAAAACACAACATACTCCGAACCTAAAAACGAGTTTTAATGCTTATTGTTCATCATATTAATGGTTATTGATAAACAATTAATCTATATGATTTACCCAGCAGCGCACGTTCCCGCTGCAGCTCCGCCTTTATTGGTACACTCGCTCAAGGTATAGCACGTTCCATTGCGGTTGACGGATCCAGTGCCACCTCTAAAAGTCGAACAAGAATAAGCGATACTAGCCCGGATGTTGTGTGCACTAATTCAAATGGCTCAAGTATACCAAAGTAGAGTAAAAATAACGCTGCTCGAGTATATTTTCCGAAAGCCAGCTGATGTACAGAGACTATACTCAAGCAACGTTATTCATATTCTACTTTGGAATACATGAGCCATTTGAATTAGTGCACCTGACATTTGGGCTAATGTCATGAATCTGTAAGATTGGAGAAAGACCCAAAACTGGTTGTCCATCGTTGGTTTGAAGGAGTACAAGTGAGGTTACTCAAACAAATTTTTGACGAACTTTGTCATCCCGTGCGTCTAAAAGTTCGTCAAAAAATTTGCTCGCAAAAGTTCGTTTGAAACTTTGAAGTCTTTTAGCTCCCCAATTTTTCAAACGATTTGCTCAATGGCCAAAGAAATATTAGCGGAAAGCAGGTCAACAAGTTGCTTGTGTTAGCCCCACCCAAATAGAGAATATCTTAAATTAATTTTAGATGTTTTTGAACAAGACACTATTTTGCCAGATTGCACTATATCCTATTTTGGTCTTGATTGTTTATCAATGAAGGATTATAACAAGTTTTTGACCCAAAAATAGTCCAAACTATGGAATTAGCATATTACTCACCCGTTAATAGTACTGGAACTTCGACAGCCCTCATTATTGAACTGTACAATATTGAAGAGAGAGAAAACTAAAAGAAAACAAAAAGATCGAAAAGTCTAGCATGAGAAAGAAAAGTACATCCAAACATAAGTAGGGAAACAGAGGGATATGTGTGTGAATAACAATAAGTGAAAAGGTTTTTGCTAAATGAGAACACTTGCTTGAGAAAAAAAAAATTGGAAAAGTGTCAGAGCATAATTAAAATAAAAATACTCACCATAATAATTGCACTAAAACCAAATACTTTTTTTTAACAAAACATCCCACCTGAAAATTGTGTTGAATTCAAAGAAATAGAGGTAGAAAGCATGTCAACAGCCATCAATCACCATATATATATATATATCTTTGATCTAAAATTGTTGACCAACAACTGAGCAATCAATCAAATCTATAACATTGATTGACACCAAAGCATATGATATTTCCATACCTGTATCTTATCTTTCATAAAAGTGTTTTAAAATTCAGAGGTTAAACCTAAACACATTGACCCTACAAATTTGTAGTTTTTAAGAGTTTGGCCCTTAAAGGAGCTAATCTGGAAACCCTGGTGTACCTCTCGAGGACTTGCGCCCTTTGTATGAACAAACTCACATAAGACTCTATGGATCAATTGCAAAAAAATACAAATCCCATCTCTCCAATAAGCAACATATTTAATCAATGATCGTCACCTTTTCCTTCTCTCTCATGAGCAGTTTTGTTGATTCCGTCAGAGTCATCAAAGATCGATGAAATCTTGGATCGTCGCCGAGGTTCAGGTTCAGCATGAACCAAACAAGTGGCCAAAATAAAAACCAAACCTCCCAGACTCAAGAGCGTCTTTTTGGAAATCATGTCTGTTGGAAAGAGCTTTGCGAACTGATGGCATCGATCTCGATCTACCCTCTGAAGCGAACAAACCACGCTCACCAAATCTTTGACAGAGCCAATTGGGAGCCTTCATTACTAGGGCTGCATAAATAATGCAAATAAATGCACTAAACAATGTTTCAAAAAATGCAACAAAATTTTGGTCTGAAAGATCTGCATTTGGAACAAATTGGCTCTCACACTTTCATTCTTTA
Source organism: Tigriopus japonicus (assembly GCA_010645155.1). Taxonomy (NCBI): domain Eukaryota; kingdom Metazoa; phylum Arthropoda; class Copepoda; order Harpacticoida; family Harpacticidae; genus Tigriopus; species Tigriopus japonicus. The sequence goes on along the minus strand of JAAGOF010000185.1, from coordinate 1,043,072 downwards.
AGTGAAAAACTATTGGCATATCTTATGGTCAGGGTTGTTCAGGGGATCAACTTTTTTGATTTATCCCCTTTACCTGGGAAAACGGCATAAATTGGGGGGATAAACGGGATAAATTGGGGGATAAACGGGATAAATTAGGGGACAAACGGGATAAATTGGGGGATAAACGGGATATATTGGGGGATAAACGGGATAAATTGGGGGAAAACGGGATAAATTTGGGGAAAAAACGGGATAAATGGTGGGATAAACGGGTTGAACCGGTGGATAAACGAAAAAAGCCAATTTTGTTCCGATTTTGACATTTTAGAATAATTTTTGGCATCCCTGAAAGTAGCCGATCAAACTAAAGGCTTAAAATGAATATTTGAAAAGTACATTTTCAATATGAAATAGAATATCAAACAGAAATAATTGTTATATATTATTGAATTAATAAAAATATGTTACACTAACCCTATAATTAACCTTGAACAAAACTTCAGCTGATTCCACAGAGTCAGCGCCCCTTTTGGTCAGATTGAACAAAGTTGCTGTCTAGTGAGTGTGTTTTAATGCCACCCTTTAAAAAAATTCTTTAAAAGTAAAAGATTTTTTTGACATAAACATTTCTCCAAAATGTACGAGTTTGATAATATAATGTCATTGCAAAGAAATGTAAGCATCTGAGGAAAAACCCATTTTTTTGAAGTTTTGCCAAAGGTGGCATTAAAACCCTCTTGCTAGGTGGCAACTATGTTTATTCTGATGCAAGGGGCGCTGATTTTGTGGAATCAGCTAAAGTTTTGTTCAAGGTTAATTGACAGTACCACAGACCATACAATGGCTAGACCACGCTTTGTGCAAGAAAAAGGTGGACAACTTTGCTTCATCAGCTGGTACATAAATAACACTACACCCTAAAATGGTGGGAATTTCGAACTTTTTAAAATTTTGCCAGCGTGGCCAAATCCTGAACAATTTCAATATACGGTACGTACTTTGTTTTCGACGCGAGCGAGCGTCTTTACTACTGAGCACGTGGTCGCCCTGAGATTTCGAAGCTAGCGCAGCTGGGCCAACTGGTGTCACTAATCTCTCCCCGATGGAACGGGCCAATGCGACATCTAGTCATTATATGATCTGTGGATGGTACTTGATAAGACGTGATGAAATTGAAGAAATCTTCTGAAGTTGAAGATTATGCTCAGTAAATGTAAAACAGAGACACAAAAATGAACTTTTTTCTAGAAATAAGGGGAAAATGTTTGAAAAAGGAGGGAAATCCCCTTTATCCCCGTTATTCTCTGGAGGAAAATCCCATTAATCACAACTTACGGGACCCTCTATGGATGAGATAGTCCACTAACTAACCCTGCAATATTACTACAAAGTGGACAGCCTTTATCAGATTGCAGCTGCGAAGCTGAGTTTTGACATCAAAAACACAAACAAGTAAAAGCTAAAAACCTAGGAGTTTTCAGTTTACTAATAGAAATAATTTTTGTGTGGGACTTACTTGCAAAAAGTGAGATTTTGTGGGAAACATGATATGAGGGAAATTTGTGAATAATTATGGAAATAAGGAAGAAATGCTGAAAACGTGGGAAAAATTGCTTGTAAGGTAGGAAAAAATGATTGAAGAGTAAGAAAAAATGCTTGAAAAGTAGGAAAAAGCTTGAAAAGTAGGAAAATCCCGTTTATCCCGTTTATTCCTTTTACTACTTGAAGGAAAATCCCGTTTAGCCTCAAGGGGTGAAACAGGACTATTTTTGGAGGGGATAATCCCCCCAACCTACCCCGCTCAGGAACAAATATCAAAGAGAAATCTCAAACCTAATGCTAGAATTTTTCCAACATGGTGCTCAAAAATCCTTCTCTTCCTAACTTGAAATATATCTTTCATCCAATCAAGGAGTTGCACTTGAGGAGTGAATAGATCTGAATCATTATGAAAACCTCAACTGAAGAACTGAGCATTTCAAAGGAAAAATGCAAAGAAAGTTGTTAAAATTTGGTGAAAAATATCAAAGAAAAGAAAAATTCCTTTTCTTTAAGAATTTGGGGAATAAACCAAATTTCAACAAGGCCAAAAATGCAAAAAAAGAGAAAAAAGACTGAATAAAGAACCAAATTTCAATGAAAACGCCAAAAACAAAAGTGCAAATCAACTAAAATTATGGCAAAATGCAAAAAGATCGTAAAGAGTGTAATAAAATGGATTTTCACGAAATGTACAGCCCTATTCGTAACTGACGATGCTGGTGCAACCACCATCCTTTGATGTTTTGAGGGTGCGTGCTCAAATGAGTTTTGGGTGTTTCCAGTTGGCCAGAAATTGGAGGATGCAACTTGTACAATGCAATGTGTCAAGAAGCACTTTCTTCAACATACGCATGTCATTGGATGAACAATGGAAGGTGATCAAAACCCCGAGGAAACGATCACCTCTAAGGCCTGAAGGGGTAAGTTGGGTGGAGGAAAATTGTGATTGATTATTTTCTTCTTAAAATCGAGATCGTACGAAGTCCAATTTCCTGTTAATTCAGCATTGAAGGACCCCTGTACTATTAAATGATGAAAAGAAAAAGAAAATGGAGGAGCTTGATTAGTCCTTTGCTCTCGTCAAAAGGACACCTTCCTTGTTTTACTTCAAAGCCAAGAAAACAATCAAAACAAAGAAAAGTCTCCTTTGTTTTACTTTTAACTTAGAATTACACCTTTTATTCACACATGATAAAATTCCTTCTGTAACTTCAAGCGAATGTCAAATTGCGTACTTTACTATCGTACTTTGAAGTTTGACTCTGACCAACCCTTCAACATACACCATTATTGTCGTCATTACCGCTTATACGAGATTTCATTGCAATCTTTAAAGTTTTCTTCAATGCCCAAAAGTTGTTATTGTGTCAGACCATGAATCTTTGGACATTTTTTCCACGTTATTAACTTGTAGAAGGCATTTATTTGATGATAATCTTGCACACGACGAAGAGATCTGACACGAAAAGGGTGAAATCTGGTCTTGAACATCTCAGAGTAATCAACCCTCAAGGCTCAAAAAGAGCCATTATCATTCGGAATGTACTTGCTTGAAGATGAGGGAGAACTAATGGCAATTACGCCTACAGACCAAAACATGATCAATCGATCTGACATGGTTTCAGAGAAAGAAAACCGCAAACTCGTTCGTTTTTAATGTATTTCTTGGCATCTTTCCTCATTTAATTATGGCGTCATTTGGAACGAACGGAGTATCATCCTCAATTACAACGTGATCTTCCAATCGGCCAAGGTGGACAGATAATTGAAGTATGGAGTTTGATGATGTTTTTCCAATTAGCCTCGGGGTTCATGAAATTGAACATTCAATTTTGGAGAGAATTGTGTTCAACAAGATGTAGAAATTTAGCTTCGATAACCCGATTTTATCACGTTCAACAATAGGCATATAATCCTTTGAACTGAGGTCATATGTTGAACTGGAAATCATTATTCTCATTGTTAGCCTTACTTTCTAGTATACTTGGCGCTTCTTGGAATAATGCATAAGAAGTGCAGTTATAATTCATCTCTTGTGAGTAAATGCTACTTTATAAATCTTGTTGCTAGATTACCTTGTTAAGGTTTTTAAAATGTACTAAGAGCAAGGTATGTTAAACAGCACCATCACGAATCGAAAATAGTTGTAAAGAACAAGCAGAGCCAAAAGCTAAGTTTGCAAGGCTTACCATTTATGTATCCTCATTAAGTGTTCCCAAAAAATAAGAGGTATTTTTGTATCCTATTTTAAAATGTTGCTTGTTCTTGAGGTTTATTTTGTGTGTGTGTGCGCAAGTGCCCCCAATGCTTTCAGTATCTCAAAATTACTTTGAAGAAGGTCTTTTAACAAGTAAAATGTAGAAAGTTCTTACAAGGGATTAATCGTCATTTAATTATCCTCACCAAAAAAAACCAGAATGGGCCACCGTCTAATGGACAAGATCAAATCCTAAAAATCTGTTTATTGTACGATAAATCCAATGAGGCAAGTCCTCACAATAAAGATTATAAAAAAATATTCATGTTTATTTATTTAAACGCATGAAGTGCAAATTGAAATATAGAGAGTTAAAAGAATAGCAAAAATGGGAAAGTTGTGTTGTAATAACCTAAAAAGTGGGCACAAACCTCTTTTCTTTGGATATTTCTCGTAAGCTTTTTTGTACTCTTCAAAGCATTTGGCGCATTCTAAGGTACACACATCGTAATAAAATTGTTGAAGTATTTTTAATCACTTTCAAATCGATCTCTTACAAAATTGCCTCTTCCTTAACAATCATTTTGTTTGACTATGCCGACTTGAGCAAACAATACCCTAATTAACCTATTATCAGAAAAGAAACTTAAAATGAAACCCAAATAGTTTGAGAAACACTAATACATCTTTCCTTTGAAAGCTTCGAGGTAAAAAAGGTTAAAGGGCATATTGTCAGCACTTTTCTATTGAGCAAGTAGTTGGATCTCTCGGAGGGTGCGGCAAATTCGGTTTTCTTACTTGCGAGGACTTTGATGCTAGCAATCAGTTTGAATTTGAACATCAAGGGAGACGGACCTGCTTCACGTAGAGTATCTGTATTCTTCAAATTTCGGACTTAAACTCAATCGTAAACATTTCTTCTTCTCTTTTTTTAGGATGTTGAGATATTATCAATTGTTATGTATTATTGCATTTATTGGCTATAGAGCTGTCAGTGCTGGTCGCTCCAATGCTCGATTGAATGAAACTGAACGCGAGGGAAAGCTTCGTAAGTAAAAAGTTCAATTATAGTTTAGAATTTAGAATTCCAAAATAGGTAGAAATTACCTGGAGTCAAGCTCGAGTATTTTTAAAAAAAGAAGTCGCATAGATAGAAAATGATATGATTTCATTCTTAGAGCTACCAAAATGATGTCATCAACAATGGTAGATTTTGGTTGTGGTAGTTTGACAGAATACCATGTTTCTACAATATAAAAATGTTGTGTCAAAATATAGGGAGTTTTGGTTAGAAATTCTTGACTATATAATGTATAGCTAGAAGCAATAGTTTCTTTTTGGTTGCGGATATTTTTCTCCTAAAAGGAATGAGATTCCTTGTGAAGAAAGGTAATCATTTTATTAACGTTACCATTTACAATTATTTATGAAGGTTAAATAACGTTTTTCCCCTTTTCAGTCTCCCTCTTTCAAATTGTCAGGTAAGTTTGGTCTCATTTAAACCTATTAATAGATTAAGAACTTAAACCCTCAGAGACCCAAGCGACAAAAAAGTTTAGACCATGTTAATAACACCTACCTGTTATCTTGCATGGCATTATTAAGCAGAAGTGTTTGTACAAGGGTTTATGCGACTCTAGATAAGTGGAATTTGTGCTAAATTGACAAATAATTTGTTATGTACCTTTTTAACTCTTTGTTCCAAAAAATGTGAATTCGTGGGCCATATTCGATTAAGTCGACTTAAAACGGAACTTTGTTTGACTTTGCAAGATTTAGCAACTTCATTTCAATGTTTGGTTGCTTATCATTGCCTTTCAGGGAACAAGGAATGTTATTGACGCGTAAAAGAAATTAGAAATTCCCCTTTAAAGCTAGTGTACCAAACAATGTAATTTAAAGCACTCAGGTGAGTGACAAATGAAATTTGAACGGGTTAAATTTGGGAATTGAGGTACGTCCCTGAAAATCCATACTTTTCTTATCAAAATCGAAAATTTCAGCAAATTTGATCCAGTAAGCCTTGCAATGTTTCACTTGTTGCTACCTTAATCTAAATATGAATACGTGTTTTGAGAAGCAGTATTTTATAGGAAATTATGGGCCAATCAACGGCTGATAAAGGGACATTCTAACCCAAAGAGGGAGTCTGATTCTGGAGAGCATGAAACAACCGACACTGACATGTTAAGGGTCCAAAGACTCTCTCTGTGGGAACTTGACACTTTTAGTGCAGGTTTCATAATTCAAGAAACATTAAAATTGTTTTGGAGCATTGTTAGAACTGATTGATTTTAATGTTTTGAATAATTATTTACATACTTTCACAACTTCGACGACCTCTTTGGGCATTTTTCAAAAAAAAAAAATCTTCAGGGCCCTCTTGAAGGATGCCAGGGCCCATTTTGGGGGCCCTAGTCCCAAGTTTAAGAACCCTTGTTCCTGAGTCTGAAAAAAACACAAAATAAAAATCCAGCCCCTACTGGTTACCTTGCATCCCTTCCGACCACATGCAAGTAAATAATTTGTGCAACGCGTTCTTGTTACAAAGTTTATTCTATCTTCTGGAACCATCTTGTGGTTATATGGAAGATTAAAACAGTCAGAGAAGTATTGGAGCTTGTGTTAATGTGGGATGTGTGAGGGTATTTTTCATACAGCGGAGTTGGAGTCAAACCAATTTTTAAATTCATCAAGGCTTTAACAGTTTCGAGCTTCATTTGGTAAACCGTTCCACAAAGGGATGACTCGGCTTGAGAAGAAATATTTCCGTTTATCGAGGCTTATTCGGGGTGTTTTTAAGTTTCCGTTAATTTTCCCTCTTTTGGATATCGGATGATCTATCTCAGAAAAGAAATCCTTGGGCTTCAAATGGTCCCTTTCCGTCATGACCATAGAATTGTGGCGCCTCTAACATTCGTTGGAAATCTATGAATAGCAAAGTAGAGAATAAAGAGTCTAGATTACAACATCAACGTGAAACCACGTGTCCCCACATTGGTGACCCCGACGTGATAATCCACCGCCATGTCCAAGGACTCACAACCCTCTGACCTTTTCCCGGGTATAGCCGAAATGGCGGCCGCATCTATCAAGTTGCCGCCCCTGTCCGAGTCATTTGTGGATATCTGGTTCGCTCGAGCGGAGGCCATGTTTTTGAAGGTATGGCCCCTGAATGTCTTCCGATCTGGGAGATGAGTCATACCGTCATAGATATGGACAAAATATTGACAGGAGGAGCAAAGATAATCTGAACTAAACTTAAACCTAACCTAACCTAACCTAACCTAACCTAACCTAACCTAACCTAACCTAACCTAAACATACCTAAAAATATAGAAAAACAAACAACATTTACTGAAAAACGTTTGAAACAAAAACCCTCGTGGAGGCGCGAACCCCAACTCGCTATGCAGTAAGCACGAGTGCTAGCTCTGAGCCACCACGATCTGTTGTTACTGAGAGGGGTATTTGTGGTTTATCTAGTGCTGCAGATGAGTCGCCTCCCAGATCGGAAGTTAGTTAGGGCCGATATTTTGAAGGCCGGTATCAAAGCGCAGGATACGAAATTTGCTCACATCATCTCTATTTTAAGCGATGATCAAATGGTAAAGGTGCACAAGGCCATCACAGAGCCACGAAAAGGCCACGAGTATGACGACTTGCGGGATGCCTTGAAAGGCAAGCTCAAGAAAAGCTCCTATGAGAACGTTTACAGGCTGGTGACAGAAGAACAATTGGGAGCCCAGTTGCCATCAGAATTGCTATGCTATTGCGAGATGTTAGTTCAGCCCCAAGACCGAGACACGGATCTCTTCAAGCAATTGTTCTTGATGAAGCTACCAGCGGCGTTATATGGCCAGCTTTCCGCAGATTTGTCCCTAGAATTGAAAGATATCGTGACCAAAGCAGATGCAATCGTCATTGGCTCCAGAGGCACGGCGGGAGCTCATGGGAATCAATCCTTGGTGGCATCAGTGGTTGCTCCTCCCACCGATTCAGTCGAGACCTTATCTGGCAAGCTGGATGTCATGATTGAAGCCTTAAATGTCAAGCACTCAAAACCTGGTCACGTGGGAAAACCAGGCGAGTGTCACTTTCATCAAAAGTGGGGTGAGAGGGCCTTTAGGTGTCAAATGCCGTGCTCTTGGAACGGCCGAACGGCCTCAAAGCCCCAAGCGCCACGTGCGCCTCAGAGGAGCACTAATCAAAAAGTTCTGGCGGGAAACTAAATCCGTCAAATACGGCCGCACTTGACGGTTCATCAGGCCGAAGTATTTCCCCTCTTATTGCCCATCTCTCTTTCCACAACTCCAATGCTCCTCTCTGTATTACCGATGCCAATACTGGTCAAAATTTTGTAATTGACTCCGGAGCCTCTGTTTCAGTGTGTCCCCGACAATCGGGCGACATCCAAGATCCTCACCTCAACCTAGTGGCAGCCAATGGAACGTTGATTAAAACTTATGGGAAACGACGATTAACTATTCACCATTCTGGGAAGCAATACGTTTGGCAATTCATTATTGCAGATGTACAACGCCATTATATCGGGCGAGATTTCTTGGGTTTTTTCAATTTCGAAGTAATCCAAGCTCCTCACGACCACCTTCATCTTCAAGGGATCCAAGATACCCAAAAATATGATGAAACTCAGCCAAACCGCGGGACGATTCCTCCCTCTAGCAACGAGAAAATCGTTCAACACCTGCTCAAACAATTTTCAGACGTGTTCCAAGAGCCATCGGAGGCCCTGCCGAAAGTTCGTCATCATGTTACCCATGCCATTGAGACATTCTGTGATCGACCTATTCCCGAAAAGCCACGACGGGCAAATTCAGAAAAACGTACGGCACTTCGGAACATTTTGGACACATCTTTGAAGACGGGTCTCATGCGCCCATCGCGAAGTCCGTATGCCGCCCCAGGTCACGTAGTGCAAAAACCAAACGGTGGTTGGCGTTTAGTGGGAGATTATCGGGCGCTCAATGCTAATACGAAACCTGACGCTTACCCACTACCCCACCTTCATGATTTTGCTTTTAATATGGAGGGCTCCAAGATCTTCTCTAAACTTGATCTTGTCTCCGCATATCATCAAATACCTATGAAAGAAGCCGACATTGAAAAAACAGCGATCACTACGTGTTTTGGGCTTTTTGAATATGTTCGCATGCCATTTGGTCTGAGAAACGCTGGACAGACATTTCAACGCATGGTTGACGAAATCTTCCGTGACTTGAAATTTGTCTTTATTTATGTGGACGACCTCATAATTGCCAGTGAATCATTGGAAGAACATCTGCAACATGTCAAATTGGCTCTTGCCAGACTTCAGGAGCACGGACTGGTGTGCAGCAAAAAGAAATGTGTTTGGGCAGTGCCCACCATCGATTTCTTAGGGTACCGGCTAAGTTCCGCGGGAGTGAGCCCCCAACCATCAAAGGTCCACGCAATACGATCCTACCCTAAACCTGACACATCGAAAGCCCTTCGTCGATTCCTCGGGTTAAGCAACTTTTACCATCGATTTATCCCACATTGTGCTGATATCGTTCGTCCCTTAAATTCAATGATCACGCCGAAGGACTCAAAGTTGAGTTGGTCATGTGAGGCCGAGGAGGCTTTTGAGGCCTTAAAATTGGCGTTGGCCGAAGCTTCTCATCTAGTCTACCCTATTGACGGAGCATCCACAAGGATAGTCTGCGACGCATCCAAGTATGCGGTCGGCGCGGTGTTGGAGCAGTTCATCGACGGCAGGTGGCGTCCAATTTCGTTCTTTAGCAAAAAGATGTCAACATCAGAATGTCGCTACTCAACTTATGACCGAGAACTACTTGCCATGTACTTGGCAGTCAGACATTTTAAACATTTTGTGGAGGGGACAGTGTTTCACATTCTCACTGATCAGAAACCTCTACAGAAAGCTATCCGTACCACCTCCACAACGCAAACTGAAACACAAGCCCGTCGATTGGCTTACATTGCTCTACTTACGAGTGACGTTCGATTCATTAAAGGAGAAGACAATGTGGTCGCTGATAGTCTTTCCAGAGCGCCAACCGTGGATGCATTAACGCTTTCAGACCCTTTGTTGCTACGCGTAGCTTCGGCACAAGCAGATGATCCTAGTCTGACCCACATGGCGAAAAACCAATCGCGATATCAAACAGTGCACGTTAAAGGTGTGGAACTCTTGTGTGATTGCAAAGGAAAACGTCCCAAAGCATTGGTCCCCTCTTCAGAGAAAGTGCACGTCATGACAATTCTTCATCATCTCGGTCATCCAGGAATTCGTGCAACACGACAACTTATTAGTACCTCATTTGTGTGGGCGGGTATGTCCAAGGACATTCAACAATTCGTTCGGTCATGCTTGGCATGCCAACAATCCAAAGTGAGTCTGCATGAAAGAACCCCAGTCCACGACTTCCAAATTCCAAGTACAAGATTTGCCAACATACATGTTGACATCGTTGGTCCCCTTCCGATATCAGAAGGTTTTTCCTATCTATTTACGGTGATTGACCGATTTACCCGTTTCCCGGCAGCCTATCCAATGAAAACTCAAACAACCTCAGAATGTGTTACTCGACTTCTGGAATGGATTGCATTATTTGGAATGCCGGAGACGATAGTGTCAGACCGTGGAGGACAGTTTGAGTCGGAATTATGGAATGCGGTCATTGAAATTCTCGGGATCAAACACAATCGAACCACGTCCTATCATCCGCAAAGCAACGGAATGATAGAAAGAGTGCATCGCTCACTCAAGGACTCCCTCCGTTGTTTGATTTCGGATGATCATGCATGGCTCTCTGCCCTACCAGTTGCACTCCTCCGACTCAGATCTACATTAAAGCCAGACATTGGGTTTAGCCCTTCTCAGATGGCTTTTGGATTGTCTGTTCGATTGCCGGGAACAATGTTTGAAGCCGTTATCCCGGATATCAATTCGCAACGATCAGAAATCCGTAACCTAATGCTCGCAATGAACACCTTCAGTTTCACAGCACCAAAACGGCATGGGCACGCAAGTGCTCAACATTCTGCAGATTTGGATAACGCCACCTTTGTATTCGTTCATGACCCAACAAAAACCGGATTAGGTCGGCCTTACCGAGGACCCTTTCCCGTTCTCGAGCGAAACGCGAAGTATTTTCGACTGGATATTGACGGCAAAGTGGACAACATCTCCATCAACCGTTTGAAAGCGGCAGTACTTGACGAGTGTCAGGGAACCAGAATTCCTTCTCACACCACCATTCGAGGACGGCATGTCTATGCTCCTGTTCGTCTTGATTGTTAATGTTGCTCTCTATCTCATTTTTTTATTCTTAAGATCGCTAAGTTTTCAAATTATGTGCCCAAAATCTTGAGGAGGGTGATGTGGCGCCTCTAACATTCGTTGGAAATCTATGAATAGCAAAGTAGAGAATAAATAGTCTAGATTACAACATCAACGTGAAACCACGTGTCCCACAACCTTGTGCATGTCTAATTCCAATACATTTGCTGTATTGCATTTACATTTGAAAATGACTTCTTGAGCTCAAATACACATGGTGACTTGCATTAAGTTAAATCCTTCTCACTAGTCTGGAGTTGCGCAGGATCACCCAAAAGTGTCCAAAAAAGAAGTGTGGCCCAACAGCAGGGTTGGTTGGGGGGATAATCCCATCCAAAAAGTGTCCCGTTTATTCCCCTTTAATCCCATTTATCCCCCAATTTCGAGCTCACTTAAGTACAATAACCCAACTGGTTGACCATATTGAGCAGATTATTGAGGGACTTGAAAGTCACAAGTCAGCTGATTTAGTCTATCTTGACTTTGGAAAGGGCTTTGATCATGGTCTTTTGCTCGATCAATTCAGAGAGTTTGGGATCCAGGGTAAGGTCCTAAATTGGATTGATAGTTTTATGAGCGAAAGGAAGCAAATAGTCAAGGTTGAAGGATCATTTAGTGGCATGTATGATGTCAGGTGAGGTGTTCCACAAGGTTCAATTTTAGGGCCGCTCCGGTTTATTCTCTTTTTGCTCCTCTCCAGAAGTTTAGAACAAAAGCCAGTATTTCTTCATGTGCTGATGAGTGGTGACTAGGGACGGGCAAAAAGTGTAAAAAGATTTTTGGTAACATAAACACATTTATTTGCCTTTTTGCACTTTTCGCCTTTATTTGCACGATTTTTTACGAATTTGGCCTAAAATGAACAAATTGTTGAGAGTTAGCTATTTCTTCTTTGAAAATGTTTACTTTTGGAAGATTTTTTTCAAATTTGAAAACTAAATCTGATTTTACGGCTCCCAGCGTAGGCTAGCATAGTATTGATTACTACAACTTCAATATCTAAATTTTGCTCTTCAAGATTGAAAAATAACAAGCACATGACAAGAAAGTATCTGAAGCTTTTTGTTTCAGAAATTTCAGGGTTTTTTGCGAATTCCTTTAAATTTTATTTGCACTTTTGACCTTTTTCTGCATTTTATTTTACGATTTTGGTCTGATTTTTGTGCAACTTTTGGTAACCAAAAGCTTATTTTGATTTGCACTTTTTGCCCGTCCCTAGTGATGACACAAAATTAGTTTGTGGAAGGAATGGTCAGGACTCAAAATGTTTGGTTGAGGACTTGGAGAAAGTGGACTCTTGGGTTGGCGAGAGTAATATGGCATTGAACGGGATGAAATTCCGCACTATGGCGTAAGGGACGTCTAAATTAGATGTTCCACTCAAAGACAATGGAGGTTGTGATATTGAGCAGGTATCGTCCATGAGGGATTTAGGAGTTGTCATTCAAGATGATGGAAAGTTTGATGAGCATATCCAATTGAAAGTGGGGAAGGCATTTCAAACGTGTGGCTGGATCTATCGCACTTTCAAGTTTAGAGGTAGTGTTACGATGCTAACTCTGTACAAGTCGACTGTTCAACCGCATCTTGAATATGCTTCACCCATTTGGGCTCCAATGAGTTCGGCAGGTTTGCAAAAGGTCGAGCAGGTCCAAAGTTGTTTGTATGGTAGGAGCCCTGATTTCGAACGTTTTCTCTAAAAAAAGCATTGATCAGAATGAGGGGTGAGATATTCATTTATCTCTCGTTTTTTTAGGTTTTAAAGCTAATTTTACAGGTAATTCAGCCTTGAATCATTCCAGAAAAAACTAACCTTTTCCTATACTCACATCAGCCGAAAGACCTACTTCAGGGCTTGGAATAGCTGAAAAACGAATGCACACTGTTACAACTGTAATAAATCCTCTATGTGTCTTTTATTATTTTGATTTTGCCATCTTTTTTTTCCCAAGACCATTCTGATGAAAATAAGCAAGTTCCCTAGATTATTTTGAAATTTTCCCACTTTGTAACTTTGAACAAAAATCGCATATTTTTTCAATTACATTGTAAAATATAATTTACTTATATTTGGTAGCCCGAAGATAAACTAGATATTTTTGTTGCAACTATCTCATGTAATATATTATTGTAATGTGTCAGTGTAATGGATCTCATGTCAGCTTGTTTTCTAACTTTGATTTTGTAGATGGAGTAACTTCTTTTCAGAAAATTTTCAGCCGAAGCAATTTTCCACAATTTTTGTAAAATTTTCCCCATTTTTAGAATTTTGGACAAAAATTGAAGATTTTGGTAATTACAGTGTAAAATGTAATTTACAACTATGGCCCTGGTAATGCCCTGCTTTTTTCTTAACAGGAATTCTAGAGTATTGAATGAATTCCTCATTTTTAGAAAAGGAATAGGTACTGTAATCCGTTCCTTTTTCAAGGAACGGCTAAAGTCCTGATTACTTATTTCAATTTTAATCAGGATTCATTCTGCGATTCCAATCTTAGTGGCTCAGTCCCTGCGGCGCGAGCTTTTTCTCAATTTCGCTCATTTCAAAAAGGATTCCTAAAGATTGGACAAAAGGGCAAAACATCTTTCTTGATTTATTGGATGCATATTTTTTTATCAATACATGAAATATATGATCCGTTGCAAATAGATTAGTCAAAAATATGCAATTTGCATTACAATGCAAAGTTTTAACATTATAAGATACTTGGTTTACAAACAAGTTGCTGTTGGCAGATCTAGACAACCCTTCGATGGTGGGTTGCTCAGCTTTGAGAGTTTGCAAATAGGAAACTCACTCGAAAACTTTCCAAGTTTCTATTTCCGTTGCCGCACCATAGAGGTTTATTTACCCTTTCTTTTAAGGTTCAATTGGTCATATTTTCTGAAAAAGTGCCTTTCTAATTCCCTGAAGTTTTCCCAATGACGTTCAATTTTTAAGGAAATTTCTGAGTTTTTCGCCTGTCCCTACTAACCGTGACACATGAGATCGCGAGTTTATCAAAAAAAACGTATACTGAGTGGGCCTAAGAAGTCGGCCTCCGAGATGGCCCGAGATAAAGCCTTAATAGTACACTACTTAATAGCCCGAGAATGCTAAAGGGCACCCTAGCGGCGAGTCTCTGAAACAATTCTATCGTTTTGAGTGCACATGTACCGAGTGACTCGCTCTCCTCACTTCTTTTTTCTTCACAATCAACGAAGTGTCTGAACCGAGTTAAGAGATTGGAGGGGAGTTATTTCGACGTGTCCCAGACAAAACGAGTTGCTCGATTGGTGCCATGAATCGCATGTGTGTGATATAAGATGTCATGTGATGCTGTGAAACTTTGATCGCCTTTGGAACTCTGCCCGTTTGCTCCATATTTGCCCATTTAAGAACCGCCCTGACACGTCAAACTCATCTAAATCTCTATCTAACTAAACTCAACTGCGATTGATTCAAGATGGATACTTCAGCCACTGAGAGCCCAACGGGCCCAGCCCCCGAAAATAACGACGACAAATCCAACACGGCCAAGTCCAAAGGGAGTCATGCTCCAGTGGAATTCAATCTCGAGCTTCTTCATCGGCATTTTGCCGATTGCCTTAAACCCGATGGGACCGTGGATATCGATTTATACGCCTTAGGATTCGAGGAGATCTACAAGTTCCTGAACCTTTTAGGCACGGTTTTTGGCTGGGTGGCCTCGGATGTGCATCATAAACTCGCTACCATTGCGCAACATCGGAAAGGTTCGGCCGGAACTCACTATGAAACCATCAACGCCATGGTCGATTACGAAATCAAAGAGAAGCTTATCAAACCCAAAGCCAAAGAGACGACATCGGGCACGAGAAATCTTTTGAGACTTCACCGAGCCTTAGAGTTTATTAGCAAGTTTTTGCACGACTTGCCGGGCATGGAAATGGCCGACAAATGTTGCACCCCCGCCCAAGCTGCCTACAAACAAACGCTGATCAAATATCATCCTTGGGTCGTACAGAAGGCCGCCCTAATGGCTATGCATATGCTCCCGACCAAGGTCGATTTGATCCGAAACATATGTGAGGAAACTGACGAAGCCATTGCTCATGCCACGGAAACTTTGATCAAGGCCGTGAAAGCCATGGACGACGTGTTCAATCGGACGCAAGAGATTTATCAGACCCATAACCTATTGGACTTGCCCTAACACTTGAAGGTCAATGACCTGGAGGTACTACTAATGTCAATGGCTCCCACTAATCGCTTCTATTCTTCGTTGGATCCTTCGTTGAGCGAAACTGGAAATTAGTCTTCAATCTTCATGATATTCCCAGCTGATAATTGGATGTACAACGGGCGTGATAGCTAATTTGCAATGGTCTTTTGTCAAGCATTTATTTTCTAATCAATTGTGGGCTCAATTTTTGCTCGTCTTCATTAGCTTTTCGTACTTCATTTTGGCTTGAAGTAGCCAAAGCTTTCTTACTTTAATCATCGCTCTTTTGTGTTGTTGTATCGTGAATCTTAGTATAATTGAATTTTAAATGAAAAAAAAACCTCACAAGACAAAATGAAATACATTTCACTACGAAGTACTCAAAGTGCAATATGAAATTTTCCATCCCCTGTTTGAGAGTTTTCAATGAGACAGGCAAGCACTTTAGTGATGTTTAAGACTGTTCCGCTCAAGCAATAAAGATTGTCCATCATTCCATCCGCACTTTTTAATCTCTTAAGCATGACACGCTCACTTAAATATTTGCCGTGTCCACAAATTGCACCAACTTCGACGTAGTCGTCCAACTTCGGACTAAACATTTGGAAGGATAGTTTGAAGGATTCGTTCAGATGCAACCTGGGCGCGGGCAAGGCGACGATTTTGTAATGAATCCCAAAGGAATCGTACATCTTCATCATGAGATCTCGAAGAAACCCAACTTGCAACTTCATCGTTTCATGACTGTCACTAATATTGAAAAGCTCGACCGCTGTAGTTTGCTGTGTGTTAAACAGGCCACGATTTTCATGAACCGTCAGAGGACGATATCGACGGCCAGAGGTATAAAGAGTGGCAGGTAAGGCCGAACCGAGTTGCACGACATTTTTGCATAAGAAACTGACGAACGGATAAATCGAGGCCCCGCCAACCAAATGCATCCCTTGAGTGGACTGACGATCTTGAAAATCTTGAACGGGTTCGAGAGCAAACTCACACAAAGGGTCCATAAAATCGACACCGCAACCTTCGACCATCACCGACTTGGCAAAGTCCGGATTGGCCATGGGAATCAAGTCGAATTCCCGCAAGTAATCCTGAACTCGAGTACTCAAATCCAGTTCAAGTCGAGCTAATGATCCCAAAAGATACACCGCCTGTGGCGAATTGCTAGACATCTCAATCAGATGGCCAGCTAGCTCCAGATGACCTCGAGGCTCAAAATCAAACTCGGGTCTTAAACCTTGCACGTGAACAACCTCATAGTCCAAAGGCACGTCTTCCTCTAAATCATTGGGCAAGGCGAGGGTGGCTTGGGCTACTTTCTCTTCGACATCCCAACGCTGGGCACGTAAATCACTTAATTTCTTCCCAATCACTGTGGGCTCGGGACTATTTTCAAATTGGACCTGAGCCCGTTCCTCTTCCTCTCGGAACCACTTCAAATAATTCTGGCTTAACTCAAGGGCCGGAAGATCATGTTGATCACTCAATTGTCTAGCCGCTAAATTACGCTTCATGCGCTCTAAGGATCCCATGTCAATTTGGGGAATGACCACATTCGTTCGGTAGGAGGCCGTGCGACCCGTTAAATACAAGGCACTATCAGTGGCATAACCCCGCACAGCGGCTCCGCGAAGCCGCAAACACCGACACAGACTGGCCTTGAACATATTGACACACACGTTTCAAATGGAGATAGATTTGGTTATGAAGGTCGTTTATTCTTTCATTCCGGCATCGCCGTCTTGATCCACCTGATCCTCGTTCATTTTGGGCTTTTTCGTGATTTCCTGGATATCCAGTCCATTTTGAATGGCAGGGGGCAGACAAGTTTCCATTTTCCTTTTCTTGGGTGCGATGTACGATCCCATTCCGGCGGCTCGCTCACTTTCTTCGATTGTGTAGGGCTCAGTTTTTAGAGCGTGGAGACGACGCTTGTGACGTTTGGATTTGATGTGATCTTGGAACGCTTTCTCATTGATAAAGTCATGGCTGTAAAGAGGGCAAAATATTTCTCCAATTGACTTTTTTTCGTGAAATATTATCGTTGGTGAGAGTCCTATTCCAACCCAGGGAAAAGTGGACTCTCCGAGCAAAATGGAGAATTTGGCGCAAGTCCCACACTTACGCGCAATGGATGCAATTGAAGAGGCCTAATCCGGGTTTTTCAAAGTCGATCTCTTGGGAGCGCAAAGTCTTTTCTAGTTGATCGGGTTGCAAGTCACTATCAATCTAAAGAAAAAGAGAAATTCAAATTGTCCAGAGAAGGCCGTTTGAATCCATAAATGAAGGCCATGAAGCGCTACCTGATCCAAGTCCTTGGTTCGGCGTTTCGTTCGCCACGATTTTTTGAGGTGGGTATCCCCGTTGTGGTACTTCTTGCGTTTGTAAGGACCGGGCATGACCAATAGAATTATGGGGTCTCGTTCATCTTAAGACGTACTTTAGTGCGTTTGTGAACAGTGTTGCACTCTTCCTGGATGTAAAGCCATTTTGTTGAGTCAGCTCCACAAATCTTGACTTTATTTAGACTTGGGTATTGATTGCAATTTATTTTAGAGGTATATCATGTGCAACAGTGACAAATCAAAAAAAAATATTTGAAATAGTACTAGACCATTAACCTTTTCAAGGTTTGAACTGTAATAAAAAGACTTCATTGGGCTTTTCTTTTTGTTAACTAGCATCTTTGTTCAATTTCGTCGTCCCTATTGTTACAGCTGTAACAGATACTCCACGTGCTACCTTCAAACCAAAACATTGAACTTCTGCTGGTGTTCTGGGGGTTTACACTTGGGAATGTGAGGGGAAAAAATCACGCAATATTGCTTTTTTTTGCTTCTTTACATTTCAGCACACTGAACTTTTTGCCCTAAAGCTTATCTTGGAAAAATTTGGATCAAACATAGCTCAATTATGAGTGAAATCCATTCCATTGGCTTAGAAAATAAGGTTTGAGTACGTAACTTCGCCTAAGACTTAGGCGTTAACTTGGCCGGTACTTCTTATTAACATCGTATGTGTGATGTATTAAAATAAAATCCTTTAGACATATGTTCAAGGATTTACCTTTTTAAAGTTCAGTATTTCACTAAATAATTCAGACACAATTAAAAATTTGGTGCTTGTTGAATTCGGAGAAAATGGCAAAAATATTCTCCATTTGACGTTACAAGTTTGCGTACTGAAGTGATCCTATTTTTTCTTCTAAGTCGAAAGTAAATTTTCAAAGCACACGGATGGAGACATAAACTGTAGGTGACAGTTTTTGTTTATTCCCAACACTTTGGACAAAGCATGCAAATCTCCTTGCTTTGATTTAGTAGTGATAGGCTGAGAGGGCTCTTCAACAAAACCGAAAGTTTTGACCAAAAGGGAGTTTGACCAAAACCGGAACAGAAATTAGCTGACTACATAATATTTAATATGCATTACTAGCTCTAAATTGTACTGCACATATGTTTGAAGAATGGCATTCAATCAAAAAATAAAGAAATTAGAAAATTTGTGTATTAGGTCTGTGATTAAAAATCAAACCCCAATATTTATATTGCTGTTGGTTTCAGTAAGCAGATCTTTATTATTCCCACTCTAGCACAACCCAAATATCAACAAATTATTTTGTTCAAATAACTGCGAACAACTTTGGGGCCGCAATACTCATTTTGGGCTGCAATGCTCATTTAGGGTCGCTTATCTAGGGTGGCATCTATCTAATTTTCTAAGGGTTCATTAAGCTCCGAATGGTTTGGCTGAGACCAGCTGCTGGAACTCCAAGTTTTTACCAATATCAGGCTGCGGGCATTTTTCGTAAGTACCATTTTTGGACTTGCAATTTCTGTAAATCTTTCAATAAACCATTTCTGTCTGAGCTAGTTAAAGGTTTTGAATAACACATTTTTGTGGATGTCAAGAGGCAAAAAATAACAATATTTTTTTTTTGGTCTCCAGCAAGTGTGAAAGGTTTACATTGTTGATATTTTTGTAATGAATTCGTTTTAAATTTCTTGCCTTTTAAATTGAATTGAAGTTGCAAAGTTGTATGTCAATTCCTGGACATCTGTTGTTGTAATAGACCTATCAATTGAGAAAATGTAACAAGTTTTTAAGGCTCTGGAAGTGCGTTTGCTTTCCCAACAATCAAAATTATATCAAATGCAAGCATAACCCCCCATGTACTTTAAACAAGCAAAGTTAATGCAAAATGAGTAGAAAATCATAACAAAAATGTTCTTTTCAAGAATCTACTTTTCAAGAAACGGGTTGTTTCTTTCAGTGGATGGCGGTAGAAAACCCCTTTTTTCAAAGTTCGTGACGTTTACTTGAAAACGTCTATTAAGACAGTTAAATCAGAATGAACCATTATTTTATGAATCTAATGTCTTAATTTGCATCAATATTTCGAAATGTCAAGAAGAATCAGTTTTTATTTAGGTTGTTGTACTTGTTCAAGACTGGATTGGAAGTAGAGGGTTTGTTCGCCTTTGCATTAGGCCTGAGATGCGTCAGTCGAAATTGTTTGACACATCTTAAAGCGATCTTTAGCACGTAGTTAGTATTGGACCTCGAAACAAAAATTTCTTAAAAGTACTCAGTAACAGCTGCATATTTACAAGGTTTGAACATATTTATCTTTAAAATAAAATAACCTTCGCTAAGTTAAGTTCCTCATAGATTGAGCACAGAGGGTTGCTCTTTTCTTAGGAGTCTTGAGAAGTTAATCTTTCCAGTGCAGATGTATTTCTCCCGTCGGTCAAAGGACGGTTGTCACCTGGTTCCTGTAAGCGACGCATACTGGACTTGAAACTTTGGGAGGCAATGAGAATCAGGACACCCTCTTTGCGTCACCCTGAAGCCCCGAAATCCGAGTGGTTAGGAAAGAATGCTCTGTCGTTGGGCGGCCTCAAATTCAGAGAACGGGGACAACCTTCATCACAATAGCTGAACAGGGTGGCTGGCTTCCATTGAGTTCCCGGTCGCCTTTCAGGCTTGCCAAAATGGCGCAGGTGACGTGTAATGTAATTTTATCTATGGCAAAAAGACCAGTTATTTCTTATCAAAACATAAATTCCAACTTCATAATCAAGATTGATAAAATTAATATGGCCATTGGTAACTCAAACGCTCAATGTATCCCATTGTGGCACTCAATCTCAACCCCTCGACGTTTGAAACTAGCGAGCCTAAACCTGGAGGAAGTTGGAGGAAGAAGAAGTTCGTTTCCTTAGTTCGTTAGGGAGGTTGCGAGGTGTGAGCGGCTAGTTGCCAGCTAACAAACAGAGAGAAGGCGAGCGAGCGAGCGAGACCAGGAGGCACACCAAGCCAGCAGCGACACACTGAACGAACGAAGGAGCGAGCGAGCGAGTGCATGCGTGCTGTGGTAGCCTTCAAGACAGACGGAGAGAGAGAGAACTAGCTTTAGCTGCCCGGCGCGATTGGTGGGTCGTCGTCGTTTAGTTCGTCGTCCTGGTCGTCGTCGGCGTCGTAGTGCTGGTGCTGGCGGTGGTGTTCAGAAGAGAGGATTTTGTGCCCCAAGTGTGCTGCTCGTCGTGTCGTACTATTCCTGAGTTGAGGCCGCCAAAAGTGACCTCCTGATCGTCGAACGCTGGACGTGAAGTGTGCTCTGCGGGTGACCCGTCAATGGCCGGAGCAAGTGCGGATCATGTCCGACATCATCCGCCCAATCCCCTTTGCCGCTAAGTGAGATTCCTCCGGATCGTGTGGATCGCTCGGCTGGCTCATCGTTTGTTCAGGATTGGCTCGTGGCTGTCTTCATTCACACACAGACTCACACACTCACAGAGACAGACAACATGGCCAAACTTTTGAACAAAGCTCCGGCCGAATATCAGGCGGAAAAAGAGCGTTTTCAACAAGAACTCAAGCTATTTCACGACGGAAAAGGGTAAGTCTACGGTCCAGAGACCGCCTGCCAGCCGGCACGCCTACCCACACGCCCACACGGTGGCGGGACGGTGGGCTGAACGCTCTTGGGCCGTCCAAATTTTGGCATCACAACATTGTGGCTGCTGCCGCCACCGCTCCGTTCACCTGGCCCCGCCGAAAACCGGCTGAATTGGCCAGGCAGGCTGATCGGGGTCCACTGGCGGAAAAGAGCGAACGAACGAAGCCAGAAGGAAAGCCCAGTAGTAGAAGTTGAGTGAGAGCCTGGTCCTGTCCTGCTTCGACTTCAAGTACTCAATGGATGGGATGAACGATGAACCCAGCAAGCAAAGAAGGAAGGAAGCAGCTTCCACGATGAGACAGAAAGAGAAATACAAAACCCGATGAATCCGGGGGAAAAACGAAGCGCGACGTCCGCGAGATGGACATTTGTCGGATGAAGAGAGGGGGTGTGGGAGGAAAATATGATTTTGGCCATGACTTCAGGGAGATTAGGCTGGAGAAAGGGTTTAGGAGGCAAGCTGTGAAAGAGAAGGCGAGCAAAATGGCGTCCAAAAGGGCAGAAATGGCCGCACTTTCGGTTTGGGCCGGAAGCTTCGGCATAAACCTTAAAATTGGCGCCGGGGGGCGTTTCAAGCTAGTACGGAGGGTCTAGATGTCATCCCCCAGACTTGATGCTATGACCGTTGTCGACTATCATTGATCTTAACCCTGAATTAAATAATGTTATTAATGTGTAGGCATGCAAAGCCGTTACCAAGAACGAATCTTCGGGTAATTTGAATTTTCAGATGTAGGATAACAATTGTTAGAAACGGGTAGCGACGACTTCAACAAAACATGTATTAATGGCGGATGATGCCCGTAAAGAAGCCCGCACTAATGAAGAATATCGTTTTCTCTTAGGACGCCCTATCGTCACCTCCCCACCATTGATGGCCACGAAATCGATCTCTACAAGCTTTATTGGGTGGTCACCGCAAGTGGCGGTTGGGAAAAGGTAAGCAAAACAAGGTGATGAAAACATCATTCACACCATCAAATCCTACTCCCACGATGGCGTTTTAAATCGGCTACGGGCATATCCCCCAAAACCTGTTGCGTCAGGACCATCGAAACCCGTCTTGGCCACGCGGTACTTTGGCCTTTTTCATTGAAGTCAGCGTCCTCAGTTTCTCCTCTCCTATCAGATGGAACAACGGGGGCTGCTGCGTCAGTCGGTCGGTCGGTCTCGTTGTTGTGTGTCTTCCTTCTTTCCCTGACTTTGCGTCGTTTCCACCTCCTTCGCTTTCTTCCCCGATCTCATTTTTTTTGCGTCAGTCTCCCTCTTGTTTCTGGGTCTGTGTGCCTCACTGTGCTCAGAGTACGCGCACTAGTCCCTTTCCATTTCTCCCCTTGGAACCGAAAGATTCGAGTGGACCTTACTTTCTTCATGGGATTTGTGAAATATATTCTTGTGTCGGCCAAGGTGGAACGGGAGAGAGCCATGAGCCTCTCTTCTTGTGTACGCTTTGAAGGAAATTAAATCTAGGCTCACGGTTTCGGCGTGCATTGCGTCAGAATCACGATTGAACCCATCCTTTTTCCTCTCACTCTTCTCGTACCATCCTTTTCTCCGTCCCAAAGAGTACGTTCAGAGAACTAACGAGTACTTTAATTCAATCGCAAAACTCGATTGCACGTCACGACGAGAACGCGAGCATTGCTTTGTTGTTCAGTTTGATGTAGTGGTAGTAAAAATCAGTCAGCTGAAGTTGAGCGTTCATTCTTCAATCGTTATTTACCCCATTTTTAGGTCAATTCGCGGGTCGGTTGGGAGGAAATAGTGACGCTTTTTGAGCTGCCAGAGAACACAGCCAATGCGGCTTTGGCTCTCAAACACACTTACCTCCGCTTCTTGGACGCCTACGAAAAGCTCCATTTCTTGGGCGAAGAAGAGGATGGAGATGATCATTGGTACAACGATGAAGAGGACTCGAGGACGAGGAGGCAAAAGGTCCAGAAGATCACCTCGTCTGTGCCTTTGTCTTACAACCATCAGCAGCATCAAGTGCCTGATGATCATCGAGAAATGTACGGTCTATCCACCAATGTGTATCGGAAAACTGACTATGATCGTCTGATCCTCTCCTTGTGCTCACCCCTTCCCAATGAACAAGACTTTGCCATAAATGTGTGCACACTCCTTTCCAATGAAGGAAGACATACGCTTAAGTTGGTGAAGTGCCCTCGACTTCTTGATCTGTTATTGGCCCATGCTGGCGTATTTAACCACGGTAAGATAGATCATTGGCGTGCTTTTTGTTATCGTTGTGACGGGGTCTTATTATTGTCTTATTCTTTTTAGAAAACCTTACCACATATTTAAACGAGCTTTATCGCTCCACCCGCCGCTACGACTTACTTTCGTTCTGGAAAAATGCTTGCAAAGACAGTCTAGTTCGTGATCTCATGCTTCAAGTGGCTTCGGGTGCTTTGTCTAAGCTGAAACAAGTGAAAGGCCGACATCCTTTTCAAGACGACCAAGTTGAAGAAGAGTCCGTGGCACCCAGCTCTGAGAATCGGTTGGCCCTTCTAAAACAACGGGTTGAGGACGAATTGTCCGAAGAGAGTGATATCTTTGCCTCGGGAACCGGATTGGGAACCAGGGAAATGGCGGGGCAACGTATCCTTCAAATTGCCACTATCATCCGGAATCTCAGTTTCGAAGAGGATAATGCAAGCATATTGGCCAAGAATTTGACTTGTCTTAGGTTTTGTCTTCTATGCTGCAGTTCGTCGTGGAGCAACTTGAATCAAACAGGGTTCGACATCATCGGAAACATCGCGTCGGAAATCTCTTTGGAGCCGAATGACGAGAGCTGTTGCACGGAAACTCTCTTGTCCACTCTGACCCAATGTATTAGCTCTCCCGACCGATTCCAAGTGATTTCTTCTCTTGACATTCTTTGCAAGCTTTGCCAACAGGATGCCAATGAAGACTTTGTCGAGCACGTGCTCGTGGCCCAACAGTTCGTGTTCGATCAGTTAGTGATGTACTTGTCTCTCCACGACATTCACTTGCTCATCAGTACCATTGAATGCCTGTATTCCTTATCTTGCTTGGGCGAATCGGCTTGTAATGCTATTGTGCGGACTCATGGTGCCTTGGATGCTTTAGTGAGCCTCGTGACAGTGGAGGCCCAAAGTTATGGCCCCAAAGCTTGTATTCTGATGAGAGTCGTAGAAACTGTGCCTGGAACGTCTGCGACTCAACAGCTACAGCAACAACAGGCTCAATCTCAGTCTTCTGTTCAAGTTCAAAGTGCATCGGCCAATTCTCCTCAGCCGTCTCTGGCTCAAATGAAGCCGGTGATTACAACTACCACCACGGCCCAAGTTATTGTTAGTGCCACGTCTTCTACTACCAATACAGCGGTGCAACTGAACCAACCAGCTTTGCCCCAGCAGCCGGTTTCATCCGTGCTTGCTGGACAAACGCCGCAAATTATAACTAACCAAATCCGAGGACAAGTTGTTCAAGTCCAAAGACCAGGGCAGCCTGGCCAACCCATGCTTCAGTTGCCAAGACATCCAGTGCCCATCAGAACCGCCACCATCGCCCAACCCAGTCAAGGGGTGAGGCCAGGCGTGACAGTGACCAGTCTTGGCCAGCCTCAAAAGTTGCAAACTGCTCAGGTCATTCAGTTGCAGAGTGGACAAATTTTACGGACTCAACAGCCTCAAATCGTTCAACAGGCCTTGCTCTCTCAAAACTCGACACCAGTTCAGCTCCGTCCGCTTGGTCAAGCTCAACCAGTGCAACTTCAGCCACAGCAACCAGCTAAACCCATTCAGCAACCCGGCCAACCCCCACCTCAGCAGCAACATCCACAACAGCAGCAACCAACCCAATCATCTCAACAAGTCCAACTCAGAGTTTCCAATGATGAGTCCCACCGTACCTTTTGTTTGTCTTGGCTTCGAGCCACGTATGAGGCTGCACCGGGATCTCGTATTCAGCACGAAATCATGTACAAACAATACTTGGCCTCGCTTCATAAATTGGGACGACGCGAAGTCATTTCCGCCCAGCTTTACGCGGCGTGTGTCAGGTAAGCACTAAGTAACTATTTTATGCTATATAACAGTATACTATTTCAAAGTTGGATGAAACGGGAGTCACCACTTTGTAACCACATATTTTTATATTTTTAAGCATATTTTTTTAACTCTCTTTCAGAACCCTCTTCGGAGGCACTGTGGGTCCAAACAAGCGACAGTTGGCGAATGGTGCCTTTGATCATTTCTTTGAGGGAGTCAAAGTGCGACCACAACCTTTAGCCTTGCGAATCCCTGCTGGTCAAAATTCGTCGGTTTTGGCAAAGAACGGAACTCATGTTTTCAATCAAGGAGTTCAGCCGAACCAAGCCACCAACCAAGCTCAGGCTATTAATCAACCTCAGATTGCCAGCCTCCCTGCCCCTGCAGTACCTGTGGTGTTAAACAGTGCACAGATGCCAGTGTCCGTCGGCCGAGTTAATGCTAAAATTACTTTACAACAACAACAACAACAACAGCAGCAGCAACCAGCCTCTCAAAATTCGTCCACGCCCTCAACGGCTCAACAACAACCTGGTTCACCAATTTTGACGAACCTTCTCCACAGGGGCAGCCCGGGTCCTCCTGAAGCAAACAATCAAGTAAGTACCTAATTTTTGCATAGTTGTTGTTTCGGTGGTTCATTGTTATATTCATTTTTCGTAGAATGTCAATGCTGTGAACCATGTCGAGTCTCAAGCTAATGTGGTGCGCCAAGTTCTTCAATCGGTGACTCCTGTAGGTGTGGAAAACAACGGAATTTCCGTCTTAGATGGAATACTGCCAAAAGAATCCAAATTAGGCAAATCTGAGGAGTCCAATGTCTCCATTCAAGGGCATTGCAAAATGGGCAATGGAATGTTAGCCAATCTGTTGGACAAAAAATCGGGTGAGGCTGAACCTCCCATGGTCAATGGAGTGTCTAGCCATGAGGTGCGAACTGTCGTTGACGGCAATGGCCTTGGGCTAGTGGCACAAGTCGATGCTCACAAAATGAATGGGGGTGTTGATGTTTTGTTAAAGTCGTTGAAACGACCCGCTACCTCAGGGTTGGAGCTTGTGGCCCCTCCAGCCAAAACGGCTCTCATTCAGACCAATGGCATGGTTCTCAACGGTCCAATGGAAGTGTCAGTGAATGGTGGAGAGGGTCTGGCGTCTCTCGCTTCAACCACGTACACTCCCGGAGCGGTGGTAAATAAGCAATCCGTGATCTTAAACCGGGCTCAAAAGTTGGTTTCACTTCCGTCCGTTGGGTCGAGTGCCGTTGCTACGGCGGTTAACAATGACTCGAATCAAATTCAAACGCCTCCTTCGTCGAAGACCCTCATCATCTTGCAACCTCAGAATAAGAACGCAGTTGTGTCTAGTGGAGCTACAAATGGTCCACTATCCATCTCTAGTGCGCCCGTTGTGAACGGCCAATCTTATCAAAATGGATCCACTTCCATCTCGTCTTCTGTTGTCAACCCCGCTCGCAGTGCCCCATTGCCTACTGACCCTCAGATCATTCAACTTCCTCAAACTCCAGCGTCTCCATCCGTCATCGTAGGGGGTGGATCGGTGGGTACTACCACCAACCATACCCCTGGGGTCAATTCTGTCTCATCGTCATCAACACCACCCATCCTCGCTCCCTTGACCTCCTCGAGCTCTTCTCCGAGTTCGACAACGTCATCGTTATCATCACTCTCGTCCGTCCCTAATCCGGTGTCTAGCAATAGCCTGTCCAATACCAATGCTGCAAGTACCAACTCATCAACTACAACAACGCCATCGTCGTCGTTGTCAACAACTTCAACAGTTACATCAGTACCTAAGGTGAATCCCCAGTCTCCCTTCTTGTGCGAATGGCAAGGCTGTCTCACAGCCTTCAAAACGGCGAAAGAGGTGGAAATTCATGCTATTAAAGTCCATTGTCCGGAGAATGACGGGGACATGTCGTGTATGTGGGCAAGATGTGATGGGATGAAACGCAAGCGGTTTTCACTTATGACACATATTCAGGACCGCCATTGTCATCCCCAGGTAATGAGGAATTGGAATTCTCCTGGAAAGACTTCTGAACAAAGACTAATTTTGATGTTATCCTTTTTATAGCTTATGAAACTGATGGCTGTGAGGAGAGTCCAAATTGCAAACACTGGAAAAAGCGACGTTCCATTACCTCCTACCCCTCCAGCTCATCCGGGCTATCCTCCCAACGCTGCCTTACACGCAATCAAACGACATGCCGCCGAATTTGCTGCACCCAAAGCTCAAGCTGTAAGTTTGAAACGTCCCTTTAGTACCTGATCGGTGTCGGTCAGTACTTAATAGTCGTATTTTGTTCCCCTCATAGATGACGGATGAAAAAGAAGGCCCTGTCACGAAAAGTATCCGGCTCACTTCTGCGCTCATTCTGAAGAACCTAGTCATCTATTCAAGCTTGGGAAAAAGGTAAGGAACATTCTTTTTTTGGGACAAAATTGGGAAAAGCATTGAATGGTTTTTTGAATGTAATGCTATATATCGTCAGATGGTTTTCAAATTTTGCTGTGCTACTTGTTCAATCAATTTCTAATTAGTAAGCTTTACTCTATGCCAATCATTTGTGTCCGATGCAAGTCTCACAAAACCTGATATTCGAATTCTAAACGAGTAGATTGGTCGCTTGCCATCACTTTTGCATTACGAGTTGCATGAGGAAGTCTAAGAAGTGAAAAATGTTCGGGAAGGTTCTTGAAAATCAATCAATTGATAACTTGCGTGACAATTGTCATTTGGGTTGAATCACTTTTTCGGCCCTACCCTTTTAACGTTTGACAATCTTGGCAAAACTTCGAATATGAAATACATCTCATGGGTTTCGTTATATTTATTTCAGCCGGTTAAAATCTTACGAATCACACCTATCGACAGTGGCCTTAAGCAATGTGGAGTCGTCGCGGACGATCAGCCAGATTCTCTTTGAAATGACGGAAAGTGACCAAAAGGGCAGTTAGTGTTTACCACCATCACCTTCAACAACAAGTATAACTTTATTGTCAACTCAAGCCAGATATCCACGACATAAATCTCAACCCTGCCCATCATCTTCAACACAAGAAAACTACAATGAGAGAGAGGGAAAACGACCAGCCATCGGTATTAGTGACTGACTTGCACAAATGGTAATCTCAGTAAAGGACGAAAACATTTGACATCGGTTCAAACATGGTTTCTTTATCAGCATCATTATCATTTCCATTTGGATCGCCATCTTGAATCTAATCCTTTTTTTGCTGTCATAATGAGGAGCACTCCTGACTTCAAAAGATCATCCAAATTGTTGAGTGTTTTTTGGAAGAGACAATTAAAATGCATTGTCGAAGAAGAAGCTGTATGATTAACTACTACTTCAACCTGTGGTTGGATAAAAACACTACCGACAATTGTTGTTGTAATGAAGATGATAATAATAATAATAGTAGTGGGTGTGTCATTATTCTAGTACGAAAGTGAAGAAAGACAATAATTTATTGTAAAACTTGTGAACCATTTATTTGGTTTTTCCACCCACAACTGCTAACTAAACCCATTCCTTGGAGCCCACCTACCAAAATATTTTCGACCAAGGAGATCAATACGCCCGATGCATTATTTAAATACTCGGTTTTTAGGGTTGGTTCATGAACACAGCGAAGTCGCATTTTGTCTTCAAGAAGAAAAACAACCTGACGATTACAGAATGTTGAATTTTTATATAACAGAGAATAAAAGCTCTTGACCTATGTGTATTCGGACTGTTTCACCGTCATCAATAAACCGAAGAATTGCCTAGGATGTCTGAATAGCGATCGAACCCGTTGGCGAAGCAGAAGCAAAGAAACCGTTTTCAAGGTTTTTTTCCTCATAAAAAATTGAATAAAAACTGGCTGAAATCCAAAAACTTCCTTGAAACATGTAGCGGTTACGCCAAAATAAATCCCACCAATATAGCAATCGTAGCGCAAGGGTTGCGAATTCGCCAACTAACTACCACATTCCTGGTTCGAATCCCGGACTTGGCGGTTCTAGTGGCCGTTAGTGTTAATTTACATGCAGTAGTCACGGCTTTGACTGCTCAAATGGGCGAACCTGGGGTCATTCCTGAGGGTGAGGTTAGAATTAATGCTTGTTTAGTGGAGCAACAATATCCCCTTGTAGAGGACAGCCATTATCAGAACCATTATCAGTTCTGAATACAGAAAGAAACAAACAATCACAAAAATTTTAACGTTTATGTAATGTTCTCAATCTAAGTACAAACGTTTTAAACACAGTTTTACTTACTCATTTTCAGATTTTAGAATAGCCTTTCGCACCTTTTACGTTCTAGGACGCCTTTCATTCTCATAAGCAAAATTACCCGTTACGTCACTTCAGAGTATTCAGGATCAGAATTTTTTTATTGCATTGAAAGTATTAAGTTACATGATATTCTTTCAATCATGTGGTTATTAGTGTTAAAGAAAACATGATCCATGTATGTTGTACACTCTTATCAATGTTTTTTTATCATTGAATCCCTATTTTTACATTTGCCGCCCTGAACATTTTTACTTCTGTTGCTCTGAATTTTATGCCTTATACAAGGACCCTAGAGCAGCACTGGAGGCAGGGTTGCCAGGTTCGAGGGAAGCCGCTCGGCCACTTTTGCTTTGAAATTCGGCCACTTTCGGCCACTTTTTTGTAGCCTTTGGCCACTTTCGGCCACTTTTTTGTAGCCTTTGGCCACTTTCGGCCACTTTTTTGTAGCCTTTGGCCACTTTCGGCCACAAAATGACATACAATTTCTTACTGAAAATGGCGTTTTTGCCTAAAACTGAAATCGATCTGTCAAATTTTTTTCTCTTTTCAATTTTTTGAAGGTCGACGGTAAAACCGTCAGTGATAGTGAGGTTATGGCCAATATGCTTGGAGATCAGTTCTCAAGTGTATTTTCAATTCCAAAAAGGGTAGTCAGAGCAGGCCATGACTGTAGCAATGTTGTTGATGAGACTGGCATTGATAGTCAGGATAATCGATTGGAGGATCTGGTAGTCACAGATCAAGATGCTTTTGAGGCCATCAAGAGCTTAAAGCTCTCGAGTTCTCCTGGACCTGATGGTGTGACATCTCAGTTTCTGATGAAATGCTCACATATTCTTGCCCCAGTTTTCTCCTACTTGATGCGTTGCATCTTAGATCAGGGCAAGTTTCCCTCTTCTCTAAAAGTAGCTCATGTTGTTCCAATTTTTAAGGGCGGAGATAAGTCACTCCCTACTAATTATAGGCCCATTTCTCTGACCTCCAGCGTTGCAAAGGTTTTTGAGAAGATTATGAAGTCCAAGCTTGTAGATTATTTGGAAGTCCATGATTTAATTCCTTCTGGACAGCATGGGTTTCGAGCTCATTTTAGTACAGTAACCCAATTGGTTGATCATATTGAGCAAATCATTGAAGGGCTCGAAAGTCACGAGTCAGTTGATGTAGTCTATCTTGACTTTGCCAAGGCCTTTGATAAGGTAGATCATGGTCTTTTGCTTGATCAACTCAAAGAGTTTGGGGTCCAGGGTTATGGTCCTGACTTGGATTGATAGTTTTATGAGCGAAAGGAAGCAGATAGTTAAAGTTGAAGGATCTTTTAGCGGCATGTATGATGTCAAGTCAGGTGTTCCGCAAGGTTCAATTTTAGGTCCGCTCTTGTTTATTCTCTTTATTGCCCCTCTCCAGAAGTTTAGAACAAAAGCCAGTATTTCTTCACATGCTGATGACACAAAATGAGTTTGTGGAAGGACTCAAAATATTTAGTTGAGGACTTGGAGAAAATCTACTCTTGGGTTGGCGAGAGTAATATGGCATTGAACGGGATGAAATTCCGCACAATGACGTATGGGGCGTCAAAATTAGATGTTCCGCTCAAAGACAATGGAGGTTGTGATATTGAGCACGTATCGTCCATGAGGGATTTGGGAGTTGTCGTCCAAGATGATGGAAAGTTTGATGAGCATATCCAGTTGAAAGTGGGGAAGGCATTTCAAACATGTGGCTGGATCTATCGCACTTTCAAGTCCAGAGATAGTATTACGATGCTAACTCTGTACAAGTCGACTGTTCAGCCGCATCTTGAATATGTCTCACACATTTGGGCTCCTATGAGTTGAGCAGGTTTGCAAAAGGTCGAGCAGGTCCAAAGATGGTTCACTAGGAACATCACGGGAATGAGAGAGCTCTCGTATTGGGAGAGGCTCAAGAAGTTAGGGCTGTACAGTACTCAGAGAAGGTATGAAAGGTATCTGATACTGTATGTCTTTAAGAGCGTTCATGGGCTCTGTCCTAACCCAGGATTTGAGATCAGTTGTAGCGATCGTAGAGGTTTTACGGGCGTTCTGAGAGCACCTCCAAATCCAAGAGAATCTAGGCTTGTTCGAACAATGAAGTCCTCGTCTCTTCTTTGTCGGGCTCCTTCATTGTTCAATTTGTTGCCCATTAATCTTCGTCGGGAATATGTAGGAGCTGATCCTCTAACAGCATTTAAGGCAGGATTGGACAAATTTTTGAATACTATTCCTGACCAACCCACTATTCAACTATATTAATCATTAACTCTCTTTACAGGGAATCCCATTCCTTGTAGCAGTATTAAAAAATCCGCCCCACCCCCCCCCCCAAAAAAAAATCAATTGATACAAAGTCTTTCAAAAATAAATATTATTAGTGTGTATTGAATATTAATTAATGTTATTTTTTTTAACATGTTCCGGAGCGGTTTTTCGCTTTGTTGGGTCAAAAAAAAGGCCGGTTAAACTCAAAAATCTCATCAGATGTGCAACATATTTTCAAGCAATTTTGATTCAAAAAATATCTAAATCTGCTCTAAAAGTGTACTGACTAGATTTTTAAAAAATAGTTTTTAAAGTAGTTTTTTAGGTATGTAACCTTTTGTCTAGACCTGATTTGGAGAAACTCAGTAAATCAAAGTTGTTCCCCTTGGTTTCTCGAGTTTGAAACATACCTCATAGTGTTTGGGAATTTTCATAAAAGCTTGATATGAATTTTTCAAAACCGTGCTCAGGCATCGACTGCTAGCCTGAAAAGTACAGAGTTAGCCGCTTAAAACCGGGCAGCGGCACTAGTATGTTTTAAGACAATCAGGGACGTTGAATCAAAAAGCCATTGTTTCAAAGTGTTAATTACACTTTCACATAGAACTTTTTTTTTTGCTTATTAACAATTCTTCTAAAAGGCCCCTAGTTTTCACGGGTCTTGAATTCATAGCCAACACGTAACATTGAAGGAAATTTTAAAAGAAAGTAGTGTGAAC
Organism: Tigriopus japonicus; assembly: GCA_010645155.1. NCBI lineage: Eukaryota > Metazoa > Arthropoda > Copepoda > Harpacticoida > Harpacticidae > Tigriopus > Tigriopus japonicus. The sequence continues at coordinate 1,010,529 of JAAGOF010000185.1, read as the reverse complement.
ATGTTCTTTTTATTTCACAGCCAAAGGCGAAGGGTAGGTTTACAGGTTAAGGATTTTTTCTCCTTAGGTGCATGCACACAAATGAAAAACAAACTAACCAATCAGGTATTCTAAATTGGTAGTACAAATCAATTCAGCCGTTCAAATTCATCTTCCGATTCACTGGAGTTATCTTCATCGAGGTTCCGGGCAAAAACTTCAAAGTCATCCATGTTCAATATAGAGTGTTGGGTGATAGGGGGCTGGGCCAATAATGGGCGTGTCGAATGGACAATTGGCGCTATGGTCTCGTAAGGTGTAACCACTGGAGGAGTTAAGAAAAAGCCATCTTCCACAGGGTTGTGGTAGAAAAATCGAAGATAGCCTCGTTTTCCCACCACCATGGCTCCCACAAATATCACAGCGTAGAGAAAGGTGTAGCCGAGAATGGACATCGAATCACTGAAAGAGGTATCCTCCATGATAGTGGGAACTGTAGTCTTGACGAAGAGTGAGACACAAGGTTTTGGTTCCAGGAGGAATATTCACGAACTAAAAGAATTGGAACCGAGTCCCAATGAAGTAGGATTAGGATTCAAAATGGCGTTCTGCCCATGTGACCCAGCTTCAAAGGAGTAACGCATCTTAACCCAATATCCTTGTGAGGGACGCGCGTTGGTTGGACATTCCTAATTCGGCGTGCTCTTAGTTTGGATGGCAACAATTTCCAGGTCAAGCTGACCGACGCGCCCAAAATCTGTGAGCAGCCCAACCTCTTAATCAAGGGCTACAACATTGGCAATGCTCAATAGTCTATCTGATCCCAACAATTTGTTGAGCTTTGCATTTTCATGAAAATTAAATGTATTGTTTAAGTCATGCGAAAAGATTTTACATAAAGTAGCACTTTAGTCTACCATTGAAATTAACATTTTAGCTTATTTTATTGAATGGCATGATAATTTCAGAGCACGAGATTGGCTGTCAGTGAGAGGTGAAGCTTTTTTTAATAGAGCCTCAATGAAATATTACTTTTTATAAGAGGACCCAGCTTTTAGCTTGATTGAGGGTAGTGAACAACTGAACATACACACGTGTATATGTTTTAGCAAGAGCCATAGAATTTTAGCAAGCCATCACTTGTCTCGAGTCTAACACACATTAATTGCCTTAGCTTTTGCACGAGACCGTTTCACAACTGAAATGATCGTTCATAGTCGTAGTGCTACAATGGGTTCAAGAACTTGAGATAAATCAAGAGTTATCTCATTTGTTAGACTGGCTGTATCACGGAATTTCAAATCCGATGACATCAACAAGTATGGTGAAATTGTGGGTGCCATGTGCTCCTACAACAAAGTGGTCAATTCATCCAGAAGGAGGGCTTTTGTATTAGGGATCATTTTGTGCGCTTTTCTATTGTACATCGTGCCCAATTCAAAACAAATTTCCGATGACGATTACCTGGATTCGATTCTCCCTGAACCTACGGTAATGGATTTCATGAGAAGAATTAACTGTTCGAATCCCAAGTCCTACAAAGATCCATTGCTTAAACTCGATATGAAACACTTTCTCTCGGAAGATGCCATTTTGGAGCGAACCAAGAATTGCGATGAATATTTTAGACTGATGCCTACCAATGCTTTTCAAAATGTCTCCATCGACGAGTGGAAGCTACGCTTTGGCGTGGCCCATTCACTTCACACTCAAATCGGAATTTTCGAGATGTACCTTGCCCTTCACTATCGACCTGTGGATTCCCATTGCATTCACCTAGATCTGAAGGCCACCGACAAGGTCAAACTGGCGGTACGAAGTTTGGTTCGATGCTACAAGCATAAGTTTCCTGGCAGCATGTTCATGATCTCTAAGCTAGAAATTCCCGTGTATTGGGGGTGGGATTCGGTCTTAGAGGCCGATCTAGCGTGCTTGAGATTACTTTTGGAGCACGATACCCGGTGGCAATACTTCATGAACCCAGCTGGAACCGAGCTTCCCTTAGTTTCTTACCGAACTTTCCGAAGGAAATTGGTTGAGAATAATCTCAAAAATGTCATACAATTTGAGAGTGATGCTCCCAAACATCGTCAAGGACATCCTTACAAAATGATTCGAACTGGAACAGAGGAGTTTGATTTTGAATCCTACAACATACGACATTGCGATAAAGAGCCGCCCCCAATTGAAGCGCACGTGTACAAGGCTTCGAAAAATGTTATCTTAAATCGGACTTTTGCGCATTTTTTGATACATCATCCCGTGGCTATCGAGTATTATAACTGGATCATTGACACTTTCGTTCCAGATGAGCATTTTTATTCAGTTCTTGCCACCTTGGAGATCAAACAACTTGAAACCAATTTGTACGACGTCACGCAAGTTGTGAATAACCAAAAGTAAGTAATAATGCTTCATGGATGGGAACGCAACAAAATGAGTCTTGTCCATAGGGGCCCCAAATCTCATAGCTAAGTGTTATCTGCTTATCTACCACATAATGAATTCTTGCATCTTTTAAGGATGAAAGATTTTGCCAAAGTGTGCTTTCGAAAAAGCATTTGGATTTATGACGAAGATGGAAAAGGCTGCGAGGGTGAAGTTGTGCGATGGATCTGTCATTTAGCCGTCGAAGACCTTCCGAAAGTCCAGAACAGTGGTTGCATGTACGCTAATAAGTTCGACATGGACGTAGATGTCTCGGCTGTCATGTGTCAAGTGAAGCAAGTCATGTATCTGACACAAGCGGAAGTCAAGCAGAACGTGGACGAATATTCCGCGATGGCGCCCAAGATGCTGCCTTGAATCGCCGACGCAAACGAAATGCAGCACCAGTGTATTGACTAGTTCGGAAGTTAATATGTTTCACAAGTTGCACTCTTTATTGCGCATGAGTTACAGGGGGATAAAAAAGTGTACAGGATTGTTTGAATGTGGTTATTAAACTATTAACAACAATGCTTAAAGTATGACTTGGTTTAAGATCGTAGTGAGAGTTGCCTGCCTGCCTTACAATGTGAGGGTAAACCTCTGCACCTGATTCGAAATATCACAAACTTTTTAATCTTGTTCGACACACCAACGCTGGTTTAATGTAATGTCGGTTAGTTCAATTGCTGTCATTCACTCCTGCTTCAAAATTATTGACTTCTTGATCCAAAGAGATAAATGCGTCATCAAGTTCCTGATAAATTTTCAAAGTGTCCACGCCAGCCACACTTTCATCACTACTCTCATCCGGTTTATTTTCCAACTTTTTTGAATCACTTTTTGCTGATGGTTCCCTTCCTTCTTCATCGTCCTCCTGACTCGTAGAGATCAATTGGAGGGAAGAATCACTTCCCACATCATCATCACCACCAATCTCACTGGCGAAACTGGATTGAACGGACTTAAAAGCCGCAAAGGTGGGCTCGTTTTTGTCCTTCGACAAACTTCCTAGATTTTCACCTTGACTGGCGAGGCCATTTTGGTTTTGCTGGTCGGTTTGTTCCCTCGTGTCATTGCTCAAAAGATTATGGTCATCATTCTTGGGCTTTTCATTTGGTCCAATCGTGACTAGTTGGAGTGGAGAAAGAGGTTTGCTGGTTGTTTCCGGCTTCTTTTCATGTTGAAACTCTGATGAGGCTTTTACATCTGTTTTACCGGGGTGTGATGCATCATTTTCCATTGACCGTGGACAACTGGTCTGCTGGACTTCGAAGTGCAAGTTGCTTGTTGATTGATCATTATCCTTTCCTAGCGGATTGCGAGTCTGGCTCATCGGTTCCCCCTTCTTCTGTTCATCGACCTCATCAGTTTTCGTTTCTTCAGATGGCGAGAAATCTTCGACCAGGGGTACAGTGGAGGGAGTTTCGGAAGTCCAGCTACTACTTCCAGCCCCACTCGTGGTTCCACCATCTTCTTGCTCGGCTAGGGGAGCCAAGTATGTCGATATGGTGTGATCCTCCAAGGACTTGATTGTTGGTAGGCTGGAAAACACTGAATTCTTGATTGACTCTGACGGAATCGTGTCGGAGGGAGGAGGAGGAGGAGGAGGAGGAGGAGGGGTTCCAGTGTGTTCATCATTTGTGGGCCGACTTGAACTAGTTGTTGGCGCCTTCTTCGCTAATATGCTTGATTTCGTGGGTAGGAGTTGTTGTTGTTGCTGTTGAAGATGGATCATTGTGTTCATACTCCCGTTAGTGGAGCCACGGCCAATAGATTCGTAATGGGACATGTCCATTTGCCGATCGGAAGGGTAGACTTGGGGTGGTTTATTTTGCTTCTCGTCGGAGGGTAAGTGATTGGCACTACTCGTATTTTGAAGGGAGGTATAAAGGGGCTCTGAGAGTTGAAGATGAGGTGGATGAGAAGCTTGGGACAAAATGGGACTCAAGGGAGTAGGGTGGGAACCCTCCATAAAAGACCTGACAGGAAGACTCTGGTAAAGATGATGATCAGACATAATGGCGTGTCGTGAATCTTCATCCGGATACTTTTCATCCGGCAGAACTTGTTTGGTTCGCAAGAAAGCAGGATGAAGGCTTTGGGGTTGATGGCTAATCTGGTTTTGAAGCTGTTGGTATTGCCAAAGAGCGAGCGCATCCAATGTTGTGGTTCCACCAGGCGGTCTAAAGTAGTGTGATGGAAGTGTGCCCATGGGATGATGACCCAAGCTGAAAGACGGCTGACCCATGGTCAATTGTGGGTCACCCTGATATGAATGGTAGTGATGTGGTAACGTGTTTGAATGGGGAAGATGGCGATAGTTTGGGTTGGCAAAGGCCCTTAAGTTTGATGGATCCACTGGAGGCGACCTTGGCAGGCCATAATCAACCGGGTAACGTCCATTTCTGCCTTCGCCAACAGTTTCTACGATCCTAGGATCAATTCCCAAGAGATCTCGACCACTTCTTGAGATGCAGGAATCGGGAAATGGCCCAGTGGAGCCTCGCAGACAATCTGACATGACACTGCTCAATGGTCTGGGTGCGGGAACTCGACTCATCGTTGTTCCTTGATCATTTAAAGAGGTAGACCCAATCAATGGCTTGGTACGCAACTCTTGAGGGTTAGAGAGCCTAAAGGGTTAGGAAAGGATGGTTAGAATAGCAATGGAATGAAATGTACTTATTTGTTCCGCACCGTAACTCGTGGAAACTGGTGGAAAACGAAAGCAAGTTTTCATGGAACTATCTAGCTGGTGTCACAAAGACAAAAAAAAGTCTGCAACAAATGTCGACTTGGCTGCTTAAACTATGAAAGTTTGGGTGCGAAAACATTAACTCGTTGGGCATATTATGAAGGAAGCCTAGCCAAGAACCCCAGCCTCGCTTGTCGTCTAGTCTCTTTTCAAAGTTACGCCATTTTGACATGGGCATGACATTTCGAGCGAAAGTTTTCCCAACCACCGTGGAGCTTTGTCTGCGTGTATGGTGGCTTTCATTTGCACCATATCCAACCCAAGTCACATGAGCTCAACAACTATATGCCTAAAAACCTCCAATATGGTGCGCGTTTAGCCTGGCATCAAAAAATTTCAATTCACTTCAAGAAATCGGTGAAGCTAGATCTCACCTGTAATCATCGATAATGTTCTCCATGGCCATTCGATAAGAGCCTTGTTGGGAATTAGGCTGGCTTCCTGAGCTGCTCACCCGACTGGATTCACTGGACATGGTCCCCGTTGACGCAACCTTTGAGCCTTTGCCCGTGCTACTCAAGCTGTGGTCCGTTAACAAGTCGGGTCGATCGGATATTGTCGTATTGAGGTATGGATTTAGTGATTGTTGTGACGAAGCCGAGATAGAAGTGGTTGGCTGTGGGTTTCGGAATCCCCCCGTGCCCATTCTGATGTGCTTGGGCATTTTAGCTGGCATTGGGCCCACTTTTTTAGCCCCATAGAGAGTTGACGAGCTTCCGTTTCGCTCGTCGGCTTTCATCATCTCGCTCTGTTTGGATTTAATCCGTCTCCGACAGAGGCGGATAAGTAGCACAGCCACAGCCATGATTATCAGCACCAGGATCAAGATGACCCCGACTGCTACGGCCACAAAGTACTCAAGTCGGAGCTGCAAGAATAAAAACCAGAGAAAGAAAATTCTTTTGAGGAAATTTTTGCCATCAAATGATATATGGACTGGGCTCTTCGTCGTCGGGTGACCTTGGAGGTCGTTTGGCTCAAGTTATACGAGTGCTCGTCGCCGTATGAGGTTCCTGAGTCAGTGAGACCGTCTGCGTGATCGCCTCCTTGCTGGCTTCCTTTTGCTAAGAAGGCCTCCTTCATCCATCCTACTGTGCTACACAAGAGCAAACTCATGTCTAGAGATCTGACAGATGAAACGACCCCTTTTCGATCATGAAAGTTTTGGGTGCCTCAGACAGGAGAGATTGGACACCACCACCACCACCATCACCAGTAGCCAGCCAGACAGACAGACAGAGCCGACGAATTTGAGATGAGAAGGACAAATGGTTCGTTTTCGATCAAGAGAGCTCATCCAAGACGGATGACCATCTCCGACAATCCAACTACTTCCTAGTCGTACTTATGTCTTAAGGTGCCCCAAACTATCCAAACAAACTAGAGGAGGGAGGACTCAAAAACTCGAAAACTTTTGATCATAATCGCAAAATATTTTCGACACAAAAGATAAAATAAGACAAACTCTCAATGTAGGGTTTTGTTTTACAACAAGATAGCTTTGAGGAAAGATGAATGAGATCTTTTGAATTCTAAGTAGAAACTTAGCATCAGAAAGGAACTCAACACTCCGTCTTTTCTTCGTCTTTCCTTCTAAACGAGGACATCACGAGTTAGAAGAAGTAAGTGGTGGTTTCAAGTGATTCGCCACACATTTTTCATTGTTTTTGCACTAAATCGCAAAGAAAAAAGTTTACAATAAACTTAAGATGTGGAGGAAGGTTTTAACGTCTCCAATGGACAAAAATAGAGACTTCGCAAAAACATGTGGCAGTTCCAAAGAAAACTCAAAGCCTTTTCCTTCAATTACCTTGCACTTTCACAAGTTTCACAATGCACCAAGGAAATAAATTGAACTCCAGAAACTCGAACCGTAGTTCAATTAGGGAGGTTATTTAGAAGGTTGGTAAGCTACATACCATTCCAATCTACTGATCTGATCGACACTATCATTTGTAGTACATTCTAAGAAAATACAAGCCAATCTTTGAGGAGAAATGATTGAGATTTGAGCTCTCCAGTGCCAGACAACAATTGGAGTTATGTCTATATCTAATTTCTAGAGTATCATCTGCTGTCCAAAAACAAAAAAACTCACTATTGTTTGACATTTCAGCTGAAAGAAAAGATGTAATGTCATTCAGGGGTGGAAGTTTCTTTTTCTAATTCTTGGCAATCAGCGAAGGAAATAAGCTAATTCGAAGTGAAAGGTCGGAGCTGATTTTTAGTTTCTAAATAATGGAACAAGAAGAGCATAACCATTCAGATAATTGGTGTTGATTTTGGCCTTATGATGCAAAAAAAAGTTTTTTGATTCTTTAAAATCGAAAAGAATAAAACATGGAACACGTTAGGTACTCATTGCGTTTCAGCCATTGGTTTATAAAATACTGCGTAAAACACCTATTCCTTGCTACCTTGAGCTGATTCATTCACGGCTCCAAAGAAAAAATGGTAATTGAAGTTGAATTGAATTTGAAAAAAGAAAGAAAGTAATTGAATCTTGGAAGAGAGTGTTATGGCGGTCAGCAGATTCAATTTCAATGCACAACCTCTCTGCCTTGTTTCATTCGTTGCTTGTCTCACCTGCAAGATTTTCGGGGTGTCAATATGATCTGTGACGTGAAGTGTAAAGTTGGACACGCTCAATGCCGCCTTGTTTTTCGCTTCACAGCGATAAGTTCCATTGTCATAGACACTCGTATTGTGAATGAGAAGTTCAGATCGAGTCTCACTGTCGGAAATAATGTCATGGCGATAAATGCGATTCACGGGACTTTGAGAGCGCCCACGTCCATGTTCCACTTCTGAGAGCTCTCCAGGTTGGATCGAAGCCGAGGCATGGTGAGACCACGCATAATTATCTTGCTGAAAAAAGAAGTGGAATGGAAGCACATTGAAACGGGAAGGTCGTGATTGGAAAACTTGTGAATACCCCATGGAGTATAAATCTTCAAAGCCAAATAAGAGTCCCACGCCCGCTAAATTGGTAAGTGGTTTGAGCGCCAGCCTAAAGAGTGCTATGAAATTATTGGAACGGAAAAAAGCCAATCAGAATTTCCATCCAGATGACCGGACCACCTCAGTCCCGAAAAGTTGGATGGCATAATTTTGTGAGCATGACGAAACTTTATTGGCAAAGGTGCATTTCTTAGATGCATTTGGACTTGGTACCATAAAAACGGCAGTTCTGAGTTGCACTAGCATCTGAGAAACACTGAGATATCTGCCAGTGTATGACCAGCATATGATAATGTGTGCGTCTGTGGCGCGTGCTAATAGCATCAATATCACAAATATCACGTTGTTCTTTTACCATCCATGCACCTTAAACACAATAATTGCACACACGGATGTTCCTCGAGATTATCCCAAGTCTTATTATTATAACTAGTAGATTGTTGTCGTGTTATGCGTCCCTGGAGAAAAGACTCTTTCCTTTATTCCGGATGAGGCCAGTTGGACCAATCTTCTTGGAAAGGAGAGTTCCTCGTTGGGTAAATCCAAATACATGGCTCGGAAAAATGTCCAAAAAAGAAGCTATTTCAAGTGATATAATGTATGGACATGGCCTCTTGAGCAAATTGGAGTGCTTTGCCGAGTCGCACTTTCGAAAGTTTTGCAGGCAAATAGAGGAAATGACACGAATAAAAGAGTTGAAACCGTTTTACGCTGGGCAACAGCGTACAAATATCCAAAGAAACGTTCACTGCTTTAAGACCTAGATTTTTCTCCATTGGTAATGTCATCGAAACAGTTTTCTTTAAAGAAGCAGCTATTGAATTCCATCCAAACTTGTTCTGAGCATGCACTCATTCGATCGAAATTAATGTGTCACTTCTGCAGGTTCCTCCACTATCCTCTCTTTGAGCTTTGCCAAGGACGAGATGCATGCACAAATCTTCTTTCAAAGCTTTCTTCCCCTTGTCAAAAGTTTTTCTGATTTTCTTCTGCTCAGATTTGTTCCGTTTTTGTTTTCAAACAACAAGTGCAACAAAAATCATTTTCAAGAACATTTTTTTCCGCTTAAACACAAAGAAGTTATCTAAAACGAGGGCATAATTTGTAACGGGACCGGTAGAACGAGGCGAAGCTTCCTGAAAGAGCTTGGTGACCGCCCCAAAAACAAGCACTCAGTTGTGACTTTCAGCTTCCAATGACAAGGATTCGGCACCATAAGTCACACTAGACAACATGCTGGCTCACCATAATGAATTGTTTAAAATTCGTAAGCAACTCCCGATGGTAAGGAGCTAACAACCAACATGGTTTCATTGGCAACACGAGATCGAAGTACGTAAGCACTTGTATCAATCAATCATCCAACAATAAAAAAAACTCGACCGTTTCTAATACTAAGATGCTAGCCCATCATAAATATACGATCATACACACCCGACCACGTGATGTTTTTAAATAAATGAGCACAAGACATTACACTATATTGTTTCGTAAATTTACATTTAACTCAAACGAAATGTGAAGTGGTCTAATTTACCTTAAAGAGTATGGCGGCGTCTTCGATTTGATTGCCATTGAAATACCAAATGATATCACTGAGAGGGTCAGAAGCCACTCGACACACGATCGAAACGTTCTTGCCTTTGGGTACGGTCAGGTACATCGAAGTAGGAGAGAGTTGAGGGGCACAAGCAAACTCGGCCAGGACCAAACTGTGGATCCGAATACCAAGGAGACGTCTTGGACCATGGCAAACGGGTTCCACTGGACGTGGGACATTGCTTTGCGCGAGCCAAAGGCGAAAACTTCGTTGATGACAATCACAGGACCATCTGGAAGGACAAAAATTCGAGTAAGTTCCTGTTTGAATAAAGGTGGATTTCGTCATGTTTCTTTGAATAGGGACGGAAAGAGGTCAATTCCAGCCATGGAATGTTACACATTGCGCAGAGCAGAGCAATGATCCATAATCCAAAGGCACCCACAACTTGCGCTCAACTGTGCGATCTCTATGCGAAAAGACCCGGTGACTGGATCTCATGTGTATCTTGTGGACTGGCCCTCGAATGGTAGGAGTCAGGTTGTATTAATGTGTTGCATAATCTCTTTAATCTGGGGCAAATCTTCCGGCCCTCTGTCACAGAGAAAAGGGAAAGACCCTTCGGGTGCAAAGGCAATGTGCCGTCAATCATGGCGATTTTAGGTCACCTCGTGTGTCACTTCCATAAAGAATGAATCCCTAAAAGATGTTACTAAAGATGCAGGAGCGCTCTTCATCATTTACATGGACTGCGTAGTTGAAACAACTGGAATGACGTCAAATTGAAGCACAACTCTCGTAAGGTTTCATAGGATTGGCGCCGACCGAGCTACAATGACTGTATATAGATACATATTTCATTAACTTTCTTACCAACCAGAAAAGAGCCTTTTCTCCCTTGTTGGTTGTTCCTATGAAACCTTTCAAAAGCTACTTACCGATTGTCATGCAAAGTGATCCCATGGAGCGAGGGCGGAATATCTCGAGCGTCCAAATTTGAAATTCGATTGGCATGCAAATAAATCCGCTGGAGGCTCCTTAAACCCTCAAAAGCCCCTGATTCCACGACCTGGATCTTGTTTTCCGAGAGGTCCAATTTTTGGAGGTAGGTGAGTTGGTGAAAGGCCCGGGATGGGATCCGACTGATGGAATTGTGCCGAAGATTCAGCGTCATTAGCGAGGGTACATCCCCGGCAAGAGCCTCATGAGGAACCTGGAACACGTACAATATCCGATCAGAAAGACTTATGAAATCGACTGAAAAATCGGGGCGTGCGGAAAATCCAAGATGTCTGGCTTCTCTTGGAAGAGTAGGTGTCTTTCTGGGTAAAAGCCTGACTTTTCATACACCCGACATTATTGACAGCCAATAAGTTTAGTTGAACTTATTGCCCTGATTATGAACACCAACATGAGAGAAAATGCCACAATAAAATTCTTTAAAAAACAAACTTTGAATAGGGACATACTTTCACACAATAAGATATTGTCAACTCCTCTTAAGCGCCAATGTCCATCCTAAAGATCTGAAATGGATTCCTTCGTTGAGATGTGAAGACGTCCTACATGAAATGTGAGTGGCCCTAACCTTTTGCTCATTCTCATTTAGTTGTAGTTTCTTCTTAAATGTTCTTGTACAATACAATTCAACATTTATGCCAAAATTTCGTCTGTACGATTGTAGGACTTTAGTTAGATTTGAAACCGCGAGATCAGTATCTACTATATACTAGACAAGAGTTTTTGGTTCCATTTCATAGTTTGACCAGATTTGTCATTTTCTTTTCCTTGTACGTCTACAAGTACGGTTCATGAAAAGCCATCTCCTTAACCTCTCTAGTTTGAATTCTTCAAAACTAATTCAAATTCTTTATGTCATTTCTCATGACATTGCACTTTATGAGTGAAAAATATTTTGCCGTGAGAGAATGCCGCTCTCATTTGGTGCACGAATGATCAACTATCGTCTTTGAGTGTTACACGGCAAATGAGTCGGATCTTTGTTCCAGGTCGGAATGTGGCACAAGACAAATGTGTTTACAAGTACATGTAAGCAAATCCTGTCCAACTTTGACGCGTTCTATCTCATACAGGATTTAGAGAATGAATGAGAAGCAACAGGAACGGCCAACAAGATCATTGTGTTATAAAAGAATGAGTGCTCTCAAAGCCCACAAACCCATTGACTGGATCAACGAGAAGAGTAATAATGCATGTCATCCTCAGGGATCAGTGTACGTGTAACTAAGCTCACATTACGAGATGCAAAAGTACTTAAGCGGTTGTAATATTGCATGGGACAGAATTTGAGACAATAAGAAAATAATACTCCATTTCTAGACAACAGTTTACCTCAGCAAGATTGTTGTTGTCCAGGTTCAACTCCACGAGGTTGGTCAGTCCTTGAAAGGCATGCCCATCAATTTGGCCTAATCCGCAATTTGAGGCCGAGATCCTTTGCAAATTCGTCAATCCGAAGCGGGAAAATTGCCGCCCATTGAAGAGCGGAATGTGATTACCCGACACATTTAGTACTTGAGAGGACACATCCACATCCGTTGGAACGCTTCCTAGACCCTGGTTGGAACAATCCACCGTGATCTTGGCATCCCTCCAAATGCACTCACATTTCCGTGGACAAGTTGAAGCTGCAGATGCAACCACATGGGACATAGAGATGCAGATGGCAATGCAAAAGTAGGCTGGCAAATCCCTTCTTCGCGTACTTGAGACGCCCTTGGCATGACATGAAGGCTCTGTTCGTTGCATGGCCATGTCAGTGCCCAACGATAGAGTTCAAGTTGGACTTTTTCCCAATGGCAAGTGTCATTCTTGGTTAAGGCCTGATTGGAAAATCACGTTGGCTTGACACTCGTCTGCATACTGCATGTGCGTGCGTATTATGAACCCAGTCGCCAAGGCAGTTGCCGTTCACTCCACTAGTCTCTTGGGAGCCTCAGGCATTTCCCAACTCTCATCCCAATACTCTGAGCAACAGTATTAACCAAGCTCGGTGAAGTGGGAGTCGCGGTAGCAAACCTGGAACAAAAAGAAGGAAAGTTTGTCATCACATCCCAAGCGAAGAGAGAGGTTTTTCTTTGTTGAGGTGGGGGTTCTGGTGGATGGGTAGGATATTCAAGGCCTCTGGAGGCGTTGGATTCGAATTTAAATTGGATAGGTGAGCTGGTACTCCCCTTTTCTTTAACAATAGATCCTGTAAAAAGGTACGAACGTCGAGGAAGGGTTGTATCGAAGTGGGAACACTTCCACACTCTGGATAAAGCGCCTATTGAAATCTAGTCCATGGAAATATCCATGAACGCAGTCGCTTACGTGGAATCGACTTTTTGCGGAGGCGAGCGAACTAACTTTGGGTCTTTGCCATTCACAATGGATTCTGAAGAATGGCTCTTTTTAAACCTCAACTCGTTTTTCTCGCACATTTCTCTCCTTTGCACCTCATCAAAGCAAAGGAGATCGAAGCTAAATATATATTGACTTATCTCCATTTGTTGTCACCTGAGGAACAATACGAGCACCAAGTTTTGGAATGAGGTTTTATGCATGAATTGGAATTTCTAACTTTCTGAACTCATTGCATCGTGTAAAGTCGAATAAGAATTGATGAGGTTCTTTCACAAGGAACATTCGTAGTTGTCGTTGTTCCACTCAAACGATGTTACTTACCATCATTAGGTTTTATTGGATACAGAATTGAATTACCTCAAGATGTCATTATTGCCCAAGACAGCCAACCAAGCCGCCTCTCCTATTTCAATGACAAGTAGAATACAAACAGCCAAGCAAATTTGGACGCTATCCCTCAATATCTGAAAGAACTAAAAGCCTCTTTGAGAGCAATGCCCTCATTCTCATCCTATTGTACCAAACCTGCGCTCCTTCCCCTCTCCGTGTTACGATCCATTTTAATATCCTGGATTCGTTGAGTCATGTCATTTAATAAATGCTGCAAAATATTTTCCTCAAACAAACCTGAAAGCTTCTTCTCCCTCCTTGCCTGCCTTCTTTTCCCCCTTTGAATGGATTAGCCTGTCCAAAGCCGTGAAAGTGTCTTTCCAGCGCAAATAGATATCGCTCTGTGCGTCGTCGTCTATTCCAAGCCTCCTCTTTGAAGATGAGTGGAGAAAAAAAGAAATCTGCGTGATTTATCTTTCCCCTTATCTCTTATTGTGGGGTATTGTGGCGGGGGTGCATTCTACGTATATAAAAACAGACACAAACGCGTGATCTCTAATACCTCCTTGTCCCCTTTCCTCACTATTACATTTCAAAGTGAATATGGGTCCAAAGGGGAATGGACCCAAGGGGCGAATAATATCAAAACAAGACCAATTTTAACTCACCCAGGGTGAGTAAGCAACCAACGACAACAGCATCCCATGGAACAAGAGTAACTGAGCCCCCAAAGTCCGAAGGGTTTTGTGCATGATAAATGACCAATCTCTTGTCATTGCAATCCACTAGCACTCTCGAACAACGAAAGAAATGAATTTTCAACTACGGCCATTTCTCATTTTGCTCGTTGACTGCGTGCACTCTCGAAATGGCCATGGCCAAGAGGTCTTTGGGGGCAAAAACAAAATAACTTGATTCCAAGTTCCTCTAGCAAGTTTTTCTCCCATTGTAGGAAGCCATCTCTTATTCGCATTGACAAAAAAAGAAATCGAGAAAGCAAGAAAACGGATATTATGACCAACTAGAACCTGTTCAACCAAGGGTACTTACGTAGGACAAGGCAACATATGGATCAATGTTTTCTATCGTTGATCTGGAATCTGGTAAATAAAATCGTTTCCTTCAAGTACTTGGAAAAACTATGGTTTGAAGAGGTAGTATTTACTAGTCAAGAGTTCCATTTTACAGTAAAAGTGTCCTATGTTATAAAATACCTGTCGTTAAAGGGACTTAGATAGAGCCGGCCATGGCTTATACTTGGCCCATAACAGATTGCAATGGGGTGGAAATTTTAGCTCTCAAATATCTCAGACTTTTCGTTCAATTTCCTTTCCAGAGATTTTCATTCAAACGAGCAGATTGTCGATATCTATTCAAAGAATTCTTTTGTCCCAGGTCTGCATTTCGAGAAATGGAATCGAAATGGAGGAGCCAAGGCTCTTTTAATCTATGTCTGACCTTCAACTCAACCAATAGAAATTGGAGAAAATTGACTAACCCATGGGGCTCTAAGTGCCCAAACTACATCAAGTGTTTCAAAGCAAAAGAGCCGAGAGAGGTGTGCAAAGGTTAGGAGCCCCGATTTAGCATAATGATCGTGTTACAGTTGAGCTCCCTCCCTAATATTGTCTAATATAGCATTTCGGATCAGGAAAAGCTTTCAGTTCGGCTCAAGAATGAGCGGCATCGTTCCATGCTTTGTGCGCTTCTTTCCGGAAGGTAATTGCTTCTTTTTATGTTCAACATATTCTCCTATTGTTCCTCCCTATTTGGTATGGTGCCATGAAGCAGCTTGTTGAGCTACTCTTTCTTTCGTACACAGTGAACCTTAATGAAACCGCTCCCTTGAACGTGGAACACATGCTCATGTTTTGGATCTTGCAGACTGTTTGTCGTAATCGCTCTTTGTAGTTGAAACTGCAGTTGAGCCTCCAAAGGGAAGAAATAGTTTTAGGCCTTGGTGATCAAGCACATTGCAGTTCAGTCTCCGATTCATTGGCAGGGTGGGCTGAGAGATTCACTCACACACACATCCTCCACAAAGAAATGGATTTTTTATTCGAGTTCTAACCATATTTATTCATTATTAATGACGCCTTCCGCCTTTAGTAATGTGGCATATTTGATTCGGAAGGAAATCATTAAATTTATAGTTGTAACTGTGGCATAACTTGTCAAATCCAACTTTTTTACCAAAGCAAACAAACCGCCTTTTTCATTTTTCCAATCATAATTTCCCAACTCATTTCGGTTATTTTCTACGGCATGAAAGTAGACCGTAGGGTGGTCAATAAAATCATAGAAAACACATGAAAGAGCATAATCATGAAATCCCGATAAGATGGACTGAACCAAGAAGCACTGGAATCATGGAGTGGGAGGCTAGCAATGAGAATAATGATTTCCAGTAAGAGCAATTCAATTACGTTCTTCTGCAAATGAGACCTTTACGATACGTTACGGTACATACGTAGATACGTCCTTCAATTTTCAGCTCAATCGAACGTCGGAGTCAAAAGTTATGCTCTCTCAAAGTTCAGTGCAAATCCTACCGAGAATGAATGAATTAGCCCTTTTGTGGTAATCGTATTACCACAAAAGGCCGAGTTCATTCATTCTATGCTCTCTTCAGTACATAAGTTTTGGAAGGCATAACTTTTCACTCCGGCATTCGATTGGGCTGAAATTTGAAATACATGTTTTTCTTAATGCAAGCCAGGTCTCATTTGCAGAAGAACGCAAATGGTTCGTTTCTGCTGGCAATCATAATTCTCAATGCTAGCCTCCCACTCCATGATTTCCGTGCTTCTTGACTGAACCAACCCTGATCATTAGTCCGCTACAACGGAAGGAAAAGTAAACAGTTTGAAGGGCCGAATCCGTTTCATGTCAAGCGTCCTTCAGAGTTTCAATCTAGAGACTTTCACCTCGTTTTCACGAATCAAAAACCTTGTGCAGCTTTGACAGTGCAATTTTTTGAAAATGTCTTTCAATCGTTAATAGCCACGACACTGGGACATGATTGTTCATCACGATATTCAAGATTAAAACCTTTTTCTGGCTATATGAAAGCATTGTATGTTCTTTCAATGCCCCTGCGATGTACTTCAATCTTTTTTTTCCTTTGAAGCTCAAGTTTCATGGCTTAAGTTGGTGAGAAGGTGAGTAATTTGAAATTTGCTCGCGTTCAACAACTTTTGCTTTCGTGGTGGGAGAGAGGAATCCCAAATATTTACTGCTTTGTGTCCTGAAGCTGCCAATAAGCGTTCTTTCAGCACCTTGGCCTTCCTTCGACTCGCATTCAAGGGTGGACGGAATTAATGGCACATCAGGTATGCACACTGAAGGATGGGGCGGCATTAAAATCGTTCAGTAAATCTGGGTAATTCCGGCCTAAACGTCCGAGAACATATGCACCCGTGCACATGATGGACTTTCCAAAAATGCAAATCCTTGGAAGAATAAACAATCGGCTCATTTTGATCTTGATGATCATTTTATTATTGCAAGGACTTGCCAGAATTGACTGTCTTTGGTGTTCAAACCTTACTACACTCATTTAAAGTTCAAGCCAATCGAAACTCGAGCTTTGTGAGATTTTCCCGATCAATGTGAGTTGAAACATTCGGTTTTTTGTACCCGCAATGCCAATGATCCGGAATTTGTGAATTTTCGCGTCAGTCTACCTGAAAACAGTGACGAGTCTGTCAAAAATCAGACCCAAACAGACGAACGGATCTGGATAAATCAAGACCGATCTGTTTTTTTTTGCCCGTGTTTTCCCCTGTGGCTCACCTTCTCCACTTTGAAAGGGTGGGATGAAGTCGGAGTAGATCTGTCGATGGAAAGTGCCAATTAGTCGCTGGAGGTGAGGTGGATGAAGGACGACGTCCCGTATACTTAAGTCAACAAATCACTTTTTCCTCCACAGACAAGCTCTTCTTGTTTCGCTTTTTCCGTTTCGTTGCCAGCCAACAAGCATGGCTTTCACATCACTTGCAACCTTCATTGCTCAAGTTGTTGGCCAATTTCATTTCGAACTTACCAACCGGCTAATTTCTTTCACTTTGAACGAGTTTCATCATTGAAAAACTTTTCCTTTGTTGAAGGGCAACGGGTTGAATGATACAACTACTTCGCGTAATATCCTAATCTTGGGCGAAGACCAAGCTCATCTGCAAATTTCTAGTTCAACACTGTGGCTGCTCTACTCTTTGAACCGCTTCAGTGGTCCATTCACTAACGAAGAAAAGAATAACTTTTTCTTGTTAGCTTCACACTTTCACACAATATTTGGGATTGAGGCGTAACGAAGCAAGTTTTCCGTTATGTGGTTCAGCAATATACGTAGGAGTCAGCGAAGAAGACTTTTCTTCTGTTCGTTCGTTTCAGCTCGTTTTGGCCTATGGGATTGATTTCTTTGATTCCTCCGTTTCTTTCGTCTCTAACGTTGGAGCGAGCCTCTCCAACTGTTTTGGGACCGACAAATATTGTTCTCAGCCTTCTTGCGCTCTCCTTCTCTAATTCCTTCTCTCATTCTTCCCCACCATCGCCCACGCTTTCTCGGTCTCTTTTCCTCCCCTCAAGTCTGTCTGAGAACATGTCGCACGTAGTAGTTGTGTCGGCCTTTGCTAGGCCGAGGTGATTATCCCCCATCCCTTTCTTTGGGACAAAACTTGGCTAAAAAACGAACGAGCCAATGAAAGAAAAGATGTTTAAATGAACTGGGACCAAATCAAATGACACTCTCTCAAAAGCTCCTTAGGATGACAAATTGTTTTGAGAAAATATAATTCAATGTTGTGCCACATTCCAAGATTATGTTAAGAAGTGGTGGGCTCATTGAAAGCACCGGAAAAGATGATATATATCACACGGGACACCATTTACAACAACTGCCGGAAACATTAGTGTCTCACTCCCTTTACTAGATTGTACATAATATTATGTTACAGAGAGTCGGCAGGAACATCTCGCATAGCTCAGGCTCCACAACGATTCCCGTCGTCCCCTTAAGGAAATGATATTCTCGATGTTGGAACGAGCAAGTTCGAAATGTTAAGCCTTGGCAATCGTTGTAATTGTCTAATTTTGACATCCTGATTATGTGACTAGATATGGGGATTGATTTCAAGTACTTCCTTCAAGCAGATTCTGTCAGTTGGAAATAGGCTGTCAGGAATTGAGGAGCAAACCAGATTAGAGCGTGAGATGTCCTTCATGATTCGAGGCCATTTTCGTGCTTTTTCTTCTTCGTAGTTCTCTTCAGCCAGGAGAAGGAAAGAGGATTTGATGGAAAGAGGCAAGGTCCATGGACGATGGTAATGGTTCAAGGGTGAGACAAGCAAATGATGGGTGCTGAGAAGACCGTTCAACGAACATTTTCTCCCTACTATTCCTACTTGAGCACACTCATCCATGTTATCCAAACAACTTACTACTAACAATGATATCATCATGGAACAAAGACATCAAGGTCACGCTTGCCAAGCATCACCCTACCACCAACCCAAATGGATTCAGGGCCCAAAATGACCTTAAGTGTATGTATGCATTCCTTCATGTATTGCATACGCGAATGAAGGATGCGATTATCCACGCTCTTCGATCCATTTTGCGAGATGGAACAGAGTCATTAAATGCCAAAGACGAAACGGGACAATCATTTATTTTACACATAGAAATAGTAATAAATAACACAATTCGGCCTTGGACTGTTGACCTATTTTCACAAGTCTTCGACACAATGGCGCGACGCGAGCAGCATTTTGCAAGTTTCAATCGCATTCTGGTACTATTTTGTTCCGTAAAATTGAACCCAAAGGACGTTAAGACCTTATATAATGGGAAGTTCGTGCTTTCTAGAACGTCATTTTCATTGGCAAGTGCAAGCTGCGAATTGCATTTTAAGGGCATTTGTGTCGAAAATGAAGCTGATTGTTGAACGTAAATTGCATTAAGACGGGACAAAGACCACTAAATCTGAGACATGTACAACAAAAGTAAATCTAGACTGTCCGCACAAGCGCAGAATGGGCAGCCTGATCTGATTGCCATCATTTGATACTATCCAACTCAAGCATGCTTTCCTTGCCCAGAAATCCGATTCAAGATGAATTGAAGACTCCTTGCTTCTCGCTTTCCCCCTCCCATCTAAATATCATCACTCGATATTCATCTCAACCGGGTCTGGCTCTGGAAAATTTGTGGACCAGATCCAACGAACTAGATGAAAAACTGTAATCTTATTTTTGAGCGTGGAACTATAGTCAAGTACCCAAAGCTAAATTTGTGGCAAATTGAAAGAAACGTCATCTCGGGGTAACCCTCTTGGGACCATTTGTGGATCCTCGGCGATGACCAATAGACAAGAAGTTTGTGCTAGAAGACCCTTGGGCCCTTTTTCGGTTGGGAGCTCCGTATTGTCCCAAGATGCAATCACAGAAATTACTTTCATTTGGTGGTCACGGCCAAGTGGATGGAACATCATGGTCAAGCAGCAAGCCACTGGCTTCCTCGCTTGGCTGACTCACGGTTTGGGTGAGCCCTTTTGCTCGGGTTAGTTCTGAAAATATGAGCTTAAGGACCATGTGTACGGAGTATGTACTACTACTACTCGAGGGGGACTAGAGACAGTATGGAGAAGTTGTTCCACATCCAGGTTTACTCAACCGTTTGTCCCATTTTCTTCCAAATACTGATCACCAAGGCCAAAGGATTTTTGTTCCAGGCACCTAGCCAGCCTCACACACACGCATTTCGAAGACACATCTGTTGGAAGGAATACTCCATAAATCTTCGACACTTTCAGACAATGAATTGCAAGGTATGATGCAAATGACATATTTCAAAATGACGTTGAGAGAGTCTATTTGAGATAAGACAAAACTCCAGACTGATTGCAAGGTTGACAAAGTCTGCTCGTAATTTTTAGGAAAAGGAAGAAAGAGATCTGATCACTAATCTGATATTGTTCCTCGCAAATCCACAACTCTCATTACAAATTTAACAAAGTGAAAATGATTTGGATTGATCACTATGCAAATACTCTAAAGTAGACAATACAAATGGCAAGACAAAAAGTAGACCTCACTGTTTGTGAAAGGTCAGAAAGAGTTTGAGAGGTTTCAAGTCGCAGGATGCTTCCTGCTTTGTTCCCGATTCCATGAGCAGAACAGAATGAATGGTTCGCTCGAGTTTTAGAAATAACCCGAGTCGCTCCATTCCTCTTCAACCCATCTACCTCCTCTTGAATTCAAAAGGTTTGTGTGGAGGCACACACAATTAATTTTGATATTCAATATTAAAGGAAAGAGCTCGAGAGTCCTCCTCCTCCTTCCTTCCTTCCCTCTCTTCCCCTTCTATCGTCTCTTCGCTCCTTGACTCAACGAAAGTTGCTCATCGTCATTCGAGCGACGCGGGTCTGTCTGCCAATGCTGCTACTCTTCAGGCCTGTTTCTCGTTCCATTGGAGGCAATGGATCCAGATTTCAGTCTCCAGACCACGAAGATGGGATAGAATTGAAGACGAGGGAATTTTCTAGTGGCAAGGACGCATAAATCTGATTTAATGAAGTGATGCTTCAAAAAAAGATTTATGCTGATAGAGCTCCAAATCTTACGCGAGGCGAAAGTACGTTAACAAAATGTTCAACATTATATTTCCAAGAGATCATCATTTATGACAGTTTAACCAACTGGTAATAGCGGTCACCGTAGTTTTTAAAGTTGCAACTTGCCGTAAGCGATGCAATCAGATTGGGAGATGAATGACCAGTTGTTAAACTGCCTTTAAGATCGAACGACTCGAAATACTTTCAATCATGGATTTTGCTTTTGATCCCTGGTACATATGGAAAGAGTTAAGCAACATTTTGAGCGACAGAGCCTCGTGGAAAAAGTAAATCTCCCGTTGAGAACTTGAGAACACTTTATTCGGGTGTCAATTCTCTTTTGGAACCTTCAATAAAGCCACATTGTCTAGCTTCAATCCTCTTCCCACAGAATATTCAGTGAACAGTGTTAAAATGTTTCCGTCCTGGCTTCCTGTCTTTTCCAACCCTCCATTGGGGGTAACCATTTGCCAGTTGTACATTGGACTCTCCCAAGCTTTTTTCCATTCCTTCTTGAGCAAACTCTTTCACCAAATCCTTGGAGGGAGGCAACGATTAGCATTCACTGGCGTCTTCTTCATGGGGAACGAAAAACGAGCTAGTACATCCATCGGTGAAGCTGTCAAGAGTTGCCACCCTTTGGAAGCAGGAACGAGATTCTGACATGAATTGGTTCACTTTGGGGTCTCATTAGCATTTTGCACATGCTCATGCGAGAACCACTCGCTCTGACGGACATACTACAACCTATCAACTCATTCAAGTTCCATGGACAAACCTCGATGAAGAACAGATTTTCCAGTTTTTGAATCAAATAACTTAAAACGTCCTGGCGACATGTCTAGTAGCGTAATGTTTGCAGTATTCCCTAAGTGTCACTTGTCCGAGAACATTTTGACTCAATCTTTGGATGTCTTTACAACATGAAGAGTCCATTTGTTAAAGATTTTCAGTGCTCAGCTGAGTGCAAATTCACATGTATCTAGGTCAATTACCGTTCATGTTCACATGCTTGTTCCTATACGATCCAATAGAGCTGCAGTGCTGTCAATGCTCGCTCTTTCGAGTAAGAGGATGGCCTCAAATGGGTTCCATTTCTGATCCTCTACATTCCAGTTCTAAGTATTTCGGGACGTTGCACTACGATGGGGGTTTTGAGGATAAATGCTATGCTGCTTTTTCGGGTCTGTTTCAGTTCAGTAATATTATGCTGGTCGTATCAAAAAATGGCGATCAATAATGGGTGGCCAGCTCTTTCATGGAACATTGGAACAGCTTAGGTGGATACCGTTCTGCAGTTCATTCAAGCGAAAGTTAGTGTTTTTATTTCACTGATTTCCTCTTGGCAAACCGGAAAGAAGTTTCCAGTAAGTTCTGGGGGAAAACCACGAACTTTTTGGCACCCCACTCGAAATCTACCAGAGTCTATAATGTACAGCAATTGGCCTCAATGAGGGTAGCACCTTTTGGTTGTATGTGAGTAACAGTTGGTGATAAAAAGGGCTCGATGAAATATAAGAAGCCGCCGATATCCCCTCTTTAATATGAGAGTCCCCAAAGTGAAAGGAGAGAGATCTTGCAGAAGGGACAAAAGCTCGGAAATGACTGACGACATACAACCCATCCAATAAAGTGACTTTGTGACAGAGTTTGGAAGGATTTTGAAAAATGGAACCACCCTCAAAAAGGAATATGAATTTTCTTTCGGTTGCCGTTTTTAGAGCTGTTGGATGACGCACAGACCCCTTTTTACATTTCTCTTGACGTGACTTGAATTTACGCAATCACGTCGGGCTGTTAAAAGACTCTTGTCCTGGCCTTTATGATCACTCTAAGGGCCTCTGTAATAAACTGCTTTATGGGAACGTCCCATGCGGTGGCAATAGTTATCTAAAGAATACCAAACAGACGGAAAGTGAATTCCCATGGAAATGAACTTGATATAACACCGAACAAAGCAAAGCTATGGACTCGTCTAAAAAAGTAAGTGTCTTGTTATATTGTAGAAGCCAAGCAATAGATACGGCCTTCACCGCAGTCCTTTCCGAATATTTTGTCCCTTTCCATGTTGGTTCCCGTCGATGACTGTTTGATGATAGCGTAGTCTATCTTTTTCCTGGCACTCGATACCAAACAATGTTCAAGTACCACGTAGAACAAGAGCTCTAATCAGACCCCAACACGATCAACACTGGCTATGAAGGGGATGCTAACAATTTTCTTTCTCTCAATTGCTGAACGTTTACGGGCTGCTAACAATATTATCTAAAGTGACAAGAAACTAGGAACTAGTCCCGAGCAACTCGTGTTCTTCTTGAGGTTAGAAACTCTTGCCTCAGATCTTGAGGCTGATCAAGTATTTTATTGACTAACTCACAGTATGGTACCTTAGAACACTATGATTGGTGTCGAACACAAGTAACTTCTTTTTTCAAGGAATCTTGATCCCCTTCGTACGTAGACATGGACGTGATGAAGCTGTTGGGAGATGCTAATGAGGCCAGGAATCATGTGTAGTCCAACCTCAACATTTGGAACCGCGTACACATGAGGCCTCACGTAACTGAAAACCTATCAGCACTTACCTAGAATAAATACGAAAGCCAGAATTAGATGAGACGGGGATGGGGATCAAGGTCGATGTTTGTAATTCGTTAGGGTCGGCTTGGTGCGAGAATGAGGTCAGGACTGACTGGCTTTCCTGTTATTGACAAATCTCCGACTTGAGCCCGTGTACCATTCTGGCCGTGAAACTAACTCGTGAGGCCCAAACGAAGTTTGTCCAATAAAAGAATGTCTTTGGCTGAAGAAGTAATATTAGCTTTTTTTCTGCTTCTATGTTAGCTGCGGCTAGCCTCTAGTACCCTTCGAAAGTTGATCAACCAATACCCCTGTGAGCCATGGATCAGCTCAAAATACGGGAAAGGTTCAAGTCAAAGTTACACGAATCTAATCCGAAGACGAGAGAGGCTTTTCCAACAATAAAACCCTTACAAGAAGTTGCATGCTTGGCGTGAGTTCCCTACCAAGAAAGAGCAATTGGATGTGTTCTTTGTGGATATTTTATGGACACTGGCACCAAATGTGCCAACCTTTGCCGACTCTGCCTCTATACGTTGGTCCGGATAAAAGGATCGATCGAATTGCCCGGCAGAGGTCATCGCTGCTTATCACGCATGATTTCATTTCCAGATTGAAATTGGGACAAGCGACAACAAGGCTGGACTGAATGCTCCAAAGAGGAGATTCGCAAAGACCAACACCATGTGGATCGTTAAGTTTGGCCTACTTGGATGTTTAATGTCAGGCATGCACTACTGGCCAATTCATGAAGCTCCCACTAGAGATCATTAATGATCATATCTTCTGGTCCGTCAGCTCGCTTTAATGCCGACGTCTGGTGGCCCAATGAAACCATAAAAATGGTTAGAAACTCACGTGGAACGAGTACTTTCCACATTTACAGCCTTATGCTCTCATAAAGAGCTACTTGTGTCATGCTCATATTGCAAATTAGATAAATGGTCCCCCTCTCGTATATTACCATCCTCCATGTCCCTTGAACAAGGTCAGTCAGGCGTGCCAAGGACAAATCCCCCAATCCCCCATTGTTCCATCTGCCAAACAGTACTCTTGCATGCAATAATGAGGAGCCTGAGTGCACATTTTTGCATGACACATGAACGAAGAGGATTAGATATGCTCCATCAAATCAAATGTAGAACGTTCGAACACCCTTGAACATTTGTCAGTCTCATCATATCTCAAGCCCAATAGCATTTGCGATCCTGCAGGCGTAATACTATACGTAGTTCACATCTTTTTCGCTCCTCTTGATTCTGATAGTTGGAACTAGCATGGACTACGAACGTCAAAGAGAAGTGCTACACGATGCATATACGTGAGGTCGGAGAAAGTTGCCGAATCTCGCAAAAAATGGAACATTTCTCTTCAAAAGTTAGTCGTTCCTGCCCCGAAGCATCTTGGAAAGACCTCAGAGAGTTCGGGGTCTTTTCCTGTAGGAGGATCCGTACTACGTACGTGGTACGTCATTGTTGTATTGTGCTGTGTTCGAGCAAAAAAGTGAGCGGACTCACACGGGACAGAAAAAAGCGCCCTGAAACCAACGAGACTCTAAATGGAAAGAACCTTTGCCATTGGCACATAAGACCTAGTCTCTTTAAGCCAAGTTTATCCATTTTCTTTCTCCCCCCCAAGGCGCCAAATATTTCACTTGATTGTCCTGATCCTATCTACTCGAACGTACTACTGTTACGAACAGGGGTTGTTAAAGGGGAAGGGACAACTTTAGCGTGGAGGTCAATGCAAATTCGTGGGCTGATACGAGTGTGGCCCACGAGGAACAAACGGATTTGGCCAAGCTTTGAAACTGCGACAATGCAATGAATGTTATTTTGTTCCCAGCTCCATGCGTGCAATCAGCAAGATGTGATTGAGGAGGAACACTATCATATCTGAGAAAGAGCTGCTTTTCGGCCATCAAAAGGAAATGGGGGACTACGACCCGAATTTATGATGGACAACAGTAAAAAGTGGGCTCCGTTGTCCTCGCTTGACAAGACACAAAATATGGAGGACATTTTTATCAATTCATGGGATACTTCTTTTGGGTCAAAGGTACCTTACGAGCATTCCTGCTTTCTGATACGGCAAGCACACTGTGAGGGAAACCGAGCTATCTAACACGTCAACTCGTTTTACGAAGGTCAGTTTTGGGGCAGAGAACAACACAACATTATAAGAATATTCAAAATCAACTCGAAATGTGAAAAGGGGGGGGGGCTTAAAATGAATAATTTTAGCAGTGTCATGCGGAGGTGGGGGAATCTAGTCGGATGCTCAGATTTGCTCCTGTCACTTTATCCTCTCCTGTTCTGCATTCCTCAATGTGGTTGAGGGTCCATGCCATCCTGCATTCATTCTTCTTGGAGATACCAAGTTATAAAGACATGTGGTTGTGGTTGTTGTTGTTGTTGTTGTTGTTGTAGTAGTAGTTGTTGTTGTTGTTGCTGTTATTGTTGTTGTTGTTGTCGCCGTCGTCGTCAGCGTTATTGTTGTTGTATGGTGGTTATTGATCATTAGGCCTCACTCATATTAACACACCTATTTCAAAAAGCGAGAGAATTACAAAATCAAGTCAGATTAATGGGCCTCGAGTATCCTCGCGACAGCTGCTGTGTTTCAAGCACAGGAGCTTGGGTGAGTATGTACTCGACGATCTTTCTCTCTTTTCGAATTTCCTTGTCATACTATTAAGTGTTAAAAGAACATGACTCCTGATAATTTTATCCAAGGCAAAGGAAAATTCTTGAAAGAAAAGTGAAAGGTCGAAAATCTGAGTTGGGTAGTAGGATGTAAAACGCAATAAAGCAGGGGTTTGGTGCCAAACGAACTTGTCTTAAAATAAAAGCCTTCTATGTTTCCTTCAGATGCAAAAAGGAAGCAAGAATAAGTCCACATTGAAAAAAGAAAAGAAAACTAGAAAACAAAAAAAAACTGATGGAGCTATAATCATAACTACCTCTCCCCAAGGATCGATATCTATTTTTTCATCATTAAGTTTTAGTTGAATTTTGTACCTCGTAAAACAATTCATTTTCATAGATAACCGAAAACGAAAATGTTGCCAACTTGTTGTTGTTAACTTGGGATTTAAAAGAGTCATGAACTTAAGTCGTTAGGAGTATGATAGAACTGATCCTTCCGTAGTTTTTATGATAGTTTAGACAACTTATTAAAAACTATGCCTGATCAATCTTTTATTCAAGGCCCTTCAAGAAGCGTCCAGATCTGCCAGGCACTCAATGAGAGGTTGCGTTGTCATGACTTTTCTGTGTTTCGAGTTTGGAATCATTTGGAATTACGATTTAAGGCCATTGGTTGCATTTCAGGTGTCAAAATCCAATTCGAATTTATGACTGGAAAGATTTCTCAAGCAGGAACTAGTTTATCACTCGTCAACCGGGGGTTTGTCTTCCGTTTGGTTTTTTTTGTGGTTACTATTGGATTTTGAATCATTCTTGCTATTCTTTCCTCGTTTTGTGCTTCCACAAGATTCGTTGTGGATATGGACGAGGATGATATATTACAATATTTTACCTTCCGTTCACACCTTATTTGCCGATTGCATTTGACTACTACCTACTCGTGCCAACCACTACTCCGACGACTTTTCTTCTCCTTCTTTAACTTCAATGCTACTATTCTCATGCTACTAAGGCAACTAAAGTGTGTTGGAATATGCCTCCTCCACCTTCTCCAATGATATGTGCAATATTTCAGGCATACGTATACACACACACACATACACGTGGTTAAAGAGGCCTGAAGGAGGAGGAGGGAATGCGGCTCTTTGCAAGGAATAATAGCTTAGTCTAAGGTTCCAAGAAGAAGATGAAGAAGAAGAAGAAGAAGAAGCCAGGAAGAATTGATAAATGATTGCTTAGCGAAGAATTCTGGCGTACGTGACAATCGACATTCTGGTTCTTACAAGACTGTTCCATTCCAGAGAAAATCATCAAGCATTTCCCGAGATTGTGCATTTTGCACTTGGCCTCAGAAGTAGCGGATGAATCGGATGAAATTTTCGTATCCTTTTGGCAATTGCCAAAGTCACCTGATATCATCGCTCAAGTTTCATGCAATGCCAAAATTACTGCTACTAAATGAACAAAATTTGGATGAGTTTGAGTGCTGTTGGCATGGAACTGATGCGATTATGTATTACGTACACGTGAATGCCATGGGTTAATTAATCACATCAAAAGAGTCGTCGAAATTCCTGACGCATTTCTAATGTCATTATTATCCTTGACTGAAAGGTCAAATTTTGCCTCGAAGAGCTTTTCAGAGACAGAAAGAGATTTCAGTGATTGAGATTTCAAGCATGATTCAAGCTTGAGTGTGTTAGGTATGCATGGGCACAAAACTACAGTTTCTGAGTTTTTACATCCTCCTCTACGTATTGGGAGATAAGGACAGAGCGAGAAGTACGTAGCATTGAGAGTTATTACTGAGTCATGGTTCGAGAAGAGATTGGGAGACATGTATTCCATTGAGAGCCCCACCAACAATTAACAATTTCCCTGGCAGCTCACTTTTTGACTTGAGCCTACACTTGGCTCTGAAATTGAAATGCACGATAAATCTTGGGTCGGGCATCAAAATTCTGGTGTCACGGCTCGGTCTTTTTCTCCTTCTCGTGGCACTCATTTCGTCCGTAGGTCGAGTGCCATCCTTTTCTAGTTAAAGGCTCTTGGTTCGCCCTTTCGAGGATTTGACATTCGCCATTAAATTCATTAGGCAGAAGAAGCAATTAATTGGTGATAAATTGAGTGGAAGAACTGAGATGACGACGACGGCGACGACCAAGAGAAGGAGGAGAAGGATGACGAAGCTTCTGGTTTTCCAACAACCCACGTGATGAAAATGACGATGATGAAGACGTTGATTATTATGATCATAATGATAATAATCCACCTCATCTCTCGCTGCATTTTCTCATGGAACCGCCACTGCTTGTTTCTTGTACTTCCTCGCATTCAAACCAGCCTGAGATAAACGAGAATAGTTTTGCTATTTCTGCTTGAGGTGGTCTTTTTTGATCCACTGATGAAATCATACCATCCTTGACCGCCATGAATTACAAAGTCGGTAGCAGGCATATTGATTGCCTTCAGGCCAACGACAATTACTATTTTCGCTTCGGGGTAGCTGGAAAGGATCAAATTCAGAGCCAGTCTCCTCTCATTTTCCCACGACCTTCAAGCTATTTTGTACAGTGAATGGCGAAGTCGGTGGTAAATGCCTTTCCCAATGAGGCATGATTACGAAAATGAAGGACATGCAAATTATTTGATTCACGACCCAGGGAAGAAATCAAATGACCTGCGGCGTCGTCGTCCAAAAATGGTCTGATGAATTCAAATTTAAATATCAAACCGTTTTAGGGACGAATCAATCGGCACATGTTCAATCGGGCAATGTTACAAGCAGTTTCTTTTTTGCATACGAGTTTAGAATGAGCACGATTTGATTTTACTTGTTAAAATTTGCCAAAAGCTTAAGAGACCACAATGTCTTTGACATGTTCTTTGGCACCTGTTGTGCTAATTCAAATTGGAGAAAAAGCCCTCTTTCATGAAAAATAGTTGTCTCGACGAGCGTGTCAAATCAGACTGTGCGATGGAATTTCTTAAGAAGGTAGCAGTGACCATCTCACTTGATTAAGCACTCAATTTACGAGCTCAAACTGTTACCGTGACTGTTATCTTACTCCCACAGAAAGGCAACAAAACACACCACGTAAAATAGTTCATACAAGTGAAGTCATTAAAAGACGTCTTTCTCTCTTTTTGCCAAATTATTTTGGTCCATCTGATATCAGCTTTTAATGGAGGTTGATTGCACCTTCTGCCATGTTCATGTTCGTTGTGCTTGAAAAATGGTCCAATCACGTGGCAAACGCTTTTGTTCTAAAATCTAGACCGTGAATCTGGCACCAACAGGGATGGGTTTATCAAAAAAAAGACTGATCAAACAGGATTGTCGTTGGGTTCGGTATTTCATTTTGTTCTAAATGTTAGAGTAGTGAATTGTGCCAAGGTTAGTACCATTTTCACTTTGATCATTTAATATTTATGAGAAAAATATCACCTTTCTCCCATCCCTATCAAATGAAAGCTTATCGATGCTCGCTGAAAAAAGAGGTCACATCGAAGAAAAGGCCATTTGCTTTCGACCTTGAGGCCATTTTCGCATCCTAATGCCATTTCCGTTGTACTTTCTCCTTGCCGATCCAGACCCAAAATCTCGAAAGAACCACTCACCTTTCACAGAGTCTCCAAAAGCCAAGAAAACCAAATTTAGCCAGTTCAAAGAGGTAACGAGAAAACTCATCTCAAAAAATGTTTGACTTCCACCCGTTTCTAAACCCTCCCCTAACGATGGACCTCATTAATAACCAAGCGGTATTTAGCTTGCCATGTCCCTCAATTGGATAGGAAATTCAGCAAGTGTCTCGCGTTTTTTTCGTGTAGAAGGTTGGTGTCATTTGGCAACTAATCATGACTCTGCAAGATATGATCTCGCTTGCCGTTTTCCCGTAACGTCTGTCTGGTAATTTGGAGATGCTCTTTGTGCAAATCAGAAGTCAACGCGTTTGCAAGAACAAATTATCCGCGATGAGAAAATCATAGTCCCTCAGTCTCCTATCACCAAAATCAGTCAATCATTTTGCTATTGGCGACATGAACCAGAACCAGTGCCCTGGTTCGATTAACCTCAAGGACGCGAAACCGACACAAATTAAATCGCAATTTGTCACCCCCGAAAAACCTGTCCCAGGAAATTGTTCAGGATAAAAACTGTCACCCTGATAACCATCGAGACCCGCTTGCAAACACGTACAGTAGGTAAAGTGTACACTGACTAAGGGTTGCGATCTTGGGACGAGCGGAAAACCGTCGTTTGATCGTCAACCCGAGGCAAAATGAAGCCGCCATGATGCCGATCAAGGACGGTTCGACCGACACGGAGGTAGGTGAACTTGGGAAGGAATAAGTCAATGAGTCAATCCTTCCAGTCTCTACCTTGACAGTCTTAACATTCTTCCTTCAATTTTTTGTCTTTGAATAGGATCAAAGATCCTAAAACATTCAACTACATCAATTTGTTGTCCCTAGTTTCTGTCATGGAACGAAAGCGTCTTGATCTTATCAAATTTAAAAATGCTTACTTCCCATGGTTGTTGTGGCACGCACATTTTGACTCGATGGATCACCCAACGTAACAATCATTCGGTATCTTTTAAGCAACCATGCACCACTTTCGTATCGTTGTATTTTCATGTCATCATGGCGGCAATAAATTGTGAATAAAATGCTATAAATTTCGTTCTAAATTTCCTATGAAGTCAAGGGCTTCGGTTGATTTCAGTTGAATTTGGTCAAGTTGGGCGATGAGGATAATCAATCTTGTTGAATGCCATCTTTGCAAAAGTTGCACTACAATCGATAGCGAATTTTTCCAAAACTTAATTTCGGACTGAATGAGGTGAATATGAAAATCGGGAGTCATGTCTAAAAGTTTCCATTAGTTCTTACCCGCTGAACACTTCCTTCACCTTCATTTAGTGATGGACCGAAAGCGCTTTCGGCCGAAATTACGGCCGAAATTTCGGCCGAACTTTCGGTTTCGGTTTCGGTTATGCCTACCGAAACCGAAAGCAGACATGCACTATAAAGGACGGAGTTTGACAACAAAATCGAAAAAAAATTCGTCCAAAAACCACTGAAATTCAAGTTTCCCGATTTTTCAAAATCTACGCCCTACCCAACATCGAACACATGAGCAATTTAATTTTTAAGGTGGATTTTGCATTTACACAATTTTGTAGTCAGCTGCTTTCGGTTTCGGTTTCGGTTTCAGTTTCGGTTAAGCCCTCTTTCGGCCGAAACTTTCGGTTTCGGTTATGAGCCCTTTCGGTCCATCACTACAGGCTTCATTACACGTACGAAGTGGTTTAGAGATCTGGGATTTCAAGTCATCACGTTTCCGTTGCAATTGCTCGAGGCCTGAGGCCTGTGAATGTCTTGTGTCAAGGCATGAGTAAAGAGTTAGATTTTTAGACTTAAGCTTTCCGAGAAAATTGAAACCTGGTTCTCTCTGGAAGAGCATCAAGGACACCCCTTGGTGATCCGGTGTGACCTTTCCATATTGGGTGATGCTCGAGCAACCTTTTGGGCATTACATTTGGAGGGAGAAATATTGAGCCATAAAAAGTCAAAATATTTGGCCGTAAAATCCATCTCTTTCGAAAGTCCCACAGCCAAACAAGGAGTGAATGAGAAAGGGCCAAGAAACACGCTTTTCCACAGAAAAGGAGCTCAAGAAAGAAAGAAAGGAAGGCCAGCCAAAGATAGACCAATGACCTTTATTTCCCAAATTCCATTTCCCAGTGCAACTGGAAATTCATGCATTCCAAGTGAGAAAGGTAAGGAGCGCTCTTGACATCTTACAGAAAGGCCCAAAGGTGTGGTTTGAATCGAAATGATAACGCATCCAGATAAACAGAAGTTGACTTTGTAAATATATTTAAAGAGAGGTTCTATCTTGTTTTTAAGCCGCAATGAAACGAATTTTTCTTTAAAATTGGCTTTCCAATGCATCAAAGTAGTGCATGTGCTCCAGATAAGTCCAACTTTATTAATCATTGGAGCACAACACATGTGCCCTCATTCAAGTTCACAAAAGAATGCATTTGCACTGAAAAGGTGCCAAATTAAGTTTTCCCGAGAAAACTCTCCAAAGGTAACATTGATTAAGTGGAAGGGCTTATCAAACGAAGATATTATTTAAGCTTTTATAAAGCTTTCGATGATAAATCGGTTGCAAATTCATTTTTCTTTGAGGAAAAAGACGTCTTGGATTGCTTTTAGATCATCTTGCATCCCTTCCCATGCATCCCTTCTCTATTCTTGTCTATCGACAAGGCTCCGATTGCTCAGCATCCAAACTAAGAGCCCATCAACCCCAAAAGGGGTTGAAAAAAAGTCAGATTCACCCTTTCCATGCATAAGAATTGCTTCCTTAAATTTAGGAAGAGGACAGGTTCGAGAACTTGGGGGTAAAGAATGGAAGGGGGAAAAGATGATTTTGGAATCTATTCCGGGAACTCAATTGCATGGGTGAATGGCTGAGTCCATTAAGAAGGGACCTCTTCTTCTCACCCCTGAACCTAACGCCCATCGTCCAAATTCGGTCTGGAATTCCGAGATTCCACGCTTCCATTATCATCAATATTTCGCCTGAAGCCACATAGTTACTACTCATTGACTTGACATTCATGTGGATTTCGGAGTACAGTTCCACAATCATTAAGATTGAGTGCCTCATGTTTTATGGTAATTATCTCGGAGGCCTCGCGTATGCATTTTGTTGTACTTTACAACGATTCTACAATCAGACTCTGTCAAAATTCAGGAGATTGGAACGTCCTATTGGTTGTCCATCTTCCGGATGGGCCCACTTACTCTTCAAGCATCGATTTCCTGCCTTCTCTATCTGCAGTTTACTTTTACGACATTAGATTCAATTAAAAGTGATGGGATTCGTTTTCAATACCATTTGATGCCAACAACACCACCTCAATCTCAATGGCCAAGGTTTCGTACATGTTTGTACCTATCTAGTACTACTAGGACCACGTACGAACAACTACACACACAACCACCACCACCACCACCATCCTCAACATCTTACAAATCCGACATAAATGAGTGGAATTGCATTCATCCACTTGGAAGGAAGGGGCAAACATGTCTTCCTTCAATCGGAGTTTTTCCTTGAAATATCTGTCCTGAGGAACTCGTGTCTCGTTCGATAAACTCGCAAATCCGCTCCCACGAGTAGGAGAAAAGCATTCAT
Organism: Tigriopus japonicus; assembly: GCA_010645155.1. NCBI lineage: Eukaryota > Metazoa > Arthropoda > Copepoda > Harpacticoida > Harpacticidae > Tigriopus > Tigriopus japonicus. Next base: position 977,109 of record JAAGOF010000185.1, on the reverse strand, counting down.
TGAAATGGAAACAAAGTACCTCTTTTCTTAAAATAGGGGCACAATTATGATTTGAACGAATTTGTTCATTTCTTTTCGGCTTCCATCCTTGGACATCATCCACAACAAAGATGAAAAAAGGATTCTTGTTTCTTTGAATGGACGTATTGCGAAACTCTCGGCCAAATTGGACTCGAAATCAATAATAAACCTTCCACGAACCGCTACATCCCTCTCTCTATAGAGTTTTAAAAAAATTGCTTTTCGAAGGTGAACTTGTGTATATGTGTCAATATCCATTCCAGACCTTCCATTACAATTGCATTGCCATGCAATTTGGATGTCGAGTGCCAAAGCGAATTCAGACCATGACAAAACCTCTCTGGCAAGATGATTGTGATGATTCGCGTATTTAACGGAGAAAGCTGAATAGAACGATAACAACTCCATGAACGATTGAGATTTTCCAGAGGCCGGATCATTTTGATACATAGTACTGTACCTTAAATTACAGTGCATACCATATAGTACCAAACAATGTGAGCAATCCGCCGTTTCAAGGCGTTCATTGAATGCAATGTCAGCCAGCCACCTTGGATCGATCTCGACTATGGTTTTGTTCGACTTACTTACTGCCATCAAAGAACCACTTCTATTTCGACACCTCGCTTTGAAGTTGATCCTGGCCTTGCCGTTTTGAGAACAACTACTTTTGATCACACCACCACTGACACATGTACGTACGCACACACAAACTCATTAAATGGCATGGTTACTGCTACTTCTCGGTACTAATACTGTAGGAGGTTGGTGGGTTTCCTTAGAAAAGGGGGAGGGAGAGCGAGCAATTGACATAATGGAACAAACACAATCAGAGTCAATTTCCTGAATAGCTATTCCCTTCTTGAAATGGTCTTCTTGATGTACGAGCAGATTGTCAGACACAATGGGGTAGATAGGTAGTCTGACTGACTTTTGAAGATGGAGGCTTCGGATTTGCTCTACAATTGGAATTTCGAATTTCCTTGATCTGTCACTCCCTAATATTTCAGTTTTTACTTACATTTGTATTTCTTTTGTCCAGTAAGATAAAAATAAGTGCCATTTCGTTACAATTTGGCTGAGATTTTCACATTCAATTTGGCACAGATCTTCATATAACTACAATTTTGCATTTTGACCTTTTTGGTCTGTTTTGCGTATTAGCAATATTCACATTCTTTCCCGAATTACAACTCAAAATCCCATTTTAGGCTTACTTAGAGCTGCTCGAAAGGACAATCTTAGGGAGGGAAAGAAACAAGGGCAACCTGGAACCAAACCCATGAACTATAAACCCATATAACTCTGTCGTGTGCAAACTGTCATTAACTTATCCTTAAAATGAACGAGTTTCACGATTTTACTAATCATCAACGCTAAAGAAATGATCATTCGAGCTCTAACACGTGCATTGACTATCATGGGGGGGTAGTACATGATTAGTTACTTTGAAAATATTTTTTCAAACCTGGCCCTTGAAAAATGTTATGTTTGAAATCGGCAGCGGGAATAGATTAAATACGGGGCTAGACCTGTTACTTAAACAGCTAAAACATGTGTGTTTTCAAATCGAGCTAAATTGTTCGAAATGTCCTTGGGATTAATTACTCCTCAAACAGACTCCAGACTTGTCTCATAAACAAGGCTGCTTTTGAAGAATGAAAAAATGTTTAGATTATTGATAAAATCCAGGCTACTACTTCACAATTAAGGTGCTCAAGGGATCTGCAAGGTTCCTATAATACAACCATGACTAATTTTTTTGCTTCTGAAAATGCAGCATTCTAAATGCTTACTAGCCAAAGTAGCTTGTTTAAGGCTTTACTAGCCTTAAACAAGCACAACACATGTCTTGAAACATGAAAATCGACCGCAATTGAAATTGCCAAGCTGTGGGAAACTTTGGGAAAACTTCTGCAGTCAGCTTCTTTCAAAGCGGCGATCAAAATCTCTCCCCGTCGATTTTTGATATTCTTAGGGTCACAAAATTTGGTCTTTAACAAACCACCAGAAGGCCTCTTCAATTATGCATGAAACAAAACAGATCTTTTGCATGATCATCCTGCTTCATATGATTTCAGACACATTGCACTGACTGGCGATGATATGACCCTCCAATTTGGCGTTGTTCGAGTTTCAAATGGCGCAGACTCGATGATGAGAAGGTACAGTGATATTGTTTTGAGCGTTGTCAGATTGTTCATCTCCAATGGAGATTTCACAAAGATGTCTAATCGGTTTTAAAATGCTCCGGGGTCAACGAGGTTTGACGAGAATGGATCTTCTCCTGGTCTTTCTCTCCGACTCTCTCACTCTCTCTATCTCTCTCAGTCTTTCTTTCGGTCTCTGGTGTTCCGCACAATGTGCTCGCATGTTACGTGTGTGCTCTTAGGTGGTTCTATTGTACACTACTTATTCATATCTCGTCCACAGAGGTCGGGTTCATTTGCATCAGTCACTTTGAATGCACTTTTTCGTGGACGGATGAGGGGTTATTGGGCATTGTTTCCAAGGTCGTGGGGTTGAAGCGTTATGAGGTCAAGCATGTGCATGTTCGTTACGTATGTAGTTGTCTCTCACTGTCCGTCAGTCTCTCTTTCTCGAGAAATGTTGAATCGTGGTGCTTGAATCCGAAAAATACGCTTGAGTGACGTTCAACCACCACCACTACTACTAGACAAATGCTGTTTCTACTACTCCGACTTTGTTTTTTCGTACAAAGCCAATGTGCTTGATGGACGGACTGATGGTGGTGGGTTGATGGTTTCGAAAGATCAATGATATGCAAGCCTCCATGAAACCACATCCACATCCATCTCTTTCTCGTGCCAGAAATAATGTGATACCCAATCGATTCAATCGTTGCAAAGCACCTATTCAAATGGAACGTCATATTAATTCACTTGGCAAGAACTATCTGAAGCCAACCAGCTCCGTTCATCTAGTGATTTTGTGCTAAATTGTCTCAATATCCCGAGTCAAGAGCAAGCAAGAATAAGATGACTGCAAGCAGTTTCCAATTCAGAATCTCATTGGGAGTGATTTCAAAGTAGGTTGTTTCGCTATTTAAGTACCTACGGTCATTGTTTCTTGGGATCCTGCTTCGTCAAGAGGCCGCACATTAAGTACTACCATTGAAATGCCGAATTTCCCAGAGGCTGGCCAACTCGAATTAGTCGAAGGAAGTTTTTTACGAGTTGAATTTTGATTTCCCAGTGTTCATTGGACACTACACAGTTGAGTGCATCGGAGGATTTTGGATCTCTCGATGTCTTGCGTGTCGGTCCACTGAACTTTGTTTGAGTACCCTTGGTGGACCCATGCGAATCTAGATTGATCATGGCTGTTCAAAATCGGACGTGTTCAAGCCTTATGCTCGAGTAATCCGATATGTATTCGTGCCCAGTCATGCTACTGCCGTTGTTATTATCATTCAATTGTTTTATACATACTGGCTAGAAATGTCTCTGGGCAAGGACATGGAGGTAAACGGGTGTCCATCACGATCCGATTAAGCGCATACAAAGCATTATAGACCAGAGTAGACAGGTAAACCAACGGAAAGAAAGTATGAAACCAAACCACTGATTCATTGGCCAGGGCTAGGAAAATCGCCAAATGGCAAATGATACGAGTTGGTCAAGTGATATGACTTCCAATTAGTAGAGGACCACACCCGGAGAAACGATGAAAGTCATGGCAATGTCTTGTGTTTTTTTTTCAATGCCTTGTAGAAAAGGGCCTTCAATTCATTCCGGAGAGAGTAAGTGTATTTAGTATTTCGTAAAATAAGTCGAAAGTAGAGTTTGGCCATCGTTTATCAATCACTTTTTGTCCCGCAGAACTACGAATTTAGATGGCTCGTTGGACTGGTGACGAGGGCGATTCCAATAACATCGTCGACATCGTAATTCGATGGATACACCAACGTTAACTTGGTTGGAGTCGAGTGAAAACTCAAACCATGCCAGTGGAATTGACTCTCTCAGATTGGAAAATGACTTTGTTAACCAATGTGTTTGTAGTGGTACGTAGTCGTCGTCGTCGTCTGAGTTTGAGGCCAAACCCGTAGAAATTGTGGCGTAACTAATTGGATAGGTCTCCTTTCGAGTTCTTCGTTTTCTTCATTTGCTTGGGCCAATGAGGATTTGATGATGCATCTCTCTGATATCGTTAGGACTCCTCGGAATAGCGGAAACCACTCGGACTTAGCCTCCGTGGCAATCTTACATTCATCGTCACATGACTCAAAGAAATGCTTGCCATTCACCTAGTGCTCGTCGAGACTCTTCACAGTCCATCCATTTGTACTCCTAAGTAGGAACCATTGCCATTGCTACCGTGCACTACTACAGACACCTTTTGTATTTTGGATTCTCCGTGGAACTTTACAGATAGTTTCCGATGACATCATTAAGAAATGGCTGAAATATTTGGCTCTTGTCTTGAAAAGATCTTCTCAAGAGAGAGAAAGGACTCTTGGTCGGCGGGCATTCTTTCAAATGTGGTTGATCGATGTCCACCTTAGTCAAATGGTACGTAAGGCTCTCGGAAACATTTTGTTTAAACGTGGCTGAAGAATCTCTCTGGCCCACAAACAAAATTTTCCTCCACATTTGTTTCGCATGATTGGTTCACATTATGACGATGGATTTGAATTTCTCTGGGAGTATTAATGGCTCTTCTTATTCTGCCAAACTATTTCCGTGCGAAAAGTCCGGCCAAGGTGTCCCTCCCACGAACAACGGATTTAGTGGGCAGAAACAAAAGAGTCACATTTTCCATATGTTACAAACATTACCTTCCTTTGAAACACTAGAACTAACAGTGTTTTTCACCACAGTCGTAATACTCTTGTTACTGTTCCTCTAACTGTCACCTTCGGATGAGTACAAATGTAACTGAACACCTTTTATGGCGCCTTGAAATTGAATTTGTGTTCCGAATCCGAGCTTGCAACTCTTTTACACGTCTCTATTTCACATGAGAACCGAGCGGATTCCTGAAAACAATCGCAAACCCACTTGCACTTTCAAATGACTATTTGAACTAGGATAATGCCGGCAAGATTGAGATTGAAAGGACTCGTTTTTCGCAGTTCAAGGGCAAGATTCATGAAATGTGCAAAACATGGTTAATTGATTTTGCAGACAGCATAGAATCTTCAGTAAGCTGGAATTCAACTTGTTGACATCTCAAGTTCTTGGCATTCTTTTTCCGATTAGACAGGTACGTGGTGTGTGTCATCCCTGTTCTGAGGTGATCTGTCTTTTCTATGACTTCCTTGAAAACCAGGGCAATTACATTCGTATGCCAATTATCATTATCTTTATTATTATTGTCCTCATCAAGCCCATCACCGGCAACGCGTTTGATCGTGATAAGCACGCATCAAAATCCACGTTCCTGTACAGTATTGTACATTTGGAGGTGCGTATTCATTGTACAACCATTAGATTGAGGAAGTGATCAAAATCTGGCTTGCATTTACCTTCACACATTAACTCACTCTTGAGGTTTCACGACATAACTCAAAATTCACATCAAATCTATGAAATTTCGGTCGCAAGATGTATCAACATTGTTGCAAAGCAAGATTTTCTGCGTGTGGCAGCTCCATTTTTATGATGTAGAACCACCTAGCTGGTGATGCTCCAATTATCAATTCTGAGTCCATTCCTTGTGGGATTTAAAGTTGAATTTAGTCGTTGGCATTGCTATTATCGTCTCCTCGGCCTACACAAATAGTCGTAAATTATCAGTAAGCGATTCTAAAAGTCACTTTAGCCTGCTGGAAAACAGCCAAGAACAATGCCAACGAGGTCGACCATCGTGTTTGGTCATGTGCCACAACTCGTTCGCTCATATATTATCTGTCTTCAATAACCTTGACGAATTTCCTCCTAGACGGTTTCGCCCTTAAGTTCGTTCGAAAATGCATGAAAAAGTTGGACTCGCCAATCCTGATTGATTTCAGTCGTATAGGGCTCGATTTAGGATTCCTTGGGTTGGTCCTGAAATATGCAAGCTCGTTCAAACACCCGATGCATTTGCATTAGGCCTAGATGCCTTTTGGGCAAGCAAGAAAAATGAGTTTTGGTCAAACCACCAGTTAGGCTCTGTGATTCTTCCACGATTTGCCAATGAATATTGGCTGTGACAACCTTGTTAGTTTTTCATACCAAATATGAATGAACTTCGCTCAGAATGGTTGTGACAGGCACGTTGGCTTCCAAGTCAAAGGCAGACAACGTCGGAGAATGTGTGCACAAGTTCAAACTCATGGACGCAGCGAAAAAAAACGGAAGGACAAACTAGCCTTCCGACCCATTTCCTGTCGTGTTCATCTGCATTTCACATTTCTCTTTTTAAAATTGTGCCCAAATGAAACTGACAACCTTACATAGTCGTGAAAAATCTATGCAAATTTTCTGACCTGCTAGTGTCAGTGTCCCTCATGGCAAGATTGGATTCCAATTGGTTGCTCCATCTTCGTTTGGACAAATGGTTCTTGAGGTATTCATGCATGAGCGTATGTATATGAGACCGACAAGTCTTTTGGGGCCCGTCAGTAGTAATTCGGCGTGATCCTCCTCCTTTACCAAGCCCACTACCACCATTCATGCTCATGGGTAACCAGATTTCGCAAGTCATAAATATTCAAATCATATCGTGGAGCTGCCCTACTAAATCAAGTTACCCCTTGCAAGTTCATCACTTATGTACGTGCTCAACTTGCCACCACTGAGCATGCAGAGAGTTTTGAGCACAAGAGCCATAAAGTAAGAAAGAGGATTCGAATTAGACTAGCTTTACAATGCCGCATGTAGAGACAGTTGTTGCAATACACATTGCGAGATTTTGGGCTTGTGAACACGTGGACGGACAATAAAATGGGACAACTTCTTCTTGGCAAGGACAGCCTCGATATGAATCGGGTTGAACATGTGGTGAGGATGTGGTTAATTGACGAAGGAACTCCTACTTTCAACGATCGGATAAAAATCACCGAAAATCGCCTTTGCTATCAAGCACTTTGATATGTCGTGAACATTTTAGTTTGGTTGCAAAATCCACCCACCATACCGTGCAAATGGTTCTAACGAGACAAGAATAAATGGCCAGGAGGATTCAAAGTCTATGATAGACTTTTGTCGCATGGGTTAACCAACAGGCCTCCAGGTGAAACAATCAGTGAAGTTAACTTTGTAGCTCAGGTGCGTTGATTTATTCGTGTTGGAAACAATAATAGCTCATGTTTCATTGCGGTTGAGTGTCTCATCATCCATTAGGTAGGGCGGGGTTGGCAATTCCCCCTGGGGAAATCGTATGAATTCATTGCTGATAATCGTCGTGAGGTGGTTTGTCCACTGTCGAACATGACCACCTCTTTACCGACGGTGAAGAAGTGATTGTTCTGAAACAACCCACCCCAAATCAAGATATGACTACTAAAAGAGTCGGTAAGAAGAGCCTTGAACGACTCCATTGATCCATCTTTCCATCCATGTATTTTTCTATCAGTTTATCCATCCATCCATCCGTCCAGTCACACAGAATGGGATGGTAGGGCTTGGTTTGCCCCCGGCAAAGGTCTTTTTGATCAGGAGTGACCGATTCACTCTTGTTCGATGAGATGACATTTGCCGATATACCTACATACGAGATACAACGTGCTTAGCAAGCAGCCCATGGTTCCCAGGGTCTCGCTCTGGGCATGAAATTACAGTTCTGCTGGTTATCGCGAGGAGGGCAATAGCCATTGCCTGATTGCTTGGCGTGTTTGGTTTTGTCTAATGAGATCAGATAATTGCAGTAAAATCTGGTCGGAGGGCACCTGTGGTAATGCAAGCAATGGTGCTTGAGCGAGTTTCTTTCTTAATCTTGGTCAAGTATCTATTCTTTAGAAGAAGAAAAATAAGCTGGACATGATCTTGGCAACGTCTTTCTAAGCCTGCACTTTCCTTTCCAAAACATGTTTGGTTGTTAGTGCGAGGCAGATGAGTAAGTAAGTAATAATTAGTATTAGTTGGTCGCTCAGGTTGGAAACCTTTTGTTCGACATGTTGCTTGACGATCGAAATGAATTGTAGTCCAATTTGGTCATGGGAGTCGAATTTCTTTGACCATTTCGCTACCGCCAAGGCACAGACAAAATACGAGCAACGCCAACCATTTGTCAAACCTATTTAGTGCAGGGGCGTGACAAGGCACTCTTGTGGGTTTCACTCGAAGATTGATTCTCTTTTCAATTTCTGGCACTAGTCTCGTCCACAACAACCAACATTGACACTCATCCTTGCCTGTTCCAAAATGCTTCGATAACCTCTCTGAGAAAGGACAAAAAATAGTCAACACACCCACTCACATCACAAGCAAATTCATTTTTTTGATGCCGTTCAATTAAAAGATTTGGCATAAAACTTCAAAGTCTTCGGGAAATTCGACGACCTTGGTGAGTAAATCAATTTCAGAGATTAAAATGTCAATAGCTCATACGTGAGTTGAGTGAACGACCGGCCTCGGCTAAATTCCTCCTCACTCACTACATAGATAGATAGAGACAGTACATTACAACCAAGGGTAGTACTCATATACGTGGCTTTTACCAAGGGATGTGCTGGAGTCAAGCACAATAAGGCAAGAAAGATGGATTCGTTTTTCATCTTCAATCTTGTTTCGTAAAGTGCAAAAATAATGGGCCAGCATTCTCGCTGGTCACGGATAGAGCGATATAACCAGAGAAGCTTTATCCAAGTCCCAGTCGCTTGTCTCAACCAACTATTCGAACAATGTGACATCATCGCTACAAATTGGACTCTCAGTATGTTAAAAAACGTCTATTGAAGAACGACCTCCGTTAAGAAAAGAAGCAAGTGATGTGGGGTTCAAATTATGTGTCTCTTATTCATTACAGGTATCCTTGATTTTTCCTCCTGAACAAGCTCCGCTAGCTTCCTTTGTATAGAGGGGGGCTTTTCAACAAATTCTTAAAGCTCAATTAGTGTTTTTTTGCACCTTGTATCAGGCCTGCCAGAATCAAGTACGTCAACTTTAGAATGTCTATGCATTGCATACTGTAGATCGTCGCCGATCGACAGGCTCATGGCAGATAGAGAGCTACTAGCCTGCAGCCTTGGTGGCGTTTATCTCGAATTAGATCATTGAAAGGAGGTGAGATAAATTTCTCAAGCACATTGTCCGCGAATGAATCAGCAAGTAACTTGTAGCAGGGACGACTAGGTATTATCCAAATACCTTCCAGGGGATGGATACGTCGTAGATGGAAAGAGGAGCTGTTCGTCAGTACTGGCCTTAAGTGAATGAGAGTTGCAAACGATTTTTCAATGAGGGCTTAAGATCACGATTTACCGTACGAAGAAGCTTCTTTCAATGCCTCATTTTCTTAGGGAGGAACGAGCCATCCAGTCATGCCGTCGCCGACCCATTGCTCGTCGGTGTGTTTTCATATCAGAAACTCATCGAGGACAGTGATTTTTTAGAGGACCCGCACTTTGATCGTTTTGGGAGCATTCCATGACAAAGTAGTCGCGATTCGACGGTGGTAATCTGGTGGGTAAATGGACGATGGACGTATCGAGGACAGCCAGTGAAAAAGCGAATATGCGTGCTTAATGTGTGCAGCGGTTTATGACCGATTCTTGCCAAATAGGACATCATAAATTGCTAAGGCTGATTTTGTGGCTAAATCATGGCTGGAAGGCCTCCAAGTTCACTGGAAAGGTCACAATAATCAAACCCAATCGAGTTCATTTTCAAGCGTTTTATGGTGTACGGTCATATCCTGTTGGGATATTCTCTCGCGTCGAATGGTTTGCTGGCTTTGTTTGATAAGTTTAAGCAATTTTCTTTGAATGCAAATAAGCCCTCTTTTTCCCCGAGGGATTTCTTGCCGTCAGATATGAATGAAAGGGCTCGGATCAAATTGAATGACCCCTGAAAGGGGCAGGAGAATGTTGAATTGACCCATCCTTCCACGTGATTCATCTATCTCCATACGAAACTTGTACCAAACCAAACATTTGTGCATCTATGCATGCAATTGGCCAAACACCAATCAAGACACCATAAACTCAAGAAAATGAGCAAGAAACAATGGTGACAGGCCTTTCATTAAAGGAATTTTGAGACTGTATGCAATAAATATCCCTCAAACATGCTGGTGCATGCATTTAAGGCCCAAATTGAAAAGGTTTAAGATTTTGCCATTGTGATTTCTATATAGGCTGGAGAAGGTCGCCAAGAGTACAGAAATAAACGTGAAAGAATGGTCCAAAGTGGTCAACGCTACAAAAAAGATTTCAAGTTTCCGTCCTTCGAGCGTTCATCTTCATCATCATTCGGTTGGGTATTATTGTCCAATAATGTCTGACGTATTTTTGGCAATGTTCATAGATCACCTTCTGAGAAGACCAAGTCGCCTTCTCCAGTCTCGATGCATTAGTGAGCAATGGTCACCCAAACAATGCTCATCATAAATAACTTTTTTAGCACCATCCAAGGTGGTGGGCCATGGACACAATAGTAGGTAGGTACTACATGGAAAAAGTTTCGCTTTATTCGACCGAGATTGAAGTTCTCGTCAGAATTGCATGCACTTGAAATCGAAATCATGAGATTGTCTTACCTCGTCATAGTTGTGGATTGGTCAAAAGAAAAGTGAAACATTAGATTCTTGCAAAACTTGCCTTTGCCAGAACCATTGACCACATTTGATCGATCTCACTTGAACGTCTTGAAAATCACTCTCAAAAGCTGAATGATTCACCAACAAAAAAGTACGTACGTACTTTCTCGATGTCCGAGTTCAAGTACGTACGCATTAATGGAACAGAGCACGGTCACCAATGTCAATGGTGCACTCACACATCATCACTACACTGCCTCGTTTCATCAAGAAATTGAACTTCCCGACTCAATTAACCATTCACTCTTAGAAAAAGGTCCTTTTGTGACAGAGTTCCAAACTAACTCCCTTTCAAGAGGCTTATTTTAGTCACTTGGGATTTGGTTGGTTCTACTAGGGTGGGTAAGTAACAATGTTGCTTCGAAAAGGGAACCAGACTTTGGGGTCCTCTGCTTCTTCTTCTTTTTTTAACTTAAGTCTGAGATAGCGAAATCAGTCTTTTGTCAGGCCCATCACAACTTGCACCTTGACAAGGAGATCTCTTTAGCTCTTTTTGGAATCAAATATGGATGGAATCAAACATCCACATCATGCACTCAGTTTCTCCTCGAATCGATGGCATGAAGGTTCTGCACTCTGCAGTGGTCGCTTTTTATCCCGAGAAGATCCACACAATCAATGATGACAGCGACTGCTTTCGTGAAGGGAAAAGGATTGTCAGAACACACATCTAGCCACACACGCAGATTGTGATGCACTTCAAAACTCATGAAATTCAAAACACGGTTCCTCCGGCAATGGCACATTTACTATATTGTACCAGCAGTACTTAGTGCCAGTTCCGCTCACCATGGTGTGCATGGACAGATGTCGGTGATTGGGACGAGTCTTGATGACCAATATTCTCCAACGTCAACACTCGTCGTGGTGGTATTGCTTGGGATGGTTGTTGCAGCAACAGGGGCGGAGGCAACAACAACAACAACAACAACAACAACAACAACAACAACATCCGTTGTTTTGGCTTCTTGTTTTACGAGACTTGAAACAGAGCGACCATCATGATCATCATCGCCATCACGGGTTCCGTGGGATAAACGGCACAAGAGTCAGCTCCGAGAGTTCTCACACACAAGCACGCACCACTTCACGTCCTCTCCAGTTATGAACTCGCACAAGATGTTGTTGTTTCGACTAACTTGTCAGCTACTGCTGCCTCGCTATTAAGTTCACGTTCTCCGTAAAAAAGAGTCATTGTTTTTTCCCACGTGGAATTCAAATTCCTTGCGGCACTCCATCAACGAGGAAATGAAGAAGACGGACGTCGAAAATGCGACGATCGGCCAAAGAAAGAGCTCTGAGCGCTCTTAGCACGCTCGTCCAACTGAGAATCGAGAGCATCGCACCCATTGCATTCATTGGATTCCCAGACTTCGTTCGCAATCTTGGACGAGTCCTTAACCCTGTCCTAACGCTTCAATAGCGGTTTGTGAAGTTCACAATGTTCCTCATTCGCAAGACGAGCCTACTTTCGAGCTGTCATCCATTGAAACGGACAGAAAGAGGCTTAAAGAGGCTTTCGAGGAAACTGACCGTGGACAAAACTTGATTTTTACCGAATCTCAGAGGCATTATTATGTTTGTTGGCTCGATCGTAGGCTGAATGGGCAGGTAGGCTATGTCGGATTTAGTCAAGAGTAGATTATGAACGCATCAAGGTTTTCGAGTTCAAGCAAAAGTGTGGACATCAACCAAAGTCAAAAAGGTTGACCCTGAAGCAATAAGCATGTTGTTGAGCCTCAAATATGGACGGGAACGATGAGGCTAAAATTTGATTTCACAAGAACTTGACATGAAACAAAGCTCCATTATGACATTCCAAGATCTGCGAAGGCGATGTGTCAAATTTCAGCACAGTCCATTGAATTCCACCATGTCAGTGCTAAAAAATGTTATATTGGCATACATCAAAACGTCTTTGCATGTTTGTAATCATACATTATGACGAAACTTTTATACAATCACTGACATGATTTGGCTTTGACAACTAAGCGATAGTCGAGCTCTGTATATATAGGCAAGCATAGGCAAGTCATACATTTCTTTTTCTTTATGGCTCATTTTCATCGAATGGTGGGGATGTGTAGCTCTTTTTGCGAAGGAGCAAAACCTGGCTGACAAATGTGGATGGATCGGCTCGATTTTGACTTCCTGTGCGATCGGGGGCACGCTCGCCGTGGGATTTTTGGTTTCCACTTTTAAACCTCGTGCCACACATTCAGTTTTCTTGACTTCGTCTTTCCGAACTCTAGAGGATTGGAAGAGGATGACCTGCTGGACTTGATTGAATGACTTCGGCATTTCTTTCTGACGAGGACTGTGATCATAGAACTGACGAATGAACCTGAATAAAGCATTAATGGAGAAATTATATTTTCAAAGGGAAAAAACCTAGCCACTTGAATGTTATGATAATAAGCAATCGAAAACTTGTTCCCAAATACTAACGTTGATGGTGAATTTCCTCGTATCAATTTTTTGTAGGTAGCAAAAAAAGAGATTCCAGTACGACGACATTAGGTGAAATTGTCATGTGCATTAGATTCCTTCTTCCTTGGGTTCTATCTTCTTTTTCTTGTTGTGGATGTTTTGATCATAAAATCTTGAAACTTTAAAAATACAAGAAGTTGGACCTCATTTGTTTTTGTTCCTAACAAATAGGGCCTTTGTTTCTCTTTGCTTGACGTCTGAGAAAAAAAAATGAGAATGTTCGCAAAAATGTCCTCTCGTGTCTTTCTAGCTTAAGCATTTATTCGCATTTTTGTAGAGGATTATTAAGAGGACGAATCTGCTTTAATTAGCTCGTATGAAAATGAGAACTTGTGAATTTCTAACATAATAAAATTCCTTGAGTCATAAAAGTGCCCAATAGCGAAGACCATGCATGGTGTTTGTAAACCAAGACACTAACAAAAACACAAAAACATTAACAAAAAAAAATCTACAAAAACACTTTCGTTTGATTTTAAATCAGTACAATTGATCCTACGGAAAGACAAGTCCTTTTAAAGATATGTTTGCAGAAAGGTTGTTGCAACTTATTCTTTTCTTTACCATGAACAAATCTCTCGTCATTGTTTACCACCAATGGTTCCTGAATAGTGCAAAAAAAGTTTCGACCATTCCTCGATTTTTTGAAACTTGCAATTTCCAACAATTGTTGGTACCCCAATTCATCTACGTGTGTTCATCTGTATATGCCACAAGAATGGCAATCATATTTTGCCAAGACAAAAGAGAGCCGCCGGTTCTTTTGCGTCCATGATTTTACCATGTGTATTATCAAGGATTCCTTAATACCGGATCTGAAACCGCATCGGAAAAAATGCCTGTCTCAAAGTATGCGTCATTCAGGCAACCCAAGCCAATTCTCATTGGGCAGGATTGGCCACATCTGCCATTCAAAAGGTGACGAGATCATTGACCAGCAGACAGCATGATTTTATCTTATGACAAAACAAAATCTCTTTATAATTTGAGTATTAAGTTCCTTTTGCTATTTATAAGCTCATAGCAGGTTTCTATTATTTGAAGAAATGACTTGAGCCTTACTTATTTTTGCAACATCCAAATCACAATTTTAGAAAGCCTACAATTTTCAGTCACCCTTGTTTGTTTTGCCAGTTCTTTCTCACTCACAACATTTGAAACATCTTGAAGAATCATGATGAAATGTGATAAATTCATCTGTGCAGTGCTTTGTAAGTGTGTTTTTAAAGTCACATTCAGATCTTTTGACTCATGGCAATACTCCTTCATCTGCTGTAGTGCTACCGTCTATGGCTGATGGCACACCCACCTTTGATAGTGCAACACCTTTAGTGAAACAAGTACCTCCTCACCCAGAGTTATTTTGGGAATCGGTCAAGTCTCAACTACTGCTAGATTGTTCATGGTGTGAGTTCTTCTCGATGGCAAGGCTTGTTCTGTTGGTGATTCAGCCACATACCAAACGTTCATATACTTTTTCTAAATGTGAGTGAACCAAGCAAGTAAGATAAATCTTAGTGTTTGCATTGTGTGAGGCATAATTCTGGGAATCTTTTAAGCTCAAAGCAGAATATTTGTCTTGGCATATATTTGCCCAAAATTTCAACGCAAGTACATTTGGTCAATGGTTAAAGTCACCAAAGAAAGAATTTTTATTTGATACTTTTTCTTGTAGTGCTTTCCTTTCTACATGCAGTAAGAGCCTAAAGTGCCTAATCCATCTTTTTAAGTATACAATGGAACTGTGCGAATGCTATATTAATTATAGCCTAAGGCTTCTGAAGTCCTTTAAAAGGAGTGAATCTAATGAGAAACCCATGAAATGGAACTTAACATGGGCATGAGGATGAAATAAAGTGAATTATCCATTGAATGCATAGAACTACAAATAAGGAAATTTAATATAATATACTGAAAAGATATTAATAATGCCGGAATGGGAACATTGAAAGAGGTTAAATATCTCTTGGGTCAGTTGCCAGATTTCAAGTTTGCTACCTCAATGCTTGTACAGTTGAGACATATTAATGTACAAAGGGGTACAAATTAAACTTAAGTATGGCATATCAAGTGTAAGATATATATATTATCAACAATTGCTTACAGGTACAATGTGACATTAAGGTATACCAAATATTTCATGAAGTATCACCTATCTGAATTATTTAAATGGATATTTACATATATTCAAATTGGATTGTGTCAAGTTAAAACTATGTTAAAATTTGATGTTTTCAGTTATCTATCCATGCATGAGTAATACAACAGTATCAAAACTGTGAAAATCCTTCAAAGGGGAGATGTGGAGACTGGAAATAAGTTAGAGAAAAGAAAACTAAGTTGTTAAGATCTAACATAAGTCTGAATTAAATAACGTTGCTTCCTGAGCGACATGACGTCTGTGGAAAAGGTTGCGTGGCCGTCACCCGTCCAGAAGTTCCGTGGTCTATGGTATTATGAACAGTTCTGTCTCACAGTTCTGCAGATAGGCTGCCGACAAGTGCACCCATACATCCAAGATGGTAATTTATTCAAAATATTTGGCTTAAAATATGGCACCTCTGACCATGAAATTTTATTGAGGATGTTTCTGATTTGGTCGGTTTGAGAAGGAATAGGGGAGCGTTAGCTAGGGATGTTACTAGCAAAAAGAAGACGAGTGAACGAGTCGAGTAATTCCGGCATCGTTAAACAAAGAAGCTCAAAAAGATGATGGTCGAAAAATGCACTCTCGAAAGTTTCAGCAACACTAAGGAATTTCTACTCAAATAATCTACTGCTTCAACACTCACATATAATAATTTGATGAAGAAATAAAAAAATAGAAAATTTGATTCCCGTGAAGTTTTTTTCTGCGCAAAATATATGAATATGTAGTTGCCGCTCTGTGAGGTATCAAATTTCGTTAAAAAGTTTTCATGCAGGTCCAAGACATTTGAGAATTCTAATGGTTACCAAATGTTTCCGTTTATTGTTAAGCCTGATTTGATATTTTTGAATTTTGTTTTCAATTGTTTTCGAATTTTGAATCCTTCACAAGTAACTACTACGCCTCTTGTTTTCAATATCCTTCACGACCTTCTTTATGGCACTCGTCGATGTAGTCGTCGTCGCTCTTGACACCTGACCTCTTAGCCTGGCCTCGTTCACCCGAAGGATGATTCCTTGGATAGGGTGATATATAGACATTCGATCATAAAATGGAATGCAGACAGACACCTCAGATATGGGCAATTAAAGTCACTTGGTAAATTACCAAACCACCAAAATTTAGTTAATTTTGGAATCATTTAGACTGCTAAATTTTGTTCATGCAGTGAAAATTTTGCAGAAAAAGTCAAAAAAGTCCTAATGTGTTTCGAGCTTTCAGTGTTGTCATTTTTTGACTCAGAGTTTATGTCACATCTCTTTCGAAAAGTCTGCGTGAGGCAAGCTTTCTGACCAAGAAACCTTAACAACGCGACCAAAGTCGCAACACTCGACCAAAAATCGAATTCTAAACCATCAAGGGGACATGCACAAAGGTTGCTTCAAGAGAGCGTTTTAAATTATACCGTTAGCGGCAAAACAGGCCCGTTGGCTTTGTTGCGTTGCTTAGCCCATTTTGTATGAATCCTCGTTTTTTTCATTTAGGCGTTCATTCAATGGTTTAAGGTCCCTGGAAACGATCGATATTTTACGGAAAAACACTTTGGCTGGAATTGCGTCAATAATACTCATTTTTTAAGGGTGATCAAATTAAAAGCAATTAAGCAAGCTTTTTGATGTAGCCAAAAGTTGAGACGACTTATTTTATATAAAAAAATAAACTGAGTATATTATCAATAAGGTGCAAGCAGAGGTATCAAGACCTTAAACATAGATCGTTTCCAAGGACCTAGAATGATTGCATGGACACTTAAATCTGAACAAAAAACTTAGATTCACCAAAATGGGCTGAGTAACTCAACACTGCCAACGGGCAAGAATCTTTTAGCCTTTAACATTCCCCTCCCACGTCTTGTGCAAGCAAAACATGACTTAAATCCGACAAAAGGGTGACAAAAACTGAGCCATTTGTAGGATAGGAATACTTTTGCATTTGAAAATTTGTTGCTGAAAGTGTCCAAGCAATGGAATAAGACAAGTAAGAAACATGTTGCCAATTTTGTGCCCCGTAGTCTTGCAGCGCCCTTTTGTGGTGCGTCTATTGTTATCTAATTTGCTCTCGATCAAAAATTACGAACGGTCAGTTGCTTCGCGACAAACGATTAAGAAAGTGATACGATCGTAGAATTTTAGTGAAGCAATGAGGCGCCAGAGGCCACGACGGTGCTACGGGGTAAGCAAACAGACCCAGCTGATGTTTACTGAGTTTGCCTCAGAGCACCAAGTGAATGGCATGTTGGATTCCTGTAGTTATCTCTGATGTTTTAGTGATGTTATTCTCACTGTATAAGTTTATGTGTAAATGTTTAACACTTTATGCAAGGATACACAATGGCAAGGAAGTTTTCTTTGTGTAATATCACATTAGCATGGACGATGTGGCTATCTGCTTCAAAATTTGATTCCGGCTGTTTAAGCTTCTGGTCAGATTTAACCACCCTTACTTTAGCGGGAAAAAAGTTCGGAAAATACCTACTTCTAATGAGCGTGAAAGTGAAAAAAAAAAATGAAGATTAATGCATGTTAAATGTAACAATGCCTTACTCATCTGCACAACTCGAAAATGGAGTGGCAATCCTTGATATTTTTCGAAATGTAATTCTTTTTCATTACTCGTATCTAAAATTTTGCCACGTAAATGAAGGGGATCTTCCGAACTTTTCAAACAGGAATGTATATCTTGGAATAAACTGGTTTGCAAAATTCTTCAACACATATCATACATGCCATAGTCTAAAAATCATTATTTTTCGCAGATCTGGCCTTTAAAAATTTTGTCAGTTGTTGTCAGCTCCGGACTGTCAACCAACCCCATCTGGCCCTTACGTGATACGGTAATCCCTCCCTGAATGAGGAAACTTTCTTGCAAGGGCAGTCTTGTCACCCGGTTTGATAATTGTTATACCTTTAAATATCTTAGAATAAACCAGTGTTGAAAACATTTATATCAGAATTCACAATCGGTAAAAGAATTTTGGTAATTTGCCCCATTTTAAGGGCTATTTTTTGAAAAAAGTCAAAGTCTGGGTAAATTTCTAGGTAATTTTGACGTAAAAAAATCTGAGAGCTCAGGATGCAGATTTCAGGGAAAATTAACAAAACCTTTGAAGACCCCAAAATTGCTAGATGATCTGGCAAAAAGCCTAAACATAAGGCTCCAGAAGGTGCTCAAAAGGTTTTGGGTTTGTTTGAAAAAATTTCAGCAAACTTTTTAGTTTCGTTTTTTAAGGAGAAAAATTTTCAAATTCGGGTTTTCAGATCGAATTGGTCTCGTTTTGTTTTGGTCGAAAAAGTACTCACAATTATACTTTGGGAAAATGGCAAAAAATCATGAAGTGTGCAAATAAAAGAATAAAAGTAGCAAATATCAAGTAAACCTGTATTGAACATTTGAAGAACTTTATTTGCCTGAAATCTGCGCCCCATGTGTAACTTTGAAGATTTATGGTTGCACAACAAATTACAGATTAAAAGTAAAGCAGCTTTTTCTCTCAATTGACAGACCATTGTTGTCCAAGTTTATTTGCCAGACTTGCTTAGCACAGAGGTGAATAGTAGTTTCTAAGCACTTCGGGTCGAAAAAAACACCTGTCAATAAGCTTATGGACAAAAGTGTATGGATAACATGTTGACTAAGCCAGGGGTCGGCAACATGTGGGCGGTCGAGGAGCTCTTGGGCAAGTCCAAAACAGTGGGCCAGAGATCTAGTCGTAGTGGGTACTTGTGGTCCAAGAGTTCTTTGATCGTTGGATTGTGAGCCCATGAACCTTCAAGCATCTGTTTGGTGGGCCTCAGACTACACGAAGTCAAACTTGGTTGGCAGGACCCAAAAATGGTTGCCGACCCCTGTAATAAGTCACATTTTTTGCAAATACTCGGAGTGAAGGGTTGGCATCGGTTAGCCCAGGGGTCGACAACCGGTGGGCCACGACCCACACATGGGCCCAAGGATGGTCTTTGGTGGGCCCAATAGCCATGGGGAAGTCCAAAATAGTGGGCCCGAGAGCCATCCACAGTACTGTACTCTTGGGCCAAATTCTCTTTGATCGCTAATTGGTGGGCCCCTGAACCGACCAACGCCTGGTTGGTGGGCCTCCGACAAGACGAATCAAATTTCGTGGACCTTGACCCAAAAATGGTTGCCGTCCCCTGGGTTAGCTCATTGAGGCTCATTTAGGAGTATATTATTTACAAAATTTTAAGCTTGAATATTTTTTCATTGAGAAATCAGATTAGTCTTTAGATTAGCCTTAGCCTCTTCGAAATTTTGAAGAAGAAACAATATAGGTAAAAGTGCAATGTTGGAGGTGAAAATCATCGGAAAGCTCATCGAATATGAAGTCTTGTAATTTTTAGGCCAATTTCAAATTTCGGTCGAGATATTTTTGGATCTTTTAGAGAGGTTCGGTGATGCATTTTTGAGAATTAACGCTCGGACGAAAAATTGTTTTCTCTGAAGTAACATCTCCGAAAATTTCGACTTTTTGCGTAATTTGAGTGCTCGTACTCATGAATGATTGCTTTTGATAATCTTTAGCTGATATTTTTGTGCCAATATCTGCTTTTCCGTCTTACCACTAGACCCTATTTATTAGAGTCTCTAGCGCAGCCCCTATCCGCTTTCCCTTCGCTGTTTTTGTGTCCTTCAATGCGTAAAAGCGGTCAAGAAATTGTCCATTTATCTGTATGCCAAAAGAAGAAACAAACAAATACTTGTTCTTATCGAACCTGATTGGATAAGCCTTTTTTCCCCTTATTGCTGTGATTGGCCAACTAAAAATGGTTTGTTAAAAGAACTTAACCATTTTCCATACAATTTCTTTTATGGTGATCTGGCGCTGAACACTTTTCTTTCCTTTCGTGAAATACGAAAAATAAATGTTTCCACATCGGTTTCCACATAACCCACATGTGGGTTAAAAACTCTGAGGCAAAAGACACAATCCGAATCGGAACATTGATTACTTATTTAAATTGATTACTTTTTGATACTGAAAGAGGAAGAACCAGAAAATGAATTCGACCATTCAAAAGAAAAACATTTTCCTAGGGAGATCCAATTTTAAGTTATCTACTTTTTGGTTTCAGAAATCGTCCAAACAAAAACAGTTTTGCGGGAAATTTAAGTTTTCTAATCAAACAGCTCTCAAAATCTCTATTCTTCATTTGTGTTTAAGCAGCAATTTTCTATGATGTATCTATCCATTGTGTTTTAGATGTTGTGATACATGGCAAATTTGATCGAGTGTTATTTATGAGGTGTACACGTGTGTACATTTAGAAGGCAACCATGGGAGAGTTCAGGTGGCTCATAACTGGAACGAAATGAAGCTATTGAAGCAAATGCAAAATGAGAGGTAAATATTGCAAACAACCTACACTATGAACAACTCATGAACAAAAATACTGTTTTTAAAATTCTAAGTTAAAACATTCCAACCTCGCCCCTGTAACCAGTATCTATGCGTTAGATTATATTTCTGTCGAACGGGATCCGTTGTCGAAGTGTCATTGAAATGGAAATTATTTAAAATATACAAGTTTTTCACAATTGGCGCCGAAACCTTCAAAGTAAGTGTTGACCAATAATGACACTTGTGCAAACACTCAAACACTTTTAAGCAAAATCCGTTTTAATTTTTTCACCCCGAATAGTGGCATTAAAAATCAAAGATCTCATAGCGGTTAGATTTCAACAAATTTGAAAAATACAAGGTGTTGGCATTAATGCGGCATAATGATAAAAAAATCTTAAAAAGCTTCCATTTTCTCAATGAATACAAACAATATCCTTTCATAAGGTTTCTTTCTTCTCACGCTTTTAATATCGCAAGATTTGCAATGAGGGTTTGATTTCCATGTTCTTATCAGAAGCAACAGACAATTTTCCGGTCTGAGTTCAAAAATAGATATGAAGATTCACAAATCTTCACGTCTCCATGTCACCACTCTTCTTCCAAATCGCATTTTTTAGGGTTTTCGAGTCGTTATCAACAATCCACGTACAGAACAAACACCCCAATTAGCTAGCGATATGGAAGATGTACATTGAATTCCGACCACATTGTTTGACTCCATGAATAAAGCACCAACTACTGAGGGACGAGATCTTGTCCGTAACTAGAGCGGAATGTCCCTGTTGAGGAAACGTTCACTTCGTTGGTTTGGCAATCTTCATGGTCGATGGATAATTCACTTTGGCCACGAAGGTATGATTCTTCGGTCTTCCTATCAATCACAACGGCCTCAACGAACCCACAAAGTGGCTTGTCACCCACCCACCCAACACCCCATCCCAATGGTCATGTCTGTTTTCAACCGGTGAATATTCCCTCGGAAAGCTCAATCATCGAATGGGTGCCTAAGGAAGAAAGAAGGGTCTAGAAATTGGAAGGATAGAACTGACATCGCAATAGAAAAGTTTTCGACGAAATTCAATTGGAGGTGATGGCCAAATCCCAGTTTTTGATCGTGATCTCAGTTTTCTAAAACAAACTTTGATGGGTTTAAAACATAGTTCCTGGACTTTTGGGATAGGTTTCTTGGAAGTAACAGAGTCTGAAACTTAAAAGAAACAGCGTAAAACTAATTTACAAGTAAACAATTTGTATATGAAAAGAGTCAGGAGGAATCTATTTTTGGGGGGGTCCCTTTCAAGTCAGTGCTTCAGCTTAACGGTATTTTTGTGTGACAAACTAGTGTCATATGTTGCTCATAAAAGTAAAAGTTAATCTGCCATTGTTCACATTGCACAAAAAAATCAGTTTCAATTTGTTTACATCGTGATATGCATGCTTTGCCGTAATTTGTAACCGAAATATTTTCATTTAGAAAAACAAGAGATTTGAACGACTTAACATGCAATCTACTCTCAAATCCATTTCCAACTAGATTTGCAATCCTTGGACATTCATGTGAACATCTAGTTCACACATCACACATCAGTATGCTATCGGCTAAATTAGAAAGCATGGACGGCTCAAGGTTAGTCCACATTGTTCAGTGTTGTTCCTTTGCCTAAAATGCTGATAAACCGTCAAGATTAAATGATCTCTTGAATCATGGTGGACATCATGATTTCAATTCTGTCCTGTTGGAGGTGTTTCCAACCCACTCCTCTTTCTCCAAGACTAACCGACATTTGATTCCCGTATTTCGCTGTTTTTTTTAGAGTTGTTTAAAGCGAGGGAGAACTCCGCATGAAGAAAAAACCGAACGTCCATCAAAGGGACACTTGCTGTTGCAGCAATAATTTCTCACTTAATTGTCTATAATTTACATGCTCAACTAAACCAAAAATATTATAAAAAACTAGTGGTGGCGCACTGAATTTTTGATCGTACCATACTATCCGCACACTGACGTTAATTCAGGTTCAAAATATGATTACGACACAACCTTCGTGTCAGGGTGTAAGAGATGGGTAACCAGGTATTTGATGCCACTACTTCCAGTCAAGAACTGAAGCACAAGACAATCTAAAAAACTGACTTCTAATGGTTTGTTGTATTTTAAAATGTGAGTCCATGTGGGGAAAACATTAAAGCAACGGAAAACAGATCAGACGAGAGGAGAGTCCACAACAACAATCGACTCTAGCCACGTGCACGTGCACCTAATCAACAATGTCCCCCTATTCTTTTGGAGACATTACTTAGTGCTAACTTGCTAGTAATAACTTCAAACCAACTGATTTTAAGGATATGTTATATATCTTGGTTAGTCTTCTAAACTGCCATTTTGCATTATCACTATGAATAAATACAATGACTAGAGGTATGCGCACGAACAAGTAGTTCTTTAAACATAACATCAATTGCTAAGTAATGGGTCAACCTCGTTTGTTCTCGTTCGGAGTTCCTTAATCTGGCACATGATTGCCGACACATCCACATTGATATTGAATTTGTTGCCAAAAAGACAGTTTCCCTTGCGAACGAGTTCCATATCCTCGACCCCAAAATGGCACATTCGGCGGATTTGGCGACCCTTACATTCCGGATAATACCAAAGACTCTTACGCAGACACACATTCCCTGACCAATTGTGGCCAAGCCAATTATGAATCTCATCGTCGGGAGTCGAAGGAGGTGAGTAAATGTATTTCACATCTTGACAGGTATCCTCCACCAAGTTACAACGGTCCAGAAAAATGGTTCGATCTTCTTCGGGACCATCTGGTTCCTCGGATTTCTTTTGAGCCCACCCGCCGATCCATTCGAACTTGCGATAACAGGTTTTGTCGCTGAATGGTCTGGAAATAACAAAGGAAAGGAAAGAAAAAATAATTGGTGCACATTACGGTAAGTGACGTTCATTTTGTTTCCCCTTCTTAAAGTTTTAATGCACTTGCGGAAGCATATTTTTTATTTTTAGAAGGTGTTAAGTTCAAGTAAGCAACCCTAAGTTGGACGTTAAGGTCCTACTTCCTAAGGGATTTTTTTACTAACTTTACTTTTGAACACTTTTTAGGGATTTGAAGCAAGTTCTGTAGATATGGTGTCACTTTTTAAAGGCTCGAGCAATGCAAAAAAGATGCATTCTGTATGATTAGAATTTCGTCAACTTTGCAAACCTACATTTTATCATTCTACATGTTCAAAATTGAATCGTGCACTACGTATAGCATGTTCAGCTCTTAAAACAATCGGGCACTGCTGGGTGCTTCCAAAACAATTGTCACGATGTAATGTTCCAAAACTTACCAAACCCCTATCCTGGTATCAATTGCAATGCTCATTGATAGTTTTCTCAAGGTATCTAACTTTTAGACCTAATTTTGTGTATTGGGATGCTTGTTTCTAGTGAATACAAACTGATTTCACTTACAGAATATGCAAAAGAAATTGAAGATTTGTATAAAAGAGGAATATGGGTCGGCTGTTGAGGTAGTTTGGAAGTATAATAGAAGCAAAAGTGAAGCATGGGTGGATAAATTTTGCAACAGCAAATTGAGCGACAGAGGCTCGAATGTTAGGTGCACTAATTCTTATGGCTCAAGTCGAGAACCACTGACTTTCACTAGACTTGGATGCTTACGGAAACAATCAAAGAATGTTGACTACGTATTTCAATTTTTAGCTCAATCGAACGCTGGAGTCAAAAGTTATGTCTCTCAAAGTTCAGTGCAAATCCTACCGAGTATGAATGAACTAAAGGCTTTATATAAAGCCTTTAGAATGAACTAGCCCTTTTCTGGTAATTGCCTTACCATAAAAGGGGCGAACTCATTGATTATATGCTCTCTGCAGTACGTAAGTATGAGAAGGCACACCTTTTCACTACGTCATTCGATTGAGCTGAAAATTGAAATACGTCGTCTTCTGAATACAAGCAAGGTTTGGTTTACAGCAGAACGCAATTAAATTGATCCTTCTGGAAATCACAATCCTCACAGTCAGCCTCCCACTCCAGAAATTCAGCACTTCTTCCTCAAGTATACCAAATTTGCAAAGTATAGTATAGAAAACGCTGCTCGAGTTTAGTCTCTGTACATCAGATCCGTTTGAAAGGCAACTGATGTACGTACAGAGACAATATAGGTTATGAAGAATTGATTGTTGTCTTTTGCTATGGACGCTGCCAACCCCTGCCGCGTAGACATCGCTGTAGGCCAGCCAGCACTGTCCAGGCACTTGCAAAGAGACAAATTACCTAATTTTTCAAGTGAATTTGGCAACAATGTCACCAACCAATGTCCTTTTCCATCGGTAAACAATTATGATACTTATTTATAAGTACAATGTCACACATATTGCGAAATAGTTAAAATTATGTTGAGTTTTGTCTCTTCCCGAGTGCACGGACAACTCTGGCTGGCCTTTAGCGATGTCTACGCGGCAGGCTGGTGGGCGGGAATAGAGGGGGACAACATACAATTCTTCACAACCTCTATACTCAAGCAGCGTTATTTATACTCTACTTGGGGAAATTTGAGCCATTTTAACATGTGCTAGTATCCGGGTAGTATCATAACAAGGAGAAATGCAGTACAGGCAGCTTGTAAAAGTTAAGGGTTTATGTTCCCTCCTTTGAAAAAAACGGGTTTCATCAAGCTCGTCTTGACTATGATCACAAACTAGCCCCAGACTTCTCAGTTCTAGCTAAGCAGGCAGACTACGGCGACAGTTGTTTGATCCGTGACCTCTAGATGACTCAGGCTGTATTTTCAGGATTGACTCTGAGAATCAAACTTGAAAAGGGATATTTGCGTTACAAACAAGGTAGCGCCATCTATGACGTTCCTTATGAAACCATAATTTTTAACAATGTTGTTAGGTAATCCCTCATAGAGGGCGGTTTTGGCGACGTCAAAATTGAGATATCTCTATTTCATTTATCTATGCTATGATTGAGACGAGGTGAAGTTCAAACGAATTCATTTGCGGTCAGCGTGTTGAAATAAAAACAAGAAATGCAATTCACAGCTTACAGCTGATCACCAGTGCATGAGCTGGGTTTTTGCGATTGAAAACGCGGCTGATGTAGCGAAACTCGATCAAGCTTGGTTATTTTTAGTTGAAGCTTTTCAAAATACACTGAACAGTCACCACAGGCATCAAATCAATTCTTTAATAGATCAATGTAAAACTTACGAAACTTAAGGAATTGTGTTCAGTCTTACTGATAATCCTTGAGGTTCTGCTTCAACGTGAGTGTATGGGGTTGGTTTTCCGTTTGGTTGACCTCATTTTCCACTTCCAAAGTGGCTAAGGTTGAATAAAAGTGCTCGTCTGGACATTCAGTGTTCTTTAACCAATTGAAATACTCCAAAGAAACACGATGACTCAGAACGAAGTTGGCAAAATCCCTTAGAAGTGCAGCATTTTTGTAACCTTTCATGATCATGATGTTACATGGTGGAGCATACGGATTCTCGCCCATCCATTCCCGCTCAAGGTTGGTTTCATCCGGACCACCTCTGAAAAAGGCTATCGGCAAACTCTCCTATCTTTCGACCTCTAGGTGTTCACGTGCTTACCGTTTGATCCCCATGAGTCGATTCTGTCGCTCGGAATTCTCATTTGGTCCCACATCGATCACACTCCTATTAGTTTGGGCCAGCTGTTTTCGGAATTCTTGGTGCGACATCAAAGGCAGTTCAGACGAGGCCAAGTTCAAATAAATCCTCCATTGGTCATTCTTGTGCATGGATTGTTGCAGACATATCAAGTCTGCTCGAAGGACGGATTCGTCTTGCCAAATCACTGGGATAGGATGCTTGGCGATGAAGAACGGGGTGCCTCTGAACTTTTCCCGGTAACAACGAACTAGTCCTTCAACAGCCTGATGAGTGGCCTCGTTGGCCTTTGGGTCCAAATGAATGCAATGGGTATCCTTTGGTCGAAAATGGACGGCCAGATACATTTCAAAAGTACCCACTTGTCCGTTGATGAGATGGCCGTGAGCGATCGGATAATCCCGCTCTTCGGGGGTGACATCTTCAAATGCAAATGTCTGAATAATTTCGAAGTAGGCCTTGCAATTACGCGTCCGATTGATGATGGCAGCCTCACTTAAGTAGTGCTTGAATTGTCGCCTCAAAGTCTCGTTATTAAATGATTGACTATTGGAACAATTCACGAGCGAGAGAGCATTAACTAGAGTATCTCTTGGATCGAGATTCCGTTGCAAGAAGTTCAGATCATCCAAAGGAAATGTTTTCAGAGCACTGGAATCTGACCATCCACTCAAAAGAAAATAGAGTATTGACACTGCCAGGTACACCAAAGCAAAGGCTAGTAACTTCCGTCCTCTTTTTAAAGGCCACAAGCACAAACGATACAAGGGCAACCTCATTAGGGTTAATGTGGAGGAAATGCTAGCCAATACAGAGAGCCTGCTGAGCTATTTATTGACGGTGTTGTTCGAGTACAGACGCGATTGCTGGAGATTTGGGCACATAAAGAGTCAAAACACGGTCAAGATATGGTCAGTCTTTCCTATCCACTCGCTAGGTTTCAAGGAATCACGATTAAATTCATTCTTTAGTCCTCAAAATGGTAGTAGGAAGCTTTGCGATCAAATGTCACGTCAATACCTGGATGAACAGTTGATCCCTAGTTTAACAGTACTTGCAATCGGACAACTGTTTTTAGTTTTTGCTCCATTTGAGTATCTGAGAAGGCCTCATGTGATTATTTTAAGCCGCTTCTACACAACACTGTCAAATGAAGCCACGAACCGAAATGACATACACTCGGAGCACTCGTATCGATAAAGACTTGTACTGTACAATGATTGGACTCCAAAGAGGATTAATGGTTTTGTCAACCAACGATGACACTCAGTAGCACTTTGTGTCCGAGTTATTGTCACATAATTATGTTTACTTTCAAATTGAACCCTAGAAGACTTTCGACGACTAGGAAGCAGCAACAGATTAATTGAAGCTAGTTTCGTTTACTTTATGTTTCGAACATTACAGGGTCGGCGGACGAAATTTAGACCACTTTAAACGATCATGAAATTTTCAATTTTCGAAAGATTTCTTTCAAATTTTCAGTTTCAGAATCACAGAATATTATTAAATAGGCGTTTTTTTACATTTTCCTGTTGGAAACCTAAGGACTAAATGAGATCATGGCAACAATGAGATTACTGGGACAGTTGGCTCAGTGCCTTGCCTTTGGTCCTCAGGGAGAGGAACCTAGAACTTTGGGCTGGAAAGGAGTATTTAGTATCCCAGCATGGCTGACTTTTATAAATCAACTAAAGAATGAAGTCTATGAGCCTATGAGCCTCAATTAGATCTGAAACGGACACGTTTTATTTACTAAAAAGCCAAAGTCTATATTTGGCCAACCGACCCTGTAGGTTACACATTCTGACATGAAAGTAGTGTCGTTACCCTATTTTGAAGAACCAAGATGTTACGGCAATTTATGGACAGTTTGGCCCGATCAAATAACCAGTGTGCCCCCCACTAGTGTCTAAAATATTTTTGGTTTAGTTCAGCATGTGATTTATATACGAATAATTAAGAAATCCTTCCTAGAACAGCAAGTGTCTCTTTGACGTCCGGTGTTTTCTTTACGTTTTACTTCGCTTTTAACCTCTGCAAAAACAACGATAGGCGTAAATCGAATGTTACTCGGTCCTGAACTTTGAGCCGCCCACACTTTCCAATTTGGTCGATAGTATCCCAACATCAATTCCAAGGATAGAGCAACTAGTTGGGGGTGGATCGGATGTTTAGTCGTTAAAATTTATTGATACATAATGAAAATATTTTGGTTCAAATTACGATAAAACTTTCATGTTGTTTTTTTGTGTTTCCGGATGCATGTGCCTCATGAATTGACTTCCGTCTCTTT
This sequence comes from Tigriopus japonicus, assembly GCA_010645155.1. Lineage (NCBI taxonomy): Eukaryota > Metazoa > Arthropoda > Copepoda > Harpacticoida > Harpacticidae > Tigriopus > Tigriopus japonicus. Next base: position 948,427 of record JAAGOF010000185.1, on the reverse strand, counting down.
AAGACTTTTTTACGTTCTCAGGCCTTTAAAATGACGCCATATAAACGTTAGCTTCTACATAGTTGATGTGGAATCAAAACTTTAGCTAAGTTATGCCTAAATAGGCTTAAAATACGCTTGAAGTCTATATTCGAAGCATGCTTGTAGCGTGCCTTGGCACAAGTAAAACAGACCAGCTATTAGTATTGTTTCACTTGTGCTGTCTGACGAAACATGTGTGTAAATTTCGCATTAAAAAGACAAATTACTGGCATCTTTCCGAGGAGATATATAAAGTTTCTGGCATTTAGACATTCCAACTTGGAACAAATTTACTCTCCAGAGACGAATAGGTTATAGTTGCAACATTACATGAATAAGAACAAAAGTAACTTAACTTATAAAGACATGCAGCTAAGTAAGCAGTTGTAGTGAAGGAGGCCAACTGAGGAATAGCCAACCAAGTACCACATTCTTGGTTCGAATCCCGGGCTTGCCGAAGCCTAGTGCCCTGTGATATTAAGCTACATGCATGGCCCTTGACGGCTTAAATGGGCGAACTTGGGGTCAAACCCGAGGTTGAGGTAAGAATTAATGCTCGTTTTGTGGAGCGGCAATGTCCCCACAAAACGAACAGACTCTATCAGATAGCAGCTGCGAAGCTGCATTCTCACTCCAAAAAAAATAGAAAACATGTAAAGAAGAGTATATTCAATTTTTTTCCAGTCTTTTAACAACAAAAAAGTGCATATTTTTAAGAATACTTTTTAAGAATAAAACAGCCTTTTGACCTACTTTTTCCATTTGTAACAACAGTGTTCCTTTTTGAACATTTTTCAAAACATGTTGGTTTTATAATCATGCAATTCTAGATTACAATCCTCTCAATGATCTATTTACTGCCTTTGTGATCAACGTTTCCTTCCGAATTGCACGGCGACGAATGGCATGGCATTCGAGTGCTCCGCAAACCCGGAACCTCCAAGCCAAAAGTGGAACAAAACATTGCGGAGAAACTTCAGCCTTTTTCTTCAACATGCTGGGAAAAGCAAACCTGCTCAAAAGGATCCTGGTTTCTGGGTTTCGTTCAGGAAGGAATGAAGGAGGGAAATCGTGACTGAGGGCGGATGCAGAGAGGGAATCGGGGATGGATTGCTGTTTCCTTTTCTTCTTTTCCCCCTTTTCCATTGAGTGACTCATCGAGCGAGCCCTTGCGTGTAGATTGCGCCTGATCTTCCTCATTTGGGAACGATTTATTTCGTTTATCCGACACTCAATGAAATGCTCTTCCTTATTAACGTTGTTAATGTGTCTAGATTCTTCGACAGATACGTTTTCCTATTTCAAGCGTGAAGTCAAGTTCAAATACCTTTTTATCATAAATTTATGAAAAGATATTCTTGTTCCACAATAGTGTTTTGTCCTTTTGGACGCTTGATATGTGTTCCTTGTTCCCCTTTTCTTCAGAGTCAGTTAGAGGACCCAAATTATCTAGCTCAAAAAGTTCGCTTACCCTTAAGATTAGACAATTCTCGAAGCGACGGTTATAAACTTTATTCGCGTTTTATCACGGTCTATTGGTTTTGCACTGCTAGCGTTGCACTCCTTCCTACAAAAACACACCATAATTGTTCTCCACAATATTTCGTATTTTTTCATTAAAGGTTACGTACATAATATCAGAATATGTTGATAACGCCTCCTTTGAAAGTGATGGAAGTAGGACCAGTCAAAAAGTGCAAAATTAGTTTTGTTAGGATAAATTCAGGTATTCTTTTCTTGGACTAAAATTCCGCCTTTTTCGCAAATTCGTCCTAAAATGCAAAAAAAATGTTTGGACTATCGTTTTCTAAATGTTACATTTTGGAAGATTATTTTCAGATTTGAAAGTTAAATCTTATGTTATAGGTAAAGCAAGGAAAAAAAGGTCATACCTAAAAATTTTTTGTTGTCTTTTTGGGTGTTTTTGCCTCAAATTTTTTTTTTAAATTTACTACTTATTTTCGCATTTTCTAAAAACAGGAAAAAAGAGAAAAAACAACTTTTTTTTCGCGATCTTCAGACCCAAAACACTTTTTGGGAATTTGAATGCGACCAAAAAAGGGTCATGATTTTTTACCAAGGTGAAAGTGCGAGTGCAAACGTTTTTGCCTCAAAAATCGATAACAATATTTGCCGACTAAAAACAACAGACAGACCAGATTTACCCTATTGAGTGACAAGTTGAGGAGAAAAAACATTTTTTTGGCCATTTCTAGCAAAAATAATCTTTTGTGGTCACTTTGAGCTGGAAGGAAAACTTTTTTGACCATTTCTGGCAAAAAAAATGTCCATACTTAAACCTACAAACTTTTCAACCTTTTTCTTTATTTGAAAGTTGAATAAAACTGCCTTGTATTCAACTTATTTTCCGCACTCTTATCAGTAAGTTCAAGCAATCACAAAATGGTGAAAATCTTAATGAAAATTGACCTTTTCAAAATTTGAGAGTAAAAATCTAGCCCAATAACAGAATATTTCCTGTCAACAACGACATCTTGATTAAAACGTTCATATTCATATGTTTTTCATTCATATTTCTTATTGTATATTCAGCTTTCATTCTGTTCCCAAATATAAGCAAAATTAGATTATCCCATAAGGCTAGTTATTTCTTCTTCCCAGATGTTTTTTGGGGGATTGGTTGTGTTTTTTTCTACCAAGACATGGAATGTGATTCCCTGTAAACAATAAATCATAAGTATAATAATTTAAACCATATTAATTTATACGGAATTCGGTCCACCAACGAGATACTGTTGGCAGATATGGACAATCCTTGAATAGTGGGTTGATCAGGAATAGTATATTAAAACTTGTTCAATCCTGCTTTAAATGCTTTTAGAGGATCAGCTCCTACATAATCCCGACGAAGACTAATGGGCAACAAATCGAATAATGAAGGAGAACGATAAAAAAAAAAAGAGAGAAGGACTTCATTGTTCGAACTAGCCTGAATTCCTTGGGATTTGGAGGTGCTCGCAAAGCACAAGTAAAACCTCTACGGTCGCTACGGCTAACCGTGAATCCTGTGCGGAACTCTCGGCAACCAAAAAGAAGACTTTCTTTAAGTCATCAACTACACGGTCCGCCTTAAACGCGATTCCGCTTTGAAGGATTCTAGTTCGCTTATTAGTGATCTGATAAAAGTTTAATTCAGGTCTAATTGAATTGGAAAGAGCAAAGTGTGCCATTATCAAAAAATGGTATATTTTTTATAATTGGTTGGATCTTAAGTTATTTTTTATTATAAAACCACATGAAGTGCTCTCTGTTTGTGGCCAAGACCTTGGCGATTCTGTCCCTGACCGTTTCACACATTTGACTGACCTTGGAGACCTCCAAGACGGTTCTCCAGTTTTTTTCGATTATGGCATTTAGGACTTGGATGTTGGGGTGCCGCCTGGAATTGATCACGCCCTCAACCACTGACCACACCTAAAAGTCCACGGGGTTTAAAAAGTTGGGGTCGGGGGACGAGGATGGCCATAATTTTTTGAGACAGAAGGCCTCTGGCTCTCAGTTTTTGGAGAGATGATCCTGGGCTGCATGCACAGTATGACAGGGTGCCCCGTCTTGAATCAGGACCACCTTCCTCTTACACTTGGGCCCATATTCTGAGGCGTAACATAACCTTTCCATCATTTCCAACCAATCCAAACAACATTATGGATGTCCGGTGATTGGTCTTCATGGCCGCCTGCAAGTTAACGTCTGCCTTTTTAGCCACCACCCTCCTGTTCCTCTTGTTGGCCACCTGGTCCACAACAAAGAGCATCTCATCGCTCCACAAAACCACTCTTGCTCCCCCTTTTGCTCTCATTCCCCCTAAACCAGTCCTCCAGCTTTTGGCACCTTTCCATCTTCTTTTCCTTCGCCATCTTGGACAAGAGGGGCCTCTCCAAAGTCGGGAGAGACTTGAAGCCAGCGGCCTTGACAATTCTCGTGGCAGACGTCTGAGAGCAGTTGCAAGCATCGGAAAACTGTTTGAAGTTCAAGAAAGGCTGCTCCCTGACTATATCTTTCACCTGCCTGATGTTGGTGGGGGTGACTTGGCTGACGGGCCTCGCCTCACCCATGGTGCATTCGGTCAAGCAGACATTGGCCTTGAGAGTCCTGATGACCTTTTGGACACTTTTTACATTAAAGCCAATGGTCTTGGCAATGTGACAGTCGATTTTTCCGGAGTCGTGCATGGTCTTAATGACTTCGCGGCTGGCCCAGACTTTTGCCTTGTTGCCATTAGACATTTTAGGCTCCATGCTGAAACGGACCAAGATCACTAAAATCCTTGTCACAAGCGCAATTTTGGTCATAGAAAGGCCTGCTATAGCTCATACGAAAGCTTAATAGTTGCCCTTTAAATTATTGAAACTTATTTTTGAATAGAATTGACCTCGAGTTCACCAGAGGTCGGCCTCTAAGCAGTTTAAGGCCCTTACTTTGAACCGGCCTAGACCGGTTGAGTCAAGTGATAGGATTAAAAATTATTTTTCAGCTGACACTTTAAAGTAACTTTTGTTTACATAATAGCTTTTATAATTCTATTTTCTACACTTCCCACTTAAAATCTAACTCATAGCGGAATCAAGTTTATGGCGGACCGTGCAGACTTTTTTGAGTCCTGATCATGCTCTTCACAAATTAATTTTGTGTCATCAGCATGTGAAGAAATACTGGCTTTTGTTCTAAATTTCTGGAGAGGAGCAATAAAGAGAATAAACAAGAGCGGACCTAAAATTGAACCTTGCGAAACACCTGACTTGACATCATACATGCCACTAAATGATCCGTCAACCTTGACTTTTTGCTTTCTATCACTCATGAAACTACCAATCCAATTTAGGACCTTACCCTGGATCCCAAACTCTAAGATCTACCTTATCAAAGGTCTTGGCAAAGTCAAGATACACTATATCAACTGACTCGTGACTTTCAAGCCCCTCAATGATTTGCTCAATATGGTCAACCAATTGGGTAATTGCACTAAAATGGGCTTGAAACCCATGCTGTTCGGAAGGAATTAAATCATGGACTTCCAAATACTCAACAAGCTTGGACTGCATGATCTTCTCAAAGACCTTTGCAATGGTGGAAGTCAGAGAAATGGGCCCTTTATTACTTGGGAGCGGCTAATCTCCGTCTTTCAAAATTGGAACAAAATGGGCTACTTTTAAAGAAGAGGGAACTTGCCCTGGTCCAAGATTTTGTCACATCAAGTAACAAAAGACAGGGGCAAGAGTCTCTGAGCATTTCATTAGAAACTGAGATGTCACACCATCGGGTGAGGAGAACTCGAGAGCTTTAAGCTCTTGACGGCCTCAAAAGCATCTTGATCTGTGACTACCAAAACCTCCAATCGATTATCCTGAATATCAATGCCAGTGCAGTCTCATCAACAACGTTACTGCAGTCATGGCCTGCTTTTCCTACCCTCTTCCCCACTATGTCCACTATGTGGAAATTTTTAGACTAACGTTTCGTCACCTAACTCTTTTTTCGCGAGGTCCAATTTTATTGACATGTATTACATTTGCCTAAAATTACCGGCGTCAGGAGCTAGCGGAAGGTGTATTTTCATCAAAATATGGTGGTTTTGTTGGTCAGGGTATTCGGTCAATTACAATTGGGATAACGGGGTATAAATAATCTGCAATATCTATGAAGAAATAAATTACTGACATTGTTCACTTTGTAATGAGCAACAATGTGCAGGATAGCTAGGTTCGTCTGTTTCAAGGATTCCAAGTCCTGTTGAATGCAGGTCAATTTGTTGTTTCTCAAAAGGATGATAAAGTAAGCCAAGCCAAGCTTCAATAGTATGGCTTTGACTTGAACGTTCTGAACGAAAATTTACAGCCCCAAAGTACTTGTATCTAAGATTCAAATATCTCAAAGGAGATGAAAAAAGATAATATAACTAGAATGGAAGTCCCTTTATTTACCTGTATCATGTTGCTTGTCTCGGTTACAAATTCAGAACCAGGCTTGAAATGAAACGTGCCTGGCCTTGATCCGGAATTACTTGGTGGCGTCGAACTTAGAGGGTTGAAACATATACATACTATGTGACATATTTTGTTTTATGTGAAATGTCTATAACATTCCACCGAAACTCTTTTAGCATTTCTGAGGAGCCAACTTGGATAACGAAGCCGACTGGATTCCCCCTCCTTCTCGGATTGCATACACTCGATTGAGATGGTCCTCAAAGTTTCATCCCATGGGTGCCTTTTCCTTAGCAAGATCAATTAAGGAGTGTGCATTCGCTTGATTGACTCAAGAAAAGCTCGGACACGTGTCGGAGGAAAAGGAACAGCACCAGCAGGGGGTGAAGTGAGTGGAGAACAGAATTCAGAACAAATATGTACACGACCACATAAGGCTTACCATTGAAGCCGGATACATAAGCACACCATCTGTTCCTGGAATTTGATATTGGGATCAAGGCTGAATTTTCAGAAACACGACCTAACGAAGTGCTAGACCATTTGTCTTCAATCTTGTCAACCTAACCACAGTCATGATGAACTACGAAACAACATTTACATGGACTCGTGATAGCAACCAACAAACAGATTTGAAGACTTGGCAGGGTTTGATGTTAGCTTGCTGTTGTAGGTAATATTTGTCGGTAACTACATACAGCTTATAGAATAGAAAGGGTCAGAACAAAAGTTTTGACTCAGTCTTTGTTATAAAGAATGCTTTGTGAACGGTTGTTCAGAAGTCCCTAGAGTGTTGCACTATATATGTATTCAGGGAGGGAGCAAGTTTCGGATCAGATTTCATCGCTCGTCAAATCGCATTGTGATGCTATTAGTGCTCACTACTAACACTGGATGTGAGGTTTTATTGCAATTGGGAGTTGGCTTGACATGCAATGCACTTCGTTCAAACTCGAAAGGTCCTTTTTTGTTCTATCTTCATCAGCATCAAAGCTAGCAAAAGAGGTTCCCCGAGTTCCGACGAGGAGCATCAGGCTTTTTGCTCCAGTTTCAACACGGCCGAGCGAGATTGTTCCGTCAAGCCACCATTCTGGCAGCAATCACTCGGATTCTCAATGCGAAACGACCATCATCATCTTCACTCCATGGACTTGGTAGTACATGTACGTGTATGGGAGACAGAAGGAGAGAGGGAGACGAATCTAGAGTTTTTCGCCGTTGGACATGAGAGGTCCCTCCATTCACATCTACTTACATAATAAAGCAATATGTTCCGAATTGCTGCAAAGAGAGGAGGCCAATGCATTTCGTGACGCTCAAAGCTCTTCTTCCTTTTCCTTCCTTCCTTCCTGCCTTCCTGGGCTGTTTTGTGAGAATGCATTGCCCCTCGTATGTTTCCAGTTGATTCCATCCATTCAGTCAGGTCAAGATCAATAGATTACCTACAAACTTTACGAATACTGGAACATGAGCGAGGATGATATTGAGAACCGCCTCTTGCGGGCCCCGGCGTTCCACGTTCAGTTGAGCTTGGTGTTTTATGTGTTTTGAGATTGCATTATGGTTTTGTCTCTCATTTTGGTTACTATAATCAAATAGTTCCTCGTTATCAAAACATCAAATGTGATATCAAAGTAAGGGCATTTTCCTTCAAAGAATGCAGGGGATGATTAGTTAATTGACGGAGAGTCACAATATCACATGTCCAGGAATTTCCGCAAGATTTGATCTGAAAATACCTAATACTCTGAACTCGTTGTTTTATGAGTAATCATTTGTTTCGTATAGAGTCTCGCAGTTCAAGACGTGGAGAGCATGCCATTATATAGAGACCCAATCCATGTAGTTTTTTTACATAGCAGCAAAGAAACAATTTTGTACATAGCATTACATATGTTGTATTTTACTTTTTATGGCAATTTTTGAAGTAATTTGCGTTTCTTTTTCATTTCTCGCTGTAGCCATTTTTTCTAATTTAAAAAGCTGTGTACTTGTAAAACGACAAAATTGCTTCTGTTTTTCACAATAGTGTTCAAAAATCAATAAGTCTGAAAGCTTCCCCATCTTATTTTTGAAGGTCTGAAATTGATCACCAAGGCGTCCAAGTTTTGGTAAAAAATTGTGCTAAAAAATGTAGTATTTTTGGTAATTAGTGTTTTTTTTGATTTATTTTTGGCATAGTCGTTTCCCACACGAAACGACTTGACTTGGCGTTCTCCATTCCATACATGCCCTCCACCCCTTTGAGATAAAGGCTTGCTCAAACCGTGCCAGACCACGTCCTCGACGACTACGAAGACGACACCATCGAAGAGTTCTTGCTCAGTAATGTAATGAAATCGGATTTTTTTTTGGTAATTTTACTAGCACTTGTCTCATTAAGTGCAGAAGAAATTGAAATTTTCCTAAACTCCCATCATTTGTAAGTCTTACTTCATACCTTGGAATTGCTGATGAATAAATTTCACATTGTTGCAACTGTAACAAATTCTCTCTGCGTCTTAACATACTTTGATTTTGACATCTTTTTCCACATCTTTCTGAAGGGAACAAGCATCTATGGAACAAGCAATTTCCCAAGATTTTTAAAGTTTCCCAATTTTGTATTTTTGGAAAAAATCGCCAAATTTAGTGATTATATGGTAAATTATTATTTACATGTATCTGATTGACCCAAAAATAAACAAAACATTTGTTGTTGCAAGTACAACATACAATGTCGGTTTGCTTCCTAACTTGGATTTTGATCAATAAACGAGTATTTTCCAGAATAAATTAGCGGAACAAGCAATTTTTCCGCATTTTTTGTAAAATTTCCTCCATTTTGGTAATTTTGGACAAAAATTGAAGATTTTGGTAATTCCATTGTAAAATGTATTGCACAACTATCTGGTGACCCGGTTGATCACTCTGATTTGGTCGCCTTCTCCTTTTCCCTTTTTCTCTTTCCTCATATGTAGAGAGTGACTATTTTTGAAACTGAGGTTGACATTTTAAATCTGAAATAGCTTCAGAATGAGGCAAAAATTATGACATCCTTACATTTTAAGGCTGTATCTTTATATACTACTAATTAACAACTTGAAGGTGACTACCGCCTATTTTAAATCACTGGGGTTGTACGAGAGGCGTTCAAGCTTTGCAAAGTAAAAAGTTGTTTTCAGGAATTTCTCTGCACCTGCACTCAAAAAATCTGATAGATGCATCTAGAGGTCGCTTTTTTCACTGTTTTTGGCACTTGCTAACAAAAATTGTAAACTTATGAAGTATGGATGGTTCTTTCGGTGAAATAGGTGATAACCTCGAATAAGTTTATTTGTTGATGGCATCGAAATCAAGATCAGTACAAGGCAGATTCTTTTTAATATCGTTTTCAAATGTAATAATTGATACGTATCACTCGCTAAACGAATCCAAAGTTAGAATATCAATATCATTCGTGTGTTCATATTAGGCGTGTCTCATCATCGCAGTCATTTTTAGAGTTAAAATGAATTATTAGAGCACAACAGTCAATCCATTTGACTACCATTAACACAATGCGGACGATTTGAAAGGTAGCCGCCATTTGTCATGTCTGTTTCCACTTTTTCACAATTTCCACTATTTAAAATCCCACTGGGCCACAAGGGCCGATCCTGGCTTTGGAGCAATGTCTGTTTGAGTTTGTTTTTGAGTGGCCCGAGTAGTGCTGCATTATTACAGCTCTGTAATCCTCAAGTCGCGGAAATATGTTTTCCACAGTTGGTCAGGGCAATAAAAAACGCCCATTTTGGGGTCTGTCTCCTTTTGTCCTTCAAGGCGAAAACGTCCCATAAAGAGACAGACGGAGTTTTTTTTCGTTGAAGCTGTTTTTGTGTTTCGCTTTTATGAGCCCAGACCAAACACCATCTCTTCTACTTCTACTACTACTTCTACCACTACCACTACTAGAGTACTTCTACTTTTCTGTTGGGACCGGATGGTCGACACTATGAAAAGCTCGGACCGGAAGCCATCTTTCATTGTGCAGTGGGTATGAAGTTCAGTCCCAACTTTTTGTTCTTGTCAACGTCCCAAGGGTTTAAAACCCACTTGCCATCATTGTCTTGTGTTGTGTGCGTGCGTAGGTGCTTCACTACAATGATCGGAATAGTGGGTGGTGCTCTCTTCCCGTTTTATCGAGATCGTGTGGAAGAAAGAACACATCCATATTCAAACGAGGGGAGTTGGATTAAGTAAACACAATCGCTCATTTTCTGGAATTGCTTTCTGAACAAAGCGTCGTCAAAGTAAGGCTGGGATTCTTCTTCAGTCCCATCGTCGTCCTCCCTTGAAACTCCCCGTCCTCGCCCACTTTCATTCGTTCGTTCGTTCGTTCGTTCTTGCTTGTCTTGTTTCATCAAGTTCAGGGCCTCCAGGGGCGAAGGGACGAACGAGGAATTGGAAGAAGATCATGACAATGATACTTTGCTCCCCTTGCTTGGTTTTTATTCCTCACACTGGTTGGGAGGTAAGGAGGCAGTGGGTGCGTGAGTGAGCCGCTCGACACTCGGGTCCAATGGAACAACCAATCGATTTCAGCCTTGTTCTTTTCTCCCCTCCCGTTTCTAGATGAAGCTTTCCTCCCTCCCTCATTGTTCCCACTTTCACGCCTCGACGTGGAATCACTGCCGAACCTTTTTGGGCTCCCCACCTTTTCGCCCTTTGCCTAGCTTTGGCCCACGAGTCAGAATCCTCTTCAGAACAATTCCGATCTAAAAGATCAGCAAACAAAACTGACAGCAACAGCTCATCTGGGGGGCTTCCTTCTTCATTATCGATTGGGGATCGCCGTCCAGACGGTTGCACCCCCGCCCAAATCTTAGTATCTCTTGTTGCCATTAGTATTCAAGTCCAAGCGATGGGAATTAGGCTTGAACTCAATGCGGATGTGGGCGCCCACTGAAGCTAAATTCGGTCGCCAAGATCTTCTCGGATCTGCTTGTTCAAAAAAAAGCAGAAAAGATGCGGACGTAAGTCGTCCCAGACATCGTCTCTGATATTGGCCACTCCGTTCAAATCATCCCCATAAAGCTGGACCAGTTTAGTCTGTGAGACCAGAGGGGGAAGTTTTGGCTGGGGTCGGTCTAAAAAGTCGTTTCCCACACGAAACGACTTGACTTGGCGTTCTCCATTCCATACATGCCCTCCACCCCTTAGAGATAAAGGCTTGCTCAAACCGTGCCAGACCACGTCCTCGACGACTACGAAGACGACGCCATCGAAGAGTTCTTGCTCAGAAGGTCATTCTCATTGAAATTATGTTCACTTCCGCGAGAGCTTGGGCTCTGGTCACTGGTAGGTCCATTCACGCCCAGTTTAGGAGCTGGCAGAGCCGTACAAGGATTTGAGGATTGCACATTGCCTCCTTGGGTCTTGAGTGGAGCGGGTTTCCCAGTCACGGCCGTTGGCGATTCTTTATTAGCTTCCGAAACGACTGACGGATCTCCTCCCGCTTTGGCCTCGACTTCTCGAATGGGCTCATTCTCATCTTTAATACTAGTGAACGTCATGGATGAACTAGTTTGGAAAGGCTTGAGCATCGTCGGGGGACCATTTTTGCTCCTCACCACGATTGGAACGGTTTCCGACGAGGACGAAATGATCACCATATGGTCGGACGGCTGTCCTCGAGCCGGCCGCGTCGGAAGACCTTCAGTGGGAATGACAAAATTGGGAGAGGATTTATCTTCGTTATTTCTCACATTGGGGGCAAAGTGCACACCCTTGTATTGCGGAGGTGGGGGCAATACTCGACTGCCATCTTTGGCTACCTTGCGAGGCATCGTGCGGCATTGTCGGGTGGTTCTAAGGCTGTCTGACGATGCTAGCGAGGGCTTTTTCATGGTGAAATGTTTGGGGTGTTGAGCTTTTTCGCCTTGGACTCGAGAGGTACACTTATTATTGTGGCTCCTAAAGCAAGACGAATGATCTTTTCCTCCATTTGAAACAAAGGAATCATCAGCAAATGGTGTAGGGGGTGAAAGCGCCACCAGCTGAGGCTGAAGCCCTTGAGCCGCGGATCCACGACCTTGAGCACTTCCAATCGTCGGTGGTGCACTTTGGACCATGTCAAAACTGGAGCTACGCATAGGCCTAGGGTTGGTTTGATGCCGCTGGGAATGATGTGGCTGTTGCACATGTTGAGACTGAGTAGGGTTTGACTGTGGGTGCCGTTGATGCTGAGTATCACTTTTCGCTCCACTGGCGGCTAAGGCCTTTATCTTTTGCTGAGGCAGAAGATGGCTGAGTTGGTGGAGTGTGGTCTCATGATAGCTATCTTGGTCGTCATTGAGACTAGCACTGCTGTTACTGTCTTCCCGATCGTCCAAGGATGAGGAAATGCCCGCAGAGGTCGTTTTGTCGCCCGTCATCAAAATGGCATTGGACAGGGCAAGCTTCATCTCGTCTCGGCCGGACAAAGCTGTGGCAGCGGCTGCCGCTGATGCTGTAGTAGTGGAAGAGAGGCCCTGAGTCAGCAATTGGGTATTATTGAGACCATTACCATTATTAGTGTTACCGAAGGAAGAGGAACCCATCGGCGACGAAGAGGTGTCGATTTTTGTTGCCGTGGAAGTTTTCTTGTCGGAAGTAAGATCCGTAAACGAGGTCTGGCTATTTGATTTGGAAGGTGTGGTTAAGTGGGACTGTTGCTGTTGTTGTTGATAGTCATTGTGATATAGATGATGAGGATGGTTATTATGATGTTGGTGATGGTGGTTATTGGCACTGACCACACTGGAGGGCCCACCGTTGGTATTGTTGTTGGAAATATGCACATTGCCCGAGGTAATTGATGCAGTCATCTGAAAAGACAAAGGCCAAAGGTAATGCCGATAGCTTCAAGGGAAAAGCGATAATACATGGGGAAGTCACTTAACAGCATGGGGAAAACTTAAGTAGTAAATACATACACAGAATGTTTGTTTAGACACAATAGACGTTCTTCCTGGTTTCTCTCCCATTCAAGTTAAATTTATGAGTTGCTTATCCTTGAGGCTTTGTTCCTTTTAAAGGCCCAATTTCCATTTATTGTTGACATTGAACTCAAATTTGAATCCTTGACATGATCATGGGTCGCATGTTAACGCATATAAGATTTTTTTAAAGTACACCAAAATCAAGTCAAATTAACAAGCCTTAAGTATATACTCGCGCCAGCCGCAGTGTTTGAAACTCATGCGACCTCATATTTGAGGCTAAATGTAAACGAACCTCCGCAATACTTGCCTCTCACAAGTCTGCACACTTAAGCTCCCTTTTGCAAGATACATGGTTATTATCAGACGAGTGATGCTTCCAATGTCGTGTCAAGTTCACAAGGAAGTGGGAGTGCAAATCTCTATTTTGAACTTTGTTTTGCATTACGCAAATACTTTTCAATTGATCCAAAAATATTGTTTTTAGTGTACAATCCAAAGGCAAATGAAACGCTTGACGATAGAGTAGCTCCAAAACCAAGTGGTCAATGACCGGCAATCCGGAGAACCAAAACATCCATCAAGGGTTGAACAAGCTCCTAATTTTCCTTCCCCCGCCCTTTCCTCCCATTTGCCCACTTTCCCAACCCAACCCTCGGCCCTTACACGCAGCCAAGGCATTCATTCGGCCTGTCAGTCAGAAAGGGTTGAAGGGAACTTGAACCTAATATCCACTTCTCCAGCTGTCTTCCCATCACCCTTTCATTCATCACTCATTAGCTCCATTGATACAACGTAGTTGTTTATTTCCTTTAGAGACGAAAGGGAGATCAAATGTGGCATTGAGAAACACGAAAGATAACAAGGATCGAGATCAACTTTCCAGTGCCTCGCCAACGCGTCTAAAATGTTGTGTGCATGTAGGTATTTGTATTGGTATTGTTTACAGCTTAGTGAAGTAACACATGTATGTATTTAGACTAAAAACGTGTTTGTCCTCGTAGCTTAAAAATTCTCCAAAACACCAAATTTCCTGAAGGCAATCATTTGTTAAGCAAGGGAACATTCATAGCTGACACTTGCTCATGTAACTTGCTTTACTTTTTTTTGAACACCTTTATAGATTTTCGAACGGTCGAGTTCCCAAATTTTAGACATGAAGTCTGAGTAATCAAAATGGGCAAAATGATATTGCTCTGTTTTAATGAACCGAATCTCAAATTCAGGCCATTCAACCGAAAGTTGGTTAGTATGTTGTAAAAATTAGCAAATGGAAGTGATGTCTAAAGTTGTCCGATTGGAACATTCCAAACAAGACGGTGCCCAAAACATGGCCTCATACATAACTTGGGAACCGCGTTTAGAATGGGCGGGAAAATGCATTTAATTGATGCGAAAGTTTTCTGATGAAGAATAACGAGAAACAGCTTGTGTCGGGCACAACAAACAAGCTTGCACACGTGATGTTGTAAGCCAAGTATTAAAACAAGATTTCCCAGGATCTTAGGTCCTTCTGACATTTAATGCCCTTCCAAAGTGCTTCAAAGGAAATGTGAGGAAAGTCACCAGGGACTCACACTACGTTCATATGTTGGAAGGTTTTGTGTATAAGCCGTAAAACACTTGAGGCGTTAAGTTAATCCAACTAATGACTGTTCCTTTGGCATGCAAGTAATTCTGACAACGGTTCATATCTCGGCATCATGGGTGGGTATATTCAAGATTGTTTGCTGAAGATGTCTAGTTCAGTTTTGTACTGTTTGGCTCCAACATGCGAGAGAGAAAGGCCCCGTCTTGCGTTGAAGGCATTCTTTTTTTGCTCTTAAATATAGTGGTCCAAGTGGACTCCCACTGGGATCCACTCATTTTTGGACAAGGTGAGCATTAGGAAGCATTAAAGCCATCAACAGTGGTATATGCGAGTGTTCCTTACACGTGTGAAAGAGAAATGGCCACGGACGAGCAACAATAGAAACGACGATAGAGACAGTGGCAGCGGCAGCGGCAGCGGCAGCGGCAGCACACCTGCCTCGAAGGTTATTCATTCAAGGCCAAAAAAGGAAGGACTTGGGTTCATTAGAGAAATGCCCAAACCTCATTATTCCCACTAATTTAAGACCCCCTAGCCGGAAATGGGAAGGTTTTTATCTATTCATCACAACAATTGGTCACGTTGATGCCTGAATGTACCTTTAAGCACATATGGTTTTGAGTGAACGATTGAATTAGAATTGATTGCAATGAAGATGAGCATAGAATGAACTTTTCCCAAATTCGTCTATTTCGATACACATGGAGTGCCAGACCTGGCGAGAAGGCCCCTGGCTTAAGTAGACCACCATTAGGATCAATTCTGGACGGAAATGAGAGAGATCAATCCTTTGGCTTTGGGATTGCACTTCTGCAAGAAAGTTTTTGTGACCTACAACGCCATCGGAGCAAGTATAAGTCGAAGAAACATTGTCAATGTTGCTTACTGTAAAGAAAGTACCCAGCAAGGGCAGCAACGTACAAATAGCACTTCGACTTGAGATTGATTGGTTTGGTCTCGAAACATGTAACCTTTCTTCTAAGGCTGAGGCTTCTCAAATCCCTT